>CAJHNH020000365.1:70000-73663 GCA_905116865.2 Candidula unifasciata
ACAGCGTAGCGATTGTCTGCTACAAGTGTGACAGCGTAGCGATTGTCTGTTACAAGTGTGACAGCGTAGCGATTGTCTGCTAGAAGTGTGACAACGTAGCGATTGACTGCTAGAAGTGTGACAACGTAGCGATTGACTGCTAGAAGTGTGACAACGTAGTGATTGTCTGCTAGAAGTGTGACAGCGTAACGATTGTCTGCTAGAAGTGTGACAATGTAGCGATTGTCTGCTAGAAGTGTGACAGCGTAGCGATTGTCTGCTAGAAGTGTGACAGCGTAGCAGTTGTCTGCTAGAAGAGTGTCAGCGTAGCGATTGCCTGCTAGAAGTGTGACAGCGTAGCGATTGTCTGCTAAAAGTGTGACAGCGTAGCGATTGTCTGCTAAAAGTGTGAATAATTGAGATGACCTAATGCATTGTATTATTATGTTGTCTATGGTCAGCATTATCAGTTTATAATTAAAAACACAGTGGGTGTAATATGTGTGTATGCTTGTATGTGTTAGATGTAGTTGTGTGGTATGTATATATAGGCGTGTTTGGTGTGTATGATTATGTGTATGTTTGAGGGTTTGCATGTGTAACTGTATAAGATTTCGTTTGTGTCTTTGCGTGTGCGTATGAGTATGTATGTGTCTGCATTTGTTTCTACATGTGTGTGTCTGTGTGTGTCTAGGTGTTGTCTGCGTGTATGTCTGTGTATGTATTTGTCACTCTGTGTGTCTGCGTGTGTGTCTCTGCATGTTTGCATGTGTGTCTGGTATGTGTTTCTGTGTGTCTGTTTGTGTCTGTGTATCTGTCTGTGTGTGTGTGTCTGCCTGTATGTCTCTGTGTATTTATCTGGGTTTTTTTTCCTGTCCGTATGTTTCTGCGTGTGTATGTTTGTGTGTCAGTGTCTGTGTGTGTGTGTGTTTGTTTGTTTGTGTCTGCCTGCGTGTCTGCATGTGTATCTGCATGTATGTGTGTATGTGCGTGTCTGCGTGTGTCTGCTTGTGTCGCTGTCTGTTCCTCTATATGTGTGTCTGCCTGAGTGTCTGCCTCGGTGTCTGCGTGTGTGTGCTTCTCTGTGTGTCTGTGTGTGCGGGTTTGTGTGCGAGGGCCTGCGTTTGTTCCGAGTGTGTTTATGTGTGTTTGTGTGTGTATCTATGAGTGTGTCTAGATGTGTCTGTTCGTCCGTGTATGTGTCTGCGTGTTTGTCTTAAATGACTCTGTGCGTCTGTAACTGTGATACATGCTTTTTTGCTTTACATGTTGGTTTTTTTTTCTTTGCATGTTTTTTTTGTTTGAATTTTTACATCCTTTTTTTTTACAGATTTTGGGTTTTTCGGGAATGGGGGAATTTTTGTATTTCTTTTTTTTTTTTTTTGTGGTTGGTTTGTTCTGTTGTGTTTAATTTGGTTATGGATGTGTTTTTGGAATTTTTTTGATGGTTGTAGTATGTATGTTTGGTCCTTGTTCTTTGGGTGTATGTTTTTTTGTTGGTTTTGCATCTATGTGCGTTATTTTATTTATTTATGTTCGGTTTGTGAAGGGTTATTTGGGTTTGTATTTTTGTATGTATCAGTTTTTTTTGTTTTCTTCTTTTATTTATGTATGTGTGTATTTTTGTTATTTTTTTGGGATTGTATGTCTGTTTGTTGGTTTTTATGGACTTTTTGTATTTATTTCTTTTTTTTACGTATTTGTATGTTTGTTATTTGATTTTTTTGGTTTGTTTTAATATGTTTGTATGTTATGTTTGGATTCTGTTTACTTTCTAGTATGTTTGGTGATTGGTTGTCTAAGGTGGTTGGATGTCTGTTGTGTGTATGGTTTTGTATGTATTGTATCTATTGTTATGTGTTTATTTATTTCTGTGGTGGTTTGTATGTGTTTGTTTTTTGTTGTGTATGTATGTATGGGTCCTATGTTTGGGTTGTGCGTATGTGTAGTATGTTTTTTTTTGTTTTTTTCTTGTGGGTGTTTTTTCTTGTTTTTTTGGTGAGGTTTTTTTTTTTTTTTTTAGCTATTTCTGTATGTTTGTATGTGCTGTTTTTGTGTTTTTTTATGATGGTTTTGTAAGTATGGTATGTTTTTTTTTGACTTTGTGTGTGTATGTTTTTTTGTTTGTTTTTGGTGGTGGTTTTTTTTGTTTTGGATGTTTTTTTTTTTTTCGGTGTCTATGTATGCTTTGGATTTTTGGTTCGTAATTTGTGTATTTCTTTTTTTGTTTTGTGGGTTTTTGTTTTTGCTTTCGTTTTGGTTTTTTAGTTTTTTTTCTTTTGTTGCTGTTTTATCTTTCTATGTTTGCGTGGTTTCTTTTGTTTTTTTTTTTTTTATTTTTTTTATTGGGGTTTTTTTTTTTTGGTATTTGTTTTTTGCTTTTTTTTTTGTTTGTATGTTTGTCTGTTTATTTTGTTGTTTTTTTGTTTTTTTGTTTTTTGTGTATTTTTTTTGAGTCTTTATTGTTTTTGTATGTTTGGTGTGTATCTGTTCTTTTGGTTTTGTGTGTTTTTTTCTTTTTCTGTTGGTTATTGTGTTGTCTTTTTTGGGTTTGTATGTTGGGATGTTTGTGTGTTTGTTTTTGGTTGTTTGTGTAGTTTTTTTAGGAATTTTTTTAAGTTTGTGTTTTTGGTGTCTGTAGCTTTTCGCTTGTTTTTTTTTCGTATATTGATTTTTTTCTTTTTGCAATATATTTTTGTTATTTTTGGATAGGGTGTCTTCGGATGATGTGTGTATTTTTTTGTGTTTTTTTGTTTGTTTGTGTTGTATTGTGTTATGTTTGGATGGTTTTTTTTTTGGTTTTCCGTATGCAAGTATGTATGTACTTTTTGTTTATGTATGTTTGGTGGTACTGTTTTTTGGTATGTATTGTTGGTTTGATATTTTTTTTTGGTTTTTCTATGTTTTTTTGTTTTTTTAGTATTTCTTTGGGATTTATCTGTTTTTGTCTGTAGTATTGGATGTGTTTGTTGTTTATGGTTTGGTTTTTTTTGATTTTTGTTTTTTATGTTGTTTGTTTTTAATTTTGTTTTGATGTTTAGTATTTTTGTATTTGGGTTTTTTTGTTTTTTTGGTTTTTTCTTTTTTTGTTTTTTTTGTCTGTATCTTTTTTCTTGGTTGGGTATGCATTTTTTTTGGTTTTTTTCGGTAATGATTGTATGTGTATGTATGTAGTATGTATGTATGTATGTATGTATGTAGCATGTTATGGCCATTGCATGTATGTGGTGCATGTATGTACGTATGTATGTATGTGATGTATGTATGTATGTTATGTATGCATGTATGTTGTATGTATGTAAGTATGTAATGTATGTATGTATGTATATGTATGTAGTATGTATGATGTATGTATTGATGTATGTATGTATGTATGTATGTATGTATGTTATGTATGTATGTTTATGTATGTATGGATGTATGTATGTATGTTGTATGTATGTATGTGGTTGTATGTATTGTATGTAGTATGTAGTTTGTATGTATGTATGTAGTATTTATGATGTGTATGTATGTAGTAGTGGTGTGTATTGGAAAATGTATGTATGTATGTATGTACGTATTTTATGTATGTTGGTGTTGGTTTGTAATGTGTGTGTGTATGTTTTGTATGTAATGTATGTATGTATGAAATTTTATTTTTTGGTTATGTGTATGTATGTGTGATGTAGTATGTATGTATGT
>CAJHNH020000365.1:86691-91691 GCA_905116865.2 Candidula unifasciata
AGTAGAAGAACAATACAGCAAACATCAGTGTAGTAGAAGAACAATACAGAAAACATCAGTGTAGTAGAAGAACAATACTGGACAACATCAGTGTAGTAGAAGAACAATACAGCAAACATCAGTGTAGTAGAAGAACAATACTGCACAACATCAGTGTAATAGATCAATACTGGAAACATCAGTGTAGTAGAAGAACAACACGGGAAACATCAGTGTAGTAGAAGAACAATACGGGAAACATCAGTGTAGTAGAAGAACAATACCAGAAACATCAGTGTAGTAGAAGAACAATACAGGAAACATCAGTGTAGTAGAAGAACAATACTGGACAACATCAGTTTAGTAGAAGAACAATACGGGAAACATCAGTGTAGTAGAAGAACAATACCGGAAACATCAGTGTAGTAGAAGAACAATACAGCAAACAATAGTGTAGTACAAGAACAATACGGGAAACATCAGTGTAGTACAAGAACAATACGGGAAACATCAGTGTAGTAGAAGAACAATACAGGACAACATCAGTGTATTAGAAGAACAATACGGGAAACATCAGTATAGTAGAAGAACAATACGGGAAACATCAGTGTAGTAGAAGAACAATACAGCAAACATCAGTGTAGTAGAAGAACAATACAGAAAACATCAGTGTAGTAGAAGAACAATACAGGACAACATCAGTGTAGTAGAAGAACAATACGGGACAACATTAGTGTAGTAAAAGAACAATACGGGAAACATCAGTGTAGTAGAAGAACAATACAGGACAACATCAGTGTAGTAGAAGAACAATACAGGAAAACATCAGTGTAGTAGAAGAACAATACGGGAAACATCAGTGTAGTAGAAGAACAATATAGAAAACATCAGTGTAGTAGAAGAACAATACAGCAAACATCAGTGTAGTAGAAGAACAATACAGGACAACATTAATGTAGTAGAAGAACAATACAGGACAACATCAGTGTAGTAGAAGAACAATACAGGACAACATTAATGTAGTAGAAGAACAATACAGGACAACATTAATGTAGTAGAAGAACAATACAGGACAACATCAGTGTAGTAGAAGAACCATACAGCAAACATCAGTGTAGTAGACGAACAATACAGGACAACATCAGTGTAGTAGAAGAACAATACAGGACAACATCAGTGTAGTAGACGAACAATACGGGAAACATCAGTGTAGTAGAAGAACAATACGGGAAACATCAGTGTAGTAGAAGAACAATACAGGACAACATCAGTGTATTAGAAGAACAATACGGGAAACATCAGTATAGTAGAAGAACAATACGGGAAACATCAGTGTAGTAGAAGAACAATACAGCAAACATCAGTGTAGTAGAAGAACAATACAGAAAACATCAGTGTAGTAGAAGAACAATACAGGACAACATCAGTGTAGTAGAAGAACAATACGGGACAACATTAGTGTAGTAAAAGAACAATACGGGAAACATCAGTGTAGTAGAAGAACAATACAGGACAACATCAGTGTAGTAGAAGAACAATACAGGAAAACATCAGTGTAGTAGAAGAACAATACGGGAAACATCAGTGTAGTAGAAGAACAATATAGAAAACATCAGTGTAGTAGAAGAACAATACAGCAAACATCAGTGTAGTAGAAGAACAATACAGGACAACATTAATGTAGTAGAAGAACAATACAGGACAACATCAGTGTAGTAGAAGAACAATACAGGACAACATTAATGTAGTAGAAGAACAATACAGGACAACATTAATGTAGTAGAAGAACAATACAGGACAACATCAGTGTAGTAGAAGAACCATACAGCAAACATCAGTGTAGTAGACGAACAATACAGGACAACATCAGTGTAGTAGAAGAACAATACAGGACAACATCAGTGTAGTAGACGAACAATACGGGAAACATCAGTGTAGTTGAAGAATACAGGAAACATGAGTAAAATAGAGACAATGTGAGCTGCGGATTTCATTTGGAATGTTTCTCGACTGTGACCAAAGGGGTGGTGTGAATTGTAGATTCAGAAAATAGTGCAGTGCCGGTTGTCGGTGGTGTGAATTGTAGATTCAGAAAATAGTGCAGTGCCGGTTGTCGGTGGTGTCATTAAGGGATTAACATTGATCGCGTGTAGAGCTGCTGATCTGTTGGTGATTTCTGCTACCATCCGGTGAAATGCATTTCCAATGTCCGACTGTTTATGCTATCAATTCGGATAGCAACCGTATGCTTTTAATGCGTGTGTATGCCTGTGCCTATGTTGAGACAGCAGTCAGTCGATCATTCCACAAGGGAAACGGACAACAGTCAGTGGCACGGTTTGGATTGGTATACTTCCCACAGACAATGGCACGGTTTGGATTGGTATTCTTCCCACAGACAATGGCACGGTTTGGATTGGTATACTTCCCACAGACAATGGCACGGTTTGGATTGGTATACTTCCCACAGACAATGGCACGGTTTGGATTGGTATTCTTCCCACAGACAATGGCACGGTTTGGATTGGTATTCTTCCCACAGACAATGGCATGGTTTGGATTGGTATTCTTCCCACAGACAATGGCACGGTTTGGATTGGTATCCAAAAGCTGGAGTCATTGAAAGAGCTTGCCACTTTGCTCTGACATTGAATTAACTCCAGTTAGGGATGTGCTGTTACGGGGGGGGGGGGGGGGGCAGGAGGGGGGGGGTGTTTTCTTTCCTATAGTCAGTCAAAACTAAAGCCACCTCAGCAAGGAAATGTCTGCTTGAAGAGATCATATGTATAATTTTCTGTCTGACCCTCGATCATTTAAATGTAGGTGCGCGCTAATCCTCCTGTTTTTTTTGTTGTTGTTTTTTTAACCTTTTGTTGCCAGTGTTTGGCTGATTTCCTAAGTTCCGAGTTGGCAACCCAGGGTAGAAGATCAGGTGAGAATGTCAACGTACCAGCCGCCAATCGTTGAATGTAAACATTCTAAGCCTGAAGTCGGCAGCCATTCAACCCGCCTCCAGCGACAGACAAGACCCGTCAGCCGGTCCGCCGCCATCCTTACCTTGTTTTTTGTCTCCGCCATACCAGATTAGCGTCTTCTGATCACTTGCAGTCTTCACACTGAGATTCAGTTATAATGAATCGCCATTAGTGTATAAATAAAGTCCAATAGTATAGTCTGATTTGGCATTAGGAATGTTTTAAAACGTGGTGAAGCCCATGATAACTTTTCCTACCTCTCATTTAATAAGCACTGTTTTAAAGCATCATTTGTTTCTCAAGGGATGTTACAAAAATACTGTTTAACGTTCTCGCATGCTGCTTCAGTCTAATGTAATCAAGCTGACGGTTTCCATCACGGTGGTAGGAACAAATGTGTGCAGGTGTTGATACAGTCACTGTCACAGTCACGTGGTGCAGGTGTTGGTACAGTCACTGTCACACTCACGTGGTGCAGGTGTTAATACAGTCACTGTCACATTCACGTGATGCAGGTGTTAATACAGTCATTGTCACACTCACGTGGTGCTGTTCGTCCACCAAACATGACAGCGCATAACTGAGTGAGATGCAATAATTCTGATGATGAACGTCCCCGATGACGACCCATGTGATCCAGTCTGAGCATCTGCAGATGGAGGCCACATTACAGCAGTTTGCCGCACTACAGTGCTTGCTTCTGTCGTATGTTGGGGGTCAGTGATGTTGCCTTTCAGACCTCACACATGGAGACCTGAACACAACAAGATCCGTCCTCATGTCGGCTGTCGTATACAAGAAACGCCAACTAGCAAAACACACACACAGACACACACAAACACGTTCACACACACACACACACACTTTAACACACACAGACATACACACACTTAGTAGACTCTCGCATGCGATCATGCCTCTATTTATCTGTGATCTGCAAATGCGTATGTCAGTTCGTGTATTGACATCCTCCGTGCTGTTGTGTGTTAAACGCAATTGGCTGTTCGAATGTACCCGGCGTCAGAGGAATGATCGCCCTCGCCAGCCGTAAAGTCGCTGTGTAACAGGAAAATGTCATCACTTGTTTCTCAGCAGTTAGGATATTGCATATAATTAGAATAATCAACAAGTCTTGGAAACCTTGACATTCCATTTCTAGAACCATCCTTTGTTTATTCGCAGAGAGATATTTGCAATTGAATAATTTATAAATGGTATCTGAGGTCATGTTTTTAAACGTGCCCCAGCAAGGAAAGGGCAGTTGTACCATTTCTAGAAGTCTTCCCAGAAGGCCCACTGTCAATTTAATTGGCGTATTTTGGTGCAGAATTATCTCTTTGTGTGTGTGTCTGTGTCTGTGGGTGTGCCTGTCTACGCATGTATGTATGTACGTATGTATGTACGTATGTATGTATGTATGTATGTATGTATGTATGTATGTATGTATGTATGTATGTATGTATGTATGTATGTATGTATGTATGTATGTATGTATGTATGTATGTATGTGTGTGTGTGTGTATGTATGTATGTATGTATGTATGTATGTATGTATGTATGTATGTATGTATGTATGTATGTATGTATGTATGTATGTATGTATGTATGTATGTATGTATGTATGTATGTATGTATGTATGTATGTATGTATGTATGTATGTATGTATGTATGTATGTATGTATGTATGTATGTATGTATGTATGTATGTATGTATGTATGTATGTATGTATGTATGTATGTATGTATGTATGTATGTATGTATGTATGTATGTATGTATGTATGTATGTATGTATGTATGTATGTATGTATGTATGTATGTATGTATGTATGTATGTATGTATGTATGTATGTATGTATGTATGTATGTATGTATGTATGTATGTATGTATGTATGTATGTATGTATGTATGTATGTATGTATGTATGTATGTATGTATGTATGTATGTATGTATGTATGTATGTATGTATGTATGTATGTATGTATGTATGTATGTATGTACGTACGTACATACGTACGTATGTATGTATGTATGTATGTACGTA
>CAJHNH020000365.1:94191-129191 GCA_905116865.2 Candidula unifasciata
CCCCAAAGGTAGGTCCCATTTTGTGTGAAAATCTGATCTAGTACAGGACAACTCATGAGCTGACGATCAGCAAACTGCCGAATTCGGTTCTCAGACGTTGGACATGTTTGTCTGGATAACATCCGGGTCATGATGTTGACGGACAGCCAACAATAATCTTTGCTATCCTTCTTTGGTCATATTCGCTTTATAGATAAACATTCAATAGCGGTATGAAGAATGACTATTTGGAAAGGCCGAATGTAAAACAGGCCTGCCTACACAATTTGTGAACCTATGAAAATATACTTCGTTCGTTCGTTTATTCTGTAACTGTGACTGGCTTGTTGGTTCGTTTGTTGGTAGATTGTCTGGTTGTATGTGTCTTTTCTTGACTCGCTCTAAAAGACTGAGCGTCAACTCCAGTTGGATGCGTGGATGTCCAGGATTGCGGAGGCCTAGACCTCGGAGGCTTGGCTCCTTCAGTGTGTGATAACTAAGTCTGGAGACACAATACCTAGTAACCACGCAACCTGAGTCTATCAGGTCTTGTGGAAGAAAGTGTTTCATTCCTCTTGACTGAGCTGACTCTGAAGTCATTTCAGTGATGAGACTGACTCGGCCAAAACAATCACGTCATTGGTGAAGCAAAGCATGTCATTTAAACAGGCTTCATCCATCTTTGATCTGGCAATATTGTAACATCACCGTTCATTTATGATCTGGAAACATTGTAACATCACTATTCATCTATGATCTGGAAACATTGTAACATCACCGTTCATCTTTGATCTTGAAACATTGTAACATCACCGTTCATCTATAACCTGGAAACGTAACATTGCCGTTCATCTATGATCAGGAAACATTGTAACATCATCGTTAATCTATGATCTGGAAACATTGTAACATCACTGTTCATCTATGATCTAGAAAACATTGTAACATCACCGTTCATCTTTGATATGGAAACAATGTAACATCACCGTTCATCTATGATCTGGAAACATTGTAAAATCACTGTTCATTTATAATCTGGAAACATTATAACATCACCGTTCATCTATAATCTGGAAACATTGTAACATCATCGTTCGTCTTTGATCTGGAAACATTGTAACATCACCGTTTATCTTTGATCTGGAAACATTGTAACATCATCGTTCAGCTTTGATCTGGAAACATTGTAACATCACCGTTCATCTTTGATCTGGAAACATTGTAACATCATCGTTAATCTATGATCTGTAAACATTGTAACATCACCGTTCATCTATAATCTGGAAACATTATAACATCACCGTTCATCTATAATCTGAAAACATTATAACCTCACCGTTCATCTTTGATCTGGAAACATTGTAACTAGGCCTAGACCGATTAGTGATTTTCACTATTCGACCGAATACGAATAGCGGGACCAACTATTCGGCCGATTACGAATAGTGTATCACCACCATCAGATGCGTTGCCAACTGGCGTGGGCAATTATGCCTCTCCACAATCTGCGATCTCCTGCAGCACGTATTAGTTCGTGTACTGACACACCTCCATGCCATGCAGCAAGACTGTCAAGCATCTTCTCTCGTTGTCTTCCTTTATCCCTCCTTCCACAGATCTTTCCAGTGGTAACGACATGTTCCATTTTCCTTCTTCTCATAAGATGGCCGAAAAATGGTGACTACCTCCTTCTGATATCTGTGATTAGTTGTCTTCGGGCTCCCGCCTCTTTTAAAACCATTGTTCGCTCGGCCGTTCGTTCGCACATTCATATATAAAAATATTGTAACATCACCGTTCATCTATGATCTGGAAATATTGTAACATCATCTTTCATCTATGATCTGGAAACATTGTAACATCACCGTGGCAGCAGATAACAAATAATTAGAATTTTTTCAGCTAGTGAAGGATGCGTAGGTGCGTATGCATCGTTAAGACAAGTGTGAACAGCACTTCTGCTTTAAACTCGAAAAAATGATTTTTAAATAGTAGACATTAGTTATCTGTTACAGACTGATCAGGAATGGCACGATGTAGTGTATCTTCTGTGAGAGGCTTGCCAGTTGTGTCACGATGTTATGTATCTTCTGTGAGATGCTGGGCAGTGATGTCACGATGTTATGTATCTTCTGTGAGAGGCTGACCAGTGATGTCACAATGTTGTGTATCTTCTGTGAGAAGCTGATCATTGGTGTCACGATGTTGTGTATCTTCTGTGAGAGGCTGGCCAGTGATGTCACGATGTAGTGTATCTTCTGTGAGAAGCTGATCATTGGTGTCACGATGTTGTGTATCTTCTGTGAGAGGCTGGCCAGTGATGTCACGATGTAGTGTATCTTCTGTGAGAGGCTGGGAAGTGATGTAACGATGTTGTGTATCTTCTGTGAGAGGCTGGGCAGTGATGTCACGATGTTGTGTATCTTCTGTGAGCGGCTGACCAGTGATGTCACGATGTTGTGTATCTTCTGTGAGAGGCTGGGCAGTGATGTCACGACGTTTTGTATCTTCTGTGAGAGGCTGGCCAGTGATGTCACGATGTAATGTATCTTCTGTGAGAGGCTGGCCAGTGATGTCACGATGTTGTGTATCTTCTGTGAGAGGCTGGGCAGTGATGTCACGACGTTTTGTATCTTCTGTGAGAGGCTGGCCAGTGATGTCACGATGTAATGTATCTTCTGTGAGAGGCTGGCCAGTGATGTCCTTATGAAGTGCATCTTCTTTGAGAGGCTGGGCAGTGGTGTCACGAAAGCTGTCTACTCAGGGAGTGTGGTCGGGCATGTCAGTGACCGGCCCTTATCGGACAGGCACGACAGGAACAATAATAGATGATTCTAGTTATTGAGACCCCCAAACATTTAGGACAGATTTGTCCCTCAGCATTGATAAATGACCAAGGGATGGCATCAATGCCCCAGCCACACACACAGATACACTGGTCACACAGTCGGACACAGACAGCCCTGACAGATATCCTCTGCTAGATCCGCCTTGGCTTCCTGTGTCTGGTTTGCTTAAGACCCGGATTATGGAGGACCGGAGGAGAGATGGAACTCTGTGATGGCTCTGTATCAACAGATTAGCTTGTGGGGCCAGAGTTACTGTCCCGGCTAGGCCAGGCTGGTAGAGGAGGGGAGGGGGAAGGGGTGGGGGGGTGGGGGAGTGATGGTCCACATTTTGGGCAGGAGTCGATAGGGACTCCTGGGAAGTGAACGGGATAGATGATGGGGGGGGGGGGGGGGGGTGTTATTGCATAAAGGTGATGGCTGACATAACTTCGACACGACAGTACAATGGGGGGCATTTTCAATATTTTAAGTGATCGTGTTTGGAGTCAACTGACCAGTTCCATGCCTCTTTACAAGTCTCAGTAAGGAGAAAAATGAGCATCTCTGTTAATGTTATGGGTATCGATTAATGTCTAAGCAAAGTCTACAATCCTAGGAAGTAAAGGCGGCCTGCGTGATGTTGGCTATATCGCCAACTGATTGATCAATAAAATACAGGTTTAACCCTGTATGCCTAATACGCCTGAGAATGTGGAAGAGAGTCCTTGACTTCACAGTTCTGTGATAACTCTACATTCTGGGGTTGTTGATGAAGTAACAGCAAGACTGCACAGCTCCTCAATTTTAGTGTAGAGTAGGAAAACCTGAGCTGTCTCACGAACATTCAAACGTGCTGACAGACAGAGCAATGTTGAACTCTCTGATGCCTGAACAACTACGAGTTAACACGTTGATACTCATATTATTCTTATCCCTCTTCCTCTTATTCTTTGTTTTTCTACTTTATCTTTTTTGTTTTCATTCTTCTTCTTCTTCTTCTTCTTCTTCTTCTTCTTCTTCTTCTTCTTCTTCTTCTTCTTCTTCTTCTTCTTCTTCTTCTTCTTCTTCTTCTTCTTCTTTCTTCTTCTTCTTCTTCTTCTTCTTCTTCTTCTTCTTCTTCTTCTTCTTCTTCTTCTTCTTCTTCTTCTTCTTCTTCTTCTTCTTCTTCTTCTTCTTCTGTACGTATGTGTGTGTGTATGGGGGGGGGGGGGGTGTTATGTTTGTGTGCGTCGGTGTGTGTGTTTGTATGAGTCTTTTTGTGCGGCTACATGTGTGTATGTATGTGTTTGTGTGTTTATCTGTTTGTGTTTGTATTTGTCTGCGTTGTATGCGTGTGTGTTTTAGAGCGTGTGACTGTGTGTTTCAGTGTGTGTGTATCTATGTATGTGTGTGTGTGCGTGATCGTATGTATGTGGATGTTTGTGTGTATTGGGTGCCTATGTGTGTATGTGTGTAAGTGAGTGACTCGGTTTGCGTGTGTATGTGGGTGTGTGTGTGTGTTCGGGCGCGAGCGTGCGCACATATTTTACCACCCATGCTTTTGTTTTTGACTTGATATTCATAAAATACACTTTATTACATGAACATAACATGCTTTATTGATGAGATTCAACTGATGTGTGAAAGATGGGAGTTTGGAAGGGCTGAATATAAGACAGGCCTGCTTGCCTAATTTGTAACCCTTTGAAAATAAAGTTCGTTAGCTCGTTCGTTCGTTCTTCTTCTTCTTCTTCTCTTCTTCTTCTTCTTCTTCTTCTTCTTCTTCTTCTTCTTCTTCTTCTTCTTCTTCTTCTTCTTCTTCTTCTTCTTCTTCTTCTTCTTCTTCTTCTTCTTCTTCTTTTTCTCTTCTTCTTCTTTTTCTCTTCTTCTTCTTCTTCTTCTTCTTCTTCTTCTTCTTCTTCTTCTTCTTCTTCTTCTTCTTCTTCTTCTTCTTCTTCTCCTTCTTCTCCTTCTTCTTCTTCTTCTTTCCTCTTCTTCTTTTTCTACTTCTTCTTCTGCTTTTTCTTCTTCATCTTTTTCTTTTTTTTCTTCTTCTTCATCCACGAGTGTGCAGACCGTCAAAAAGCTAGCTTACTACAAACAGTCCTGTCTGTTGCCTTCACCTGTCACCTTCTCGTAAACCCCCCGCCCCCTTTTTTTTGGGGGGGGGGTACTTTCAACTTTTGTTTCACTGTACTCACTTTAGCCTGTAGGTTCCAATGAGGGGCTGGGGTCTGTGTGATGGAAACTGAGTCAGACATTTGTTATCTGTCAGCACCTGCTCCACTTTCTTACTTTGATTGACCGGCATTTTACCTTAGGACTTATCCACGGTTGGCTGCCTTTTGTAGCTGAGCATCTGAAGTAGTGGGGTGGCTAGCTGAAGTAGTGGGGTGGCTAGCTGAAGTAGTGGGGTGGCTAGCTGAAGTAGTGGGGCGGCTAGCTGAAGTAGTGGGGTGGCTAGCTGAAGTAATGGAGTGGCTAGCTGAAGTAGTGGGGTGGCTAGCTGAAGTAGTGGGGCGGCTAGCTGAAGTAGTGGGGTGGCTAGCTGAAGTAATGGAGTGGCTAGCTGAAGTAGTGGGGTGGCTAGCTGAAGTAGTGGGGTGGCTAGCTGAAGTAATGGAGTGGCTAGCTGAAGTAGTGGGGTGGCTAGCTGAAGTAGTGGGGCGGCTAGCAGAAGTAGTGGGGTGGCTAGCTGAAGTAATGGAGTGGCTAGCTGAAGTAGTGGGGTGGCTAGCTGAAGTAGTGGGGCGGCTAGCTGAAGTAGTGGGGTGGCTAGCTGAAGTAGTGGGGTGGCTAGCTGAAGTAGTGGGGTGGCTAGCTGAAGTAGTGGGGTGGCTAGCTGAAGTAGTGGGGTGGCTAGCTGAAGTAGTGGGGTGGCTAGCTGAAGTAGTGGGTGGCTAGCTGAAGTAGTGGGGTGGCTAGCTGAAGTAGTGGGGCAGCTAGCTGAAGTAGTGGGGTGGCTAGCTGAAGTCGTGGGGTGGCTAGCTTAAGTCGTGGGGTGGCTAGCTGAAGTAGTGGGGCGGCTAGCTTAAGTCGTGGGGTGGCTAGCTTAAGTCGTGGGGTGGCTAGCTGAAACAGTGGGGTGGTTAGCCGAAGAGAAACCTTGAGTGTTTCGCCTCTAAGGACACGCAAGTGTTCTTATTCTGTTCTTCTCATGAGATGACCTTTCGCTTCCTGGAAAAAGAGAAAACAGTGAAAGTAAATGAAAAAAAGTTTAATATTGAAGCTCCATCAGAAACGGGCAGGACAAATGCAAGAAATTTTCCAAGAATAATGCAATGTTTTCATTTACATACATATATGGCCGCCATGTCGGCTCCGGTCATGTTAGGACGCAGCAAAGCCGTCCAGAAGTAACGACAACCGCTCTAACCACACTTCCGGTGCTCATGTCATGTCGCCAGACTGTCTTGCCGACAGACAGGACCATGTTATTTAGCACCATATAACCACTAGGGTCGGGAACTGCAGACATGATCTCGTCCCGTGACTGGCTGAGACGATCGCTCTTCACTCTACTTACTCCTTTATTTTATCTACAAATAAAACAACCTCTACCCTACCCCAGCCGTTTCCCCGTTATGTTGTTCAAAGGTCTGCACGTTCGTTAGAATTATTTCGTACATCAACCGACACCCGACGTGGGACATTTCCAGTACCACGGCGACTGCCTATATTTCCGAGAATATTTCCGGCTACTCGATTGTGGCCGTTACGTTGGATAACTTCAGAATAGGAAAACGAACAAAATGTTCACTTGTCCAGTGATTTGAGGTGATTGGGTGTGGGGGGGGGGGGGGGGGGCGGGTAGAGAGATAGGTATTTTGATGTGTGTGGGGGGGGCGGGTAAAGAGATAGGTATGTTTGATGTGGGGGGGGGGGCGGGTAAAGAGATAGGTATGTTTGATGTGGGGGGAGGGGGGTAGAGAGATAGGTATTTTGATGTGTGGGGGGGGGGCGGGTAAAGAGATAGGTATGTTTGATGTGGGGGAGGGGGGGTAGAGAGATAGGGTATTTTGATGTGTGGGGGGGGGGGGGGGGGGTAAAGAGATAGGTATGTTTGATGTGTGTGGGGGGGGGCGGGTAAAAGAGATAGGGTATTTTGATGTGTGTGGGGGGGCGGGTAAAGAGATAGGTATGTTTGATGTGGGGGGGGCGGGTAAAGAGATAGGTATTTTGATGTGTGGGGGGGGGGGCGGGTAAAGAGATAGGTATGTTTGATGTGTGGGGGGGGGGGGGGGGGTAAAGAGATAGGTATTTTGATGTGTGGGGGGGGGGGCGGGTAATGAGATAGGTATGTTTTGTGATGTGGGGGGGGGGGGTAGAGAGATAGGTATTTTGATGTGTGGGGGGGGGGCGGGTAAAGAGATAGGTATGTTTGATGTGGGGGGGGGCGGGTAAAGAGATAGGTATGTTTGATGTGGGGGGGCGGGTAAAGAGATAGGTATGTTTGATGTGGGGGGGGAGGGGGGTAGAGAGATAGGTATTTTGATGTGTGGGGGGGGGGGCGGGTAGAGAGATAGGTATTTTGATGTGTGGGGGGGGGGCGGGTAGAGAGATAGGTATGTTTTATGTGGGTGTGGAGGCAGGTAAAGAGATAGGCATGTTTGATGTGTTTAGGGGGGGGGGGGGTTAGAGATACGTATGTTTGCAGCGACCATATGATTCTCTAGTAGGCGTGAAGGGCAATGTGCTTAAGATCTGTTTTATTATCATTGTTATATGTCAATGTTTTCAATTCTCTCACACACACACACACACACACATATATATATATATATATATATATATATATATATATATATATATATATATATATATATATATATATATATATATATATATATATATATATAAATCATGCCTCAAAATAAAGTCAGAAAAAAATTACAGGAAATTATAGACATTGTGGTGTTAGAAAGTGGAAGAATGGGCCTCAGTTTGAATAATGGGAAGACAGAAGTAATGGTGGTATCAAAGAAACAAATTATTCCTAAATGTGTAATAAAAGTCAATGGTGTTATTTTAAGACAAGTACAGAAATTTAAGTATCTGGGCACATGGATAACATCAGATGGAAGATGCATAACTGAATTAAGAAACAGAATTGGACAGGCAAAAACTGCATTTTATAAAATGAAAAACATCTTGTGCAATATATCCTTGTCATTGAGAGTTAGAAAAAGAATTCTTGCTTGCTACATACATCCAGTTTTAACATATGGATGTAAATCCTGGACAATCGGCAGGCAGGCCAAACAATTTTTAGAGGCCTCAGAGATGTGGTTTTACAGAATAATGCTTGGACAGCCAAAAAGAGCAACCAAGAGGTTTTAAAAGAGGCGGGAGCCCGAAGACAACTTATCACTGACATCAGAAGGAGACAGTCATCATTTTTCGGCCATGTTATGAGTAGAGGGAAAATAGAACATGTTGTGACCACTGGAAAGATCTGTGGAAGGAGGGATAGAGGAAGACAACGAGAGAAGATGCTTGACAGTCTTGTTGCATGGCATGGAGGTGTGTCGGCACACGAACTGATACATGCTGCAGGAGATCGCGGATTATGGAGAAGCATGATCGCCCACGCCAGTCGGCAAGGCACCTGATGATGATGATGATGATATATATATATATATATATATATATATATATATATATATATATATATATATATATATATATATATGTGTGTGTGTGTGTGTGTGTGTGTGTGTGGTGTGTGCCCGAGATCCCTAGACTTCGGCGACTGTGAAAAGAGGAGAACAATGAATCATATTCTAGATGGGTCCGAAGTTTGTTCCCTGACAGGTTTATTGTGACTGTTGACGTCACTGACAGAAAACCATCTGTGGGAAGCCAATAAATGGACCACAGGAGACAACACAAAATTCCTGGCGGAAGCTTCTGGTGCCGGTCTCAGCGGTCGCACGTTCCACTCCGACCAGGAGGCAAGACAGTCGTCCAACAGGCAGGAAAACATTCATCAGCCAAGCCACAGGGCCCACAATTCATGATGGAAAGTAAAAAACAAACAAAACTTTTAGTCAAGACCACAGTTCATAGTTGAAAATTGAACAAGCCAGACTGGAGGTCAAAGTCTATAGTTCTCTGTTCTAAGTTGAATAAGCTAGAGTGTGGATAAAGGCATAGAGTTCAGAGTTGAAAGTTAATATAGCCAGACTATAGGTCAAGTCCTATTGTTCACTGCGGACAGCTAAGCTAGCCAGGTTAGAGGTTATGATCCATAATTCCTTCTAGAACACAAGCGGGACTGGAGATCAAAGTCCAGGATTTATAGTTGACAGTTAAACTGACTAGACTATAGGTCAAGGTCCACAGTTCCTACTTGAAAGTTAATTTAGCCAGATTGGTGGTCAAGGTTAAAAGTTCATAGTGGAAAGTTACACTAGCCAGACTGGAGGTCAGGGTTCATAGTTCATAGTTTAAAGTTAAAACTAGCCAGACTAAAGGTCAAAGATCTATAGCAATAGTCTTGAGCCATAGGGGCGATTTGACCAAAGTTCAAAGATCATAGAACGCTTTGCGAAACAGGACGTCAACTTTACAAGAAATGTTGTTTAGTGAAAATGCAGAGGTCGAGCGTCTTTTTTTATTCCCTTTAGGCGTATAGGGCTGATTGTACTGGAGCTGATAAGATGTGTCCAAACAATCCAATCAATGAACGGTGCAATATTTTGTTTGTTCTCTCTTTATTAAAATTATTTATCGGATATTATTGCTGAAACCACGTTTAATCTCTATGAAAGCTACAACTGAAACATACGCGACAGCAAAACCCGCAACTCTCAGTTCTCAGTGCCGGTGTGACTATCGACTCTTAGTTCTTTGTTCCGGTATCAGACTCTCAAGTCTATGTTCTTAGTTCCGGTGTCAGACTATCAACTCTCAGTTCTTAGTTCCGGTGTCAGACTATCAAGTCTCAGTTCTTAGTTCTGGTGTCAGACTATCAAGTCTCAGTTCTTAGTTCTGGTGTCAGACTATCAACTCTCAGTTCTTAGTTCTGGTGTCAGACTATCAACTCTCAGTTCTTAGTTCTGGTGTCAGACTATCAACTCTCAGTTCTTAGTGGCGGTGTCAGACTGACCTGTTGGTGAGATATTACCGTGTGAGTTATACTAGAGCCTTTTGGTGAGATACTAATGTGTGAGTTTTAATAGAGCCTGTTGGTGAGATACTAATGTGTGAGTTATGAGCGAACTTGATGGTAGGATACTATTGTGTGAGTTATAAGCGAACTTGTTGGTGAGATACGAATGTGTGAGTTATGAGGGAACGTCTTGGTAGGATACTATTATGTGAGTTATAAGCGAACTTGTTTGTAGGATACTAATGTGTGAGTTATAAGCGAACTTGTTGGTAGGATACTAATGTGTGAGTTATAAGCGAACTTGTTGGTAGGATACTAATGTGTGAGTTATAAACGAACTTGTTAGTAGGATACTAATGTGTGAGTTATAAGAGAACTTGGTGAGATACTAATGGGTGAGTTAGAAGCCAACTTGTTGCAAGGGTGATTGTTTACCTGTCTGACTGATAAACAGTGATTGTTTACCTGTCTGACCGATAAAGATTGATTCTTTACCTGACTGACTGATAAAGAGTGATTGTTTACCTGACTGACTGATAAAGAGTGATTGTTTACCTGACTGACTGATAAAGAGTGATTGTTTACCTGACTGACTGATAAAAAGCGATAGTTTACCTGTCTGACTGATAAAGCGTGATTGTTTACCTGTCTGACTGATAAGAGTGATTGTTTACCTGACTGACTGATAAAGAGTGATTGTTTACCTGTCTGACTGATAAGAGTGATTGTTTACCTGACTGACTGATAAAGAGTGATTGTTTACCTGTCTGACTGATAAAGAGTTATTGCGACCTAGGAGTAAACGGCTTTCAAGGGAAAATGAATAATTACGGAGACAATGGATTCAATTTGTTCACAGATGGAAGAGACACCTTCCGCTAAAATGGCACGCATTGTATCTAAATTAGGGTAAACAGTACAATAGAGTATCAGCATTCTCAGACGAATTCTTCTGAAGTTCAGTCTCATTAACTTATGAAATATCACAGACAGCAATGTAACTAATTGTTCCAGGCATCAGGAGAAAATACGGAACTGTTAAACTGGATTGTTGTAGTTACAGTAAACAGGACTGGGGAGTATCCGAAAGTTACCTGCACTTGTCTCACTGACGCCTGGGCCTACATAGCAATCGTACATAGTCATGGAGAAGGATATTTAATCAATTTGCAGATGGACAGCTTGCAGTACTTAGCCAGCAGCAAGAGTAGAAAGCTGTACAAAACCTAGTAACATAGATTAACGAGGAAACTATGGAGTCAAAAAAGGAAACAGGACGGATTGATAGTAAAACAAAACGTAACACCCGACAAGGGCGCCTGTGTACAAGTAAGAATAACTGATGGGGAAAGCGCCGCAAGAGCGACGATTCGTGAGTATCGCAAACTGAATGGTTTTGTACTTCTACATTTGTTGGCGGTGGCTTTCCCTGCAGGAACGTAGGAATAGAAAAACATTAGGTAGGAACACGTAAAAAAAATCACGCAAATGAGCGGTGGGAAGACGAGAAAAGATAGAGCGGTTACAGTTTTGACAATAAGGAATACATGAAACCCATGCAACATACGATAGGCCCTGCGACGCGACGAGACGTGAATGTTAAGGGAAGTCACTCTCTCTGCTGCGGAAAACACGCTGGTGAAAACAGCTGGAGCGAGAAAAGTCACACAATTAACACTACCCCCCCCCCCCCCCCCCCCCCCCCCCCCCCCCCAACATTTACATTGTTTTCCCCACAACCAGTAGCAACGGAACACCTCGACAACAACACTGACAGGGTGCCCATGTTCTGACAATTCTAAACAGGAACAGAGTTGCTTGTCACGTGCGTTTGTGCTATCTTCTTCTCTGTCTGATATATAAAGTACAAATCGGTGTCCTCTCCACAAAGCAGACTAGACAGTTCCACTGTGTTGAGCATTGTCGTCGTCTTTATTGCAGCACAGTCTTCTTCGTCTACAATTGTTAGTTTTGTGTGTGGATCTGTGTTAGTCTGCTTCCTCTCAACCATGATACTGCTTGCAGTAGGGAAGTGTTGACCTCCATGTCACTGGTACAGACTACAGTAGGGTGTGTTGACCTCCATGTCACTGGTACAGACTACAGTAGGGTGTGTTGACCTCCATGTCACTGGTACAGACTACAGTAGGGTGTGTTCACCTCCATGTCACTGGTACAGACTACAGTAGGGAAGTGTTGACCTCCATGTCACTGGTACAGACTACAGTAGGGAAGTGTTGACCTCCATGTCACTGGTACAGACTACAGTAGGGTGTGTTCACCTCCATGTCACTGGTACAGACTACAGTAGGGTGTGTTGACCTCTATGTCACTGGTACAGACTACAGTAGGGAAGTGTTGACCTCCATGTCATTGGTACAGACTACAGTAGGGTGTGTTGACCTCTATGTCACTGGTACAGACTACAGTAGGGTGTGTTGACCTCCATGTCACTGGTACAGACTACAGTAGGGAAGTGTTGACCTCCATGTCACTGGTACAGACTACAGTAGGGTGTGTTCACCTCCATGTCACTGGTACAGACTACAGTAGGGTGTGTTGACCTCTATGTCACTGGTACAGACTACAGTAGGGTGTGTTGACCTCTATGTCACTGGTACAGACTACAGTAGGGAAGTGTTGACCTCTATGTCACTGGTACAGACTACAGTAGGGTGTGTTCACCTCCATGTCACTGGTACAGACTACAGTAGGGAAGTGTTCACCTCCATGTCACTGGTACAGACTACAGTAGGGTGTGTTCACCTCCATGTACCTGGTACAGAATACAGTAGGGTGTGTTTACCTCCATGTCACTGGTACAGACTACAGTAGGGTGTGTTGACCTCTATGTCACTGGTACAGACTACAGTAGGGTGTGTTGACCTCTATGTCACTGGTACAGACTACAGTAGGGAAGTGTTGACCTCTATGTCACTGGTACAGACTACAGTAGGGAAGTGTTGACCTCCATGTCACTGGTACAGACTACAATAGGGAAGTGTTGACCTCTATGTCACTGGTACAGACTACAGTAGGGAAGTGTTGACCTCTATGTCACTGGTACAGACTACAGTAGGGAAGTGTTGACCTCCATGTCACTGGTACAGACTACAGTAGGGAAGTGTTGACCTCTATGTCACTGGTACAGACTACAGTAGGGTGTGTTGACCTCCATGTCACTGGTACAGACTACAGTAAGGTGTGTTAACCGCGATGTCACTGATACAAACTACAGTAGGGTGTGTTAACCTCGATGTCACTGATACAAACTACAGTAGGGTTTGTTAACCGCGATGTCACTGATACAGACTACAGTAGGGTGTGTTGACCTCTATGTCACTGGTACAGACTACAGTAGGGTGTGTTAACCGCGATGTCACTGATACAGACTACAGTAGGGTGTGTTGACTCCGATGTCACTGATACAGACTACAGTAGGGTGTATTGACCTCTATATCACTGATACAGACTACAGTAGGGTGTGTTGACCTCGATGTCACTGATACAGACTACAGTAGGGTGTATTGACCTCTACATCACTGATACAGACTACAGTAGGGTGTATTGACCTCTATATCACTGATACAGACTTCAGTAGGGTGTGTTGACCCCGATGTCACTGATACAGACTACAGTAGGGTGTATTGACCTCTATATCACTGATACAGACTACAGTAGGGTGTATTGATCTCTATATCACTGATACAAACTACAGTAGGGTGTGTTAACCTCGATGTCACTGATACAGACTACAGTAGGGTGTGTTAACCGCGATGTCAATGATACAGACTACAGTAGGGTGTGTTAACCGCGATGTCACTGATACAAACTACAGTAGGGTGTGTTGACCGCGATGTCACTGATACAGACTACAGTAGGGTGTGTTGACCTCGATGTCACTGATACAGACTACAGTAAGGTGTGTTGACCTCGGTGTCACTGATACAGACTACAGTAGGGTGTGTTGACCGCGATGTCACTGATACAGACTACAGTAGGGTGTATTGACCTCTATATCACTGATACAGACTACAGTAGGGTGTGTTGACCTCGATGTCACTGGTACAGACTACAGTAGGGTGTGTTAAACGCGATGTCACTGGTACTGACTACAGTAGGGTGTGTTAACCTCTATGTCACTGGTACAGACTACAGTAGGGTGTGTTAACCGCGATGTCAAATCAAAGCCGAAAAAGCCTTGTACGCTGATGACCTAGCAATGTGGCAGAGTCATGAAAATGTGGAAAGTGGAGCCCAAAGACTGAATGGAGACCTTAGAAGACTGCATGAGTACTGCTAAAGATGGAAACTCAAGGTTAACTGTGCAAAGACGGTCTACACAATCTTTACCAAAAGCCACCAAGTAGCAAGGAAGAATATTAACCTGAGGTTAGACAAACACCAAGTGATGAAAGAAGAGCATCCCACATACCTTGGAGTCACACTTGACCGGCAGCTCAGCCTCAAGAACCATATTGAAAACAACAGGAATAAGGCATTGAGGCGGTTACAGTTATTAAAGAGACTTGCAGGTACATCATGGGGATCAGACAAGGAAACTCTGAGGGGCTTATATCTAGGATATGTTCGCTCTGTGATAGAGTACAACAACTCACTGCTTACAACTTGCTCCAAAACTAACCCAGAGACTCTTGAAAGAGTACAAAATAATGCCCTCCGATTAATCTGCGGAGCTATGCAGTCTACACCAACTGCTGCATGTGAAATCCATACAAATGTGGAACCCCTCGGGTTGCGGAGAGAAAAAGTCACTTTAGAAATTTATGAAAGATGCGTTAGGAAAAATCGTAACCATCCTTATAGACATCTTGTAGAAAACTGGGAATACAAACAAAGAATAAAGCACAAATCGGTTTTACACTGTGTTAATGAAATTCAGGACAGATACCACCTCCCAGAAAGACGTCAAGTAATTCAGAATGTTGCAAGAAACCTATCACCACATGCTCGCTTTAAAGCTCCAGAAGTCCGAACTAAATTGGTAGGCGAGGAAACCAAACAGTCCGACCCAATCGCTCTAATGAACTCATCACTAAAGACCGTTGATTCTTACCCCCAAGAATGGATACATGTCTATACTGATGGATCAGCATTTAAAGCTACCATTAAAGCAGGTTACGGAATCTACATAGGTTATCCCGATGGATCTGTTGAAGAGATTTTTGATGCATGCGGGGAATTCTGTTCAAACTATGAAGCTGAAATAATTGCACTAGAAACAGCAGTATACCACCTAAAGACTGTAATGGATGTTTACCCTTTAAAGGTCCAAAATATTGTCATCTACACAGATTCAATGTCTGCCCTTCAAGCTCTGGAGGGCAGTGAACGCTGCAGAACTAATATAGCCAAGATAACCCTAGATGCTGATCAGCTTATTACCTCATACAACATCAGAATAGTGATGCAGTGGATTCCATGTCACTCTGGCACACCATGTAATGACAGGCAAAGAAAGGAGCAACACAAGAACAACCACCTACAGCGACAACCCTCCAGACAGCAAAAACACTGATAAGAGCTGCGAAGATTCTCTTTTATCTTCTACTGGCTCGCCTCATCGCACGCTCGCTGCCATCTCACAAACCGACATCACTCGACGAGCAGAAAAAAATTGACGACTGGGAAACAACACGATACTGTTCCAGTACTTTAATCTTCCACTCGCGGCTTACACTGCCGGCACATGAACTAGACAACTGTCCAGGCACACATTATAATGCAAGTGTCAACTATTACCTTCAAGTAGAAATCACAATCACACTAACATTTTGAACGAAACACAGCAGCTGTCCTGACCGACAAACTCAGACGACCCGCAGCCATATTACTGGCCAGCTTTTTTCCCAAGTTGGACTGGAACAAATTCACTCACAATAACATCTGCTGAATCCACACATCATCCACCGCTGTCCATGCACACTGTTCCTAGGTCCAAAACGAGACTGCCCACAAACCTTTTCTTCGCTATTATATAGCCCTCTGATCTATCCTGTTCTAGAATATTCTGGATTCATTCTCACGAATTTCCCACTGTTGAAAGTCGTGTCTGGCCCGTGATAATTCACATTTCACACAAATCCTGTGAACAATCATGTTTCACATAAAACCTGACTTTCAGATGTCTCTCATGAAACTCAAGACATAAATCTCGTGTTATCTCAGCCAGTCAAAACATTCGTCTTACATCTATTACTCACGTCATCTATCGGGCATAAATTAATGAGGAGAAAATGACTCACTACATTCTCCCCCACCCCAAAAAAAAATGTAGTCTGTACCAGTGACATGGAGGTCAACATTTTCAATTAATCAGGTGTGAACATTTCATTGAACATTGTGATTCTAGACCTTTGTAGTGAATCATTTTCGACAAGTTCATTTCCAACCAAGTTCCCTTTACCTCATTAGGTTAACAATTCAAACACTCTGAAATGCCATCTGTTGGGTCTTTGCACGACTGTGAATACCTTAATGGGATCCTCACCCCAGGCACTCCCCTTTTAGTGCGGAAGACCAATAATCTGGCTCCATAGGTATCCCCACCCAGTTCTAAAGTCGGTATACAACCGAACCCCTCTCCTGGCACCCCCCGATCGGTGCGGAAGTCCAAAATCTTGGCTCTAAAACCGAAGTGTGACCCCATGAAGTCCCACCCTCGCTATTCCCATTCATAAAAGTCCTCAACAATGGCTAAATCAGCAATGTATGGTTTTGTTCCCAACTATGTAAGGTACAAGATGTAGTTAATTACCTTGTCTTCAAAAACCACAACATGTCTCATTAACACACATATTCAAATTAAATGCTACACCAATTCAATTTAGTATACTAGTAAATGTAACATTTTCTGGTGAGGTGTATTTAAATCCTGAATGTTGTCTCCCTTTAATTGTTTACTATATTATACCCGTTCAAATCAAAACATACATTTTCCAAGTTGTAAATTCATATAATACATTTATACCATAATACAATGCATACCCTTGCATTAAATAATTTCAGTTAATACAAGTTGTAATAGCAGTTGTAACATGTTCTACAAACGTGACATGATATCTGGTAAATGATTGTCTGTTCCTTTGATGTGTTCAATGTTAAATTTGAATTGTGATATCAACAATGCCCATCTATATACCCTTGGATTGCTATTGGCATCAATTGTTAATAATTTTGTCAACCCCAAGTTATCTGTTAAAATAGTGAATTCTTTTCCCAAAAAAAACTTCTGAAACTTTAGACTAATAACTAGTGGCAACAAAGATTTGTAATCATCGACTGTGGAAAGTGTTTTGAATACATCATTTGTACAAGTAATAGTTTCAGCAACAAAAGTGTTAGTAGTGTAGCACTTCTAAGAATTTGACAAGTTTTTGTAGTAACAAATAGTTGAGAGTTGTAGCAATCTTTGTAAATAGGACTTATAGTCAGAAGAAGTTGTAGGATCTGGATGCTTTGGATAATACAGAATGAATCAAGATTGTATGTTTGGCATGTTATCAACAGAATTTGCCACATGGTAAGTAAGATGTATTGCATTAGCCAAATGTAATTACTTGTATAGTATGAGGATTTTTCATGATGTTTTTTCTCTCTTGAGTTGTGGTCACCTTTTGATAAATTACTATTTTGAAATTTTTTATTATCTGCAATTGTTCTTGGTGTGTTCTTTCTTGCTTCACTATTTCTCAACTTTTCACTTTCATTCGGTATGGATGGTATGTTTTTACCACACAATGCATTGTCATTCATGTCTCTTGCATTCAGTACTTCTTTCATATCATTATCTTTACCCTCAATGTTCCCATATTGTACTCCTTTCATACATTTATCCTTACACTCTGTATTCTCATTCTTTTCATTCTGCTTCTTTTTTGTGCTGATACTTTCGCTCATTCTTGCATGACTGATTGACTGCTCCTTATTCTTGGATGAGTCACTTTCATTCCCTTGCTTTCTTGCATTCACACTAAGGCGAAGATCTTCATCACTGTTAATCATGTTCTCACTTACTGTTACATTCACACTATGGCAATACTCTTGATCACTGGTACTTGTGTTGTTATTTTCTTTCACTTCTTTGATGTTTTTTCTTTCCCACTGAAACATTTCTTGCTCAGACATTTCTTTCAAACCGTTTTCATTCCCCAAAATTAATCCTGCACATGGTGATGGTAATACTGCAACTCTCATTCTTCTTTGTAAAAATGGAGTGTTAACATTGACAAAAGCTATCTTATATTTCTCAATCGTGCCTCCAAACGTTCGGCAACGAATATATTTGTTAATAATGTCTGTCGGTTTGATAAGATCTTTGTGGATACCTGAAATTGTGGCGCCCGTGTCTCTCAAAATGGTGGTTATTCTTCCATTTACAATTCCTCTGTATAATTTTAAGGTTCCGTGTGTATTTGTGGCTGAGTTGGCTTCTTGTACAGGTATATTATGGCCACATGGAAGGCTATCTTCTTCATGGAACTGTTGACATACAGGGCAAGTTTCAACAGTTACTGCATTGGTCTCAAATGGTTCGGTGTCTGAATCTGAGTCTGACATTGCCTGTGATATGTTGGCTTCCTTAAATTTTCTTCTAAATAAGCAGTCTTTTTTCACATGATTATAACAACCACAATTGTAACATTTAATGGCATCTTTATACAATCTCAACCTCTGTGTTCTTCTATTAAACAGTTTGTCTACATAGTCTTTATACCCCGGATTTCTATCACACATTTTGTCGTTCGGATGAGATTTTTGACAATATTTGCAGTACGTCATTTGCCACTTTTTGTTGAACGTGGTTTTGTTTTTGTGTGGGTTTGCCCCTCGGTTGTATCTGCCTTTGTCATAACTGGCACTAGCTCCAGTTTCAATGTCTGGTACCGGGTTGGAAATGAAGTGTCACTGGTACAGACTACAGTAGGTTGTGTTAACCGCGATGTCTCTGGTACAGACTACAGTATGGTGTGTTAACCGCGATGTCACTAGTACTGACTACAGTAGGTTGTGTTAACCGCGATGTCACTGGTACAGACTACAGTAAAGTAAAGTAAAGATCCCTTTTCACGCCTTTCGGCGCATCGGGCATATGGGCAGAGCGTCCCATATTTTTACAGACCATCAGCACTCTGTGGGTAATGTGGTCAGCATTACGCCGGCTGTCTTTACTTCCCAGGACAGCCCATCCTGATACCCATTTTAGGCTGGGTCCACCTGCGACGTCCCATACCACGACAAAAATCCACGCAGCCTGCAGTGTGTTTCGATCGCGGTATGCTGGCTCACGAGTCGGACTCGCAACGCCTTAGCCACGGACAGACTACAGTAGGTTGTGTTAACCGCGATGTCACTGATACAGACTACAGTAGGGTGTGTTAACCGCGATGTCACTGATACAGACTACAGTAGGGTGTGTTAACCGCGATGTCACTGATACAGACTACAGTAGGGTGTGTTGACCGCGATGTCACTGGTACAGACTACAGTAGGGTGTGTTGACCTTGATGTCACTGATACAGACTACAGTAGGGTGTGTTAACCGCGATGTCACTGGTACAGACTACAGTAGGGTGTGTTAACCGCGATGTCACTGGTACAGACTACAGTAGGGTGTGTTAACCGCGATGTCACAGGTACAGACTACAGTAGGTTGTGTTAACCGCGATGTCACTGATACAGACTACAGTAGGGTGTGTTAACCGCGATGTCACTGGTACAGACTACAGTAGGGTGTGTTAACGCTACACAGCAGTCACACAAGCAAGCGTCCAGTCCAGAATGTCCAACAGTGGGAAGTGTTAACCTCCATGTCACTGGTACTGACTACAGTAGGAAGTGTTAACCTCCATGTCACTGGTACTGACTACAGTGGGAAGTGTTAACCTCCATGTCACTGGTACTGACTACAGTAGGAAGTGTTAACCTCTATGTCACTGGTACTGACTACAGTAGGAAGTGTTAACCTCTATGTCACTGGTACTGACTACAGTAGGAAGTGTTAACCTCTATGTCACTGGTACTGACTACAGTAGGAAGTGTTAACCTCTATGTCACTGGTACTGACTACAGTAGGAAGTGTTAACCTCCATGTCACTGGTACTGACTACAGTGGGAAGTGTTAACCTCCATGTCACTGGTACTGACTACAGTAGGAAGTGTTAACCTCTATGTCACTGGTACTGACTACAGTAGGAAGTGTTAACCTCCATGTCACTGGTACTGACTACAGTGGGAAGTGTTAACCTCCATGTCACTGGTACTGACTACATTAGGAAGTGTTAACCTCCATGTCACTGGTACTGACTACAGTAGGAGGTGTTAACCTCTAAGTCACTGGTACTGACTACAGTGGGAAGTGTTGACCTCTATGTCACTGGTACTGACTACAGTAGGAGGTGTTAACCTCTAAGTCACTGGTACTGACTACAGTAGGAAGTGTTAACCTCCATGTCACTGGTACTGACTACAGTAGGAGGTGTTAACCTCTATGTCACTGGTACTGACTACAGTAGGAAGTGTTAACCTCCATGTCACTGGTACTGACTACAGTAGGAAGTGTTGACCTCCATGTCACTGGTACTGACTACAGTAGGAAGTGTTGACCTCTATGTCACTGGTACTGACTACAGTAGGAAGTGTTGACCTCTATGTCACTGGTACTGACTACAGTAGGAAGTGTTAACCTCTATGTCACTGGTACTGACTACAGTAGGGAGTGTTAACCTCCATGTCACTGGTACTGACTACAGTAGGGAAGTGTTAACCTCTATGTCACTGGTACTGACTACAGTAGGACAAGGCCAGTGTTGTAATCAATTACATAAGAGCTGGTTTATTCATAATATTCTCGTCACACACATTTCATAAATTCAATAAGCAATAGTATATGAACACTCCTTATTACTGGCTATTCGTATGCCTCTACGAGTTCCTTAACCACTGTTCTGGCTAAACTCCAAGTTTAACATATACCTTCTAAACGAAGTAAAGCACTAGTTTTCTCAACTAACCGGTTTCTCTAGCGGTCTAGCCCTAACTGTCTTCTCCAGCGGTTCCGGGGCTAACTGTCTTCTCCAGCGGTTCCGGGGCTAACTTTATTCCCCCGCTTTCCCGCTCTTTTTTGGCATACCTTCTCCATCACTTCTCTGTCACCTGTCTTTGGTGGTCACGTCTGGATGAACGTATCTCATCAGCTGGTCACAGTTCACGGGCACTCGTCGAATGTTTCATCCCTCACTGTCAGATGTCATGGCGGTGTGTTCTGCATAGCTGGCTAGGCCATGGCTTTCTAATCACCTATTTCTGTCATTTCACACAGTGATGGATTAGTACGCCGTGTGGTGGTCTGAAATGTATGCTTGTTCATTTAATCCCTTTCTGCCTATATTTCATTACATTCGCCCTTCACACTTTTTAACAAAATTGTTTCCTATCTTCAATTTTATAAAAAGTACTCTAATTATACCCGCTACCTAACTAAACCTTATGTGAACATCTAGCCACGTAATGAAAGCATACAACATAACATGTAACATCATAAAATTCATGCAGAATAATGAAAACGTGACATGCATACAATAACCAATAGTCAATAATTCTAAAGACATAAAAAATAAAAAAAAACGATACAACTCCCTCGTTGTATTAGCATAACAACCTCTTATTCACTGGTATCCCTAATGAATGTGCGGAGTTGTCTGAAGTATAAAGGAATAGTATCTGTATTCTTCCTTTATAAACTCAAACCTGAAAACATTGTATACAAGAAATGACATGCCATGTATCCCCAGGTATCTATAAAATAAAACTCGAAAATGTCATCTCCCCAAGAAAGGATGAAAATAGAATCTCTGAGAAAGTCAACCTAGATTGAATAATAAGGTATAACCTTTACAGAGTATAAATAATTCTTATACCGTTAGGTATATTAATTGGAGAGAAATTTCTCGGAAACAATAGTAGCATTTCCTCAAGTCGAATGTACAATGCCACCACCTGTATTTACAGGCATTTATCTACTGTGATAATCCACAGGGTTTATTGTTGCTTCCCTAAGAGGTTGCTTCCTTTGTTTAATGCATATCGCATCTTCTGTAAAGAAATAGCCGGCCTATATTCAGTTACCAATCATGTCATGCTTTAGACTGGCTTATCGCCAAGTACGTTTCTAACTATGTACCTCAGTAAAGTCTGGTTAAACTCAAATCAGTCGTCATTCTGACAGAATGTATAAGAGAGGTTTTGTGGCCAGTAACTCTCTTAGCGAACATAAAACATGTAGGTATTGTAATCTTCACCCACAACCGAACGTGTGGATTTTCACTTGTCCGGGAGAGTACCACCCACACACAAAAAAAAAAAAAAAAACGTTCATAGTGCAAAACCGCATGTAAATATAAAATGGTAGGGACAAAACAACAGGTATATATTTAATATTGTCGGACAAATGACATGTAGACACAACAACAGAATATGTGTAGCGAGCGCGGTACCTCTGTACACAGCAATATAGCGTACGTAAATTGTAATTAATAAAACTAATTACTTGTTATACACCCTACAATCCCACATTTATTGAACTATTTTACGAACGATCCCATTTCAGTCAGTCATGGGGGAAGAAAGGGTGGGGGGAGGGGGGGAGCTGAAATTGATGTATGATTTACTCAGGGTATAAATTCAGTCTACCCCCTGATGATTCTGGTCTACTAACTGTAGTGGATGCTAATTGTTCTAGTTCTATTTCTTCTTCTGTCTTATTAGTGATCTGTGTTTTTTCTTTTATTAAATGATTAGTTACTTTTGTACATTTAAAGCCTTTCCGTCGCAAATAAGGAAAAGTTATAAGTCCCATCAATATGCATAATCCAGATATAAGTATGATCCTGTTTCTGTGTGTATTTAAAGTATTGTCTTGTAAAGTGCCAATTTATACATCGTAAATATGTGTTCGCCTTAATTATAATAAAATGTGTCGTGTATGCCATTTATTAGACGCTCCAGAGCTCTGAAATAAAGTGGAACAACTTATTAATTTTGCTATATTTGGTAGATGCCACTTCATTACGACACTTCTGGCTACTTTTATTTCCGTGTAAATTTCCATCTAATACATTTGATTTTCTCGCATCTTTATTTTCCTGTAAACCATGCCGATCCTTTAAATCGGTATGCGAATTTTTAATTCCGGACATTCTTGTCTCCTTTTTTGCTCTTTTGTTAGGCGCAGGTTCTACTGTGTCTTCTTCTTCACTTCTACGATTACATATACCGTTAACTAGTACTTCTGACGGTTTTAATTCTTTCGCACTAGACGGAGTATTCGTCCTGGTTCTAACAGCGACTAAAATTCTACGACCCGTTTTGTTAGTGATCCCAAATTCATTATCTGCGTCGTAGTTTTCTGAGAATAAATCTATTTTTTTTTTGTTACTAACTACAAACGGTAATGTATTTATTCCTTCACCTTCTTCTTCTGTGGGCATCACCTGTGTATAAGACAAATCCTGCTGATCTCTTTCTTTAATTGTCCCTATCCTCTCTACTTTCCTATGTGTGCTATTGCTATCTAGCCTTTTTACTTCTACCGCGTTTACTTCCCATAACAATTCCATTGCTAAACAACCCTCTTTATCTTCTTCTTGTTCCGACTTAACTTTAGTCGGTGTTAACTCCTTATGTGTCTCTATGTTCCCTTCTTCTTTAAAATATTGACCGCGTGTCCCGTTTACAGTTACCGCATTAACTTCGTAAATGTAGCTTTTATTAAACCGTTTCATGGGATTCCTCTCTTTTAACCCTCTTACTTCTAATCTGTTTGTCTCATCATCAGCAGCGCACGTGCTTTTATTACCTGTCTGCCAAACTCCGTTAAAGTTACTGACCTCCCGATTATTTCCTAAGTTTCGCAATCTTATATTCTTATTGTAGCCTAATTTTCTTAACCTGTCTCTTTTGAATTTGTTGGTTTGATTAGTGCTCATCATGCGGAATCTGGAATCTGAATTACATGACCTAACGCGACTTCGGTTATTATCATGGATATTTCCTACTCTATTAATGTTCTGATATCTGTTACCAAAATTACTCCACTGCTCCTGTGCTCTGATATTTCTGTTATTTTCTAATTTTTGTAAACGCTCAGCTCTGTTAAAGTTAATTATTTGCCCACTTCCGTTTTGTACACATGACCTCAGTTGACCCTGAATGTCATGGTATGGATTCGGTCTCTGTGGTCTGAAACTCTGCTTATCTATATTGTAGTGTGCTCTCTCGTTATCATATTTTCGCCTACCGGAGAAAAAGGTAAATCGATTAGCATCGTCTTTATGTGTAGTAACAGTTGCTATTTTATAGCTATTCCTTCCTCTCGGTGCCTCTCCCGTTGAACTTGTTACCTCTAGAATATCTCTATCTACGTTAGCTACAATATTTCCTTTCTTCAATTTGACGGTTTTCCCTGTCGCGTTTGTGATAAGGACCGGAAAACAAAGTCTTTTACCTAACGTTACAATGCCATCTGTAGTTGATAAGCACGGTTCGTTTAACAGTGCTTCCTTAAGCGCTGTTGTTCGAATAGTTTGACCTGGCAGGAAATATGGGTTTCTTTTTAAACCCGACATCACTACGTTGATTGAATTAGGTTTTAGGATGACTGTTTGTTTAGCACGTACCACCGAAGCAACGTGAATGTCATCTCTAAGATCTACGTACCTATCTCTAATTCTAAGCTTTTTAAGGTCAAAATATAGCCTTATGCCATGTTTAACTAATATGTCCCGTCCTATAATTAAATGACGGTTCATTGTTTTTACTATGATAAAAGGATGTGTCATATGTATTACCACCGATGGAAAACGGAATCATGGCTTTACCTAAAACTGATAGGCTGGCTCCGGTGACAGACTGTAAGTTCTCTTTTGTGTGATGTAACTCTATACTACCTCTAATCCTCTTAAATACCGAGTAATTTAGAAGTGACAAATCTGCTCCTGAATCCACCAGACTATTAAACTTATTATTGTTGATTTCTATTAAACAGCAACACGGGCTGCCTGATGCATTAATCTGTCTATGGTTTGTAACTCTCTTCTGCCTATTTATTTCGTTATCTCTCTTGTGTCTTACTGAACTTTTAGAGGCTATGTCTCGTCGGTCGCTCAGCTGTGTCCCGGCCAGCGAGCGGATTGCGCGTTTCCCGAATAATGGTTTCTCCAGCCGCCGTTATTTTGTGTGTTAAATCCCTGACTTCTGTGACTGACCTGCCACGACCTTTCACCTCTGAAATCTGTGTTAACGAGCGGTCGGTTTATCGGCTGTGTTGTGGGTCGGTTACCTGCCAGGCAGAATCGGACTTTATGGGGACCTGAACAGTTATAACACGTTAAAGTGTGTTGCACTGCCTGTATGTTAGAGTGTCTGTGTCTCTCATTTGTGTGTCTTTCTCTGTGTGGTCTAAAATGTGATATGTCCATGGGTTCCGTCAACCTAATATCTTCTTCTTCTTCTGTTCTTCGTCCAGTTTGAAGGAACACTTTTCGTCTTAAACTCTCTTCTTTAAGAGTTATGGCTACTGCCTGTTCTAGAGTTGTTGGCCCAGAACGCAATAAACGAAGTTTTTGTGAACTGTCCCTTAAACTGTCACTGAAGACTGAAACTAAAATAAGCTGAGTTTGTTGTGATTGTATCTCTTCTTTAAGAAATGCATCTTGCGCGAGACTCTGTATTCTCTGCGAATAATTCTGTACGCTCTCATCTTTGCCCTGTTTGATCTGTCGTAAGAGGGAAAAGGCCATCTGTCTGTCTGTGACATCGCTGAAATTTTGTGCTAAGTCTCTTTTCAGTTCTTCTTATGTTTCTTCTTCATTCTGCTCTAATCTTCTTCTTACGTGTTCGGAAACCGGGGAAGAACTCATCTGGTATGCTAAACGTTTGATGTCGAAACTTTTCGCACCTGAAAGGAAAGCATACTTTTCTATCTCGTTTACCCACTTTTTAAACTTTTTTGTGTCTCCCCTGAAAGGTTCAATAACCCCTGTTATTCCCTGTCGCCGAACGCTACAATCTAATCTGGAGACAGCCTTGCTGACTTCTCCTAAAACTCTGCTGAACTGGGCTTCTACTGTTCCCTGTTCTGCCATTTTAAAAAAAATCTGGGAAATTACCTAATGCAAGTAAATTAAAATTGAAAAAAACAGAAAATGTCAAATTACCTTGTTGAGTGCGGTCTGAAAAAAAAATTCTCTTTTCACAACACACTGTAATTAAAAATCGGCACTGTCCTGGAATTATTTTCTAAGTTAATAGGAAAGGTAGGAAAGATAAGAAAAGGTTTTCCCTACACCACTGTAAATTGAAAATCACTATATATTTAAACTAATTAATGTTAATTTTCAAGGTTCTTTAAAATCGCGCTTATTTTGCAGTTCCTATTTGTAAAATCGGACAGCTCACAGTTCTTGACTTTCCTATAGTCTTCCGAGTGTGTAAAGTTAGGAAAAGTTTATATTATGGCTCCAGACTAGAACGGGCGCGTCCCCCTGATTCTAGTGTAGAGGTTTGCTCCGGGCTAGAACGGGCGTGGCCCCCTGATTCTAGTGTAGACGGTTTGCTCCAGGCTAGAACGGGCGTGCCCCCCTGATTCTAGTGTAGACGGTTTGCTCCAGGCTAGAACGGGCGTGCCCCCCTGATTCTAGTGTAGACGGTTTACTCCAGGCTAGAACGGGCGTGTCCCCCTGATTCTAGTGTAGACGGTTGGCTCCAAAAGGTGGTGCAGGCTGTTGGTCTGGTTTACGTCTCTCCAATCTGATGACGGGTTTATCGACTTTTTTGTTTTACTCAGCAGGTACAATCATAAACTTGCTTTTAGTTCACCTTTTTATAGCAGTTGCTTATTTGTTATGTTGTAACAGCAGTCTTGTTTTTTAAAGATGTCGAGTACACAAGACTGATCCTGGTCACGGCACCAAATATCCTCACACTTGTGGCACAGTCGTGCCTATACATCCCCCAAGAAATAGATGTGCCTAAGTCGGCCAAGTGGAATGAATATAGTTCGTAGCTCTCTATAATCGAACTCAAGAACAAGGCCGGTGATGTAATCAATTACATAAGAGCTGGTTTATTCATAATATTCTCGTCACACACATTTCATAAATTCAATAAGCAATAGTATATGAACACTCCTTATTACTGGCTATTCGTATGCCTCTACGAGTTCCTTAACCACTGTTCTCGCTAAACTCCAAGTTTAACATATACCTTCTAAACGAAGTGAAGCACTAGTTTTCTCCTAACCGGTTTCTCTAGCGGTCTAGCCCTCACTGTCTTCTCATGGCGGTCCCGGGGCTAACTCACTGTTCTAGCTAAACTCCAAGTTTAACATATCCCTTCTAACGAAGTAAAGCACTAGTTTTCTCCTAACCGGTTTCTCTAGCGGTCTAGCCCTCACTGTCTTCTCATGGCGGTTCCGGGGCTAACCGTCCTCTCCAGCGGTTCCGGGACTAACTTTATTCCCCCGCTTTCCCGCTCTTTTTTGGCGTACCTTCTCCATCACTTCTCTGTCACCTGTCTTTGGTGGTCACGTCTGGATGAACGTATCTCATCAGCTGGTCACAGTTCACGGGCACTCGTCGAATGTTTCATCCCTCACTGTCAGATGTCATGGCGGTGTGTTCTGCATAGCTGGCTAGGCCATGGCTTTCTAATCACCTATTTCTGTCATTTCACACAGTGATGGATTAGTACGCCGTGTGGTGGTCTGAAATGTATGCTTGTTCATTTAACCCCTTTCTGCCTATATTTCATTACACCTCCATGTCACTGGTACTGACTACAGTAGGAAGTGTTGACCTCCATGTCACTGGTACTGACTACAGTAGGAAGTGTTGACCTCTATGTCACTGGTACTGACTACAGTAGGAAGTGTTGACCTCTATGTCACTGGTACTGACTACAGTAGGAAGTGTTGACCTCTATGTCACTGGTACTGACTACAGTAGGGAGTGTTAACCTCCATGTCACTGGTACTGACTACAGTGGGAAGTGTTGACCTCCATGTCACTGGTACTGACTACATTAGGAAGTGTTAACCTCCATGTCACTGGTACTGACTACAGTAGGAGGTGTTAACCTCTAAGTCACTGGTACTGACTACAGTAGGAAGTGTTAACCTCTATGTCACTGGTACTGACTACAGTAGGAAGTGTTAACCTCCATGTCACTGGTACTGACTACAGTAGGAAGTGTTAACCTCTTTGTCACTGGTACTGACTACAGTAGGAAGTGTTAACCTCCATGTCACTGGTACTGACTACAGTGGGAAGTGTTGACCTCCATGTCACTGGTACTGACTACAGTAGGCAGTGTTAACCGCGATGTCACTGGTACTGACTACAGTAGGAAGTGTTCACCTCTATGTCACTGGTACTGACTACAGTAGGAAGTGTTAACCTCCATGTCACTGGTACTGACTACAGTAGGCTGTGTTAACCGCGATGTCACTCGCACAAGAATACTCCTCGACGCATATATTTACAGTAGAACCTCGCTTAACGAGCACCTCGCATAACGATTAATTCGCATAACGAGCAAAACAAATTGTAAAAAAATCACTTGCTTAACGAGTGACGTTTCGCATAACGAGTGGCGAGGAGAGGGAAGTCCCCAATTGTGCGCATGTTACATCAGTCTGTGTTTAGCACTCGTTCCAGTAGCATCGTTGTGTCGCTTGTGATCACACTTTTTCTAAAAAGTGTGTTATATCGTATTATATGTTCATGAATCCTCCTGGCCTACAAGATGATCTATCTGAATAATTTAAGTTCATCAAGATCCAGTTTCTGCCTTCCAACACCACTCCGTTACTCCAGCCCATGGACCAGCAAGTTATTTCTAACTTTAAGAAGCTCTACACTAAAGCACTCTTCGAGCATTGTTTTCAAGTGACTGAAGGGACCAAACTCATTCTCAAAGAGTTTTAGAGAAAAATCACTTCCACATCGTTGCCTGCCTCAAGATGATCGACAAGGCGGGGGAAGGGGTTACCAAGAGAACCCTAACTTCTGTCTGGAATAAGCTTTGGCCGAAGAGCTTTGTCGATTTGTGACTTTGAGGGGTTCGAGACAGTACCTGTGGAACCTGTAGTCAACGAGATTGTGTCTTTGGCCATTATCATGGGATTTTAGGTGGATAACAGTGATATCGAAGAGCTTGTGGAAGAGCACAGTCAAGAGCTGACCCCCCAAGAGCTTATGGAGTTGCATTGTGTTTCACAGCAAGAAGTTTTGGAGGAAAGTTTGTCAGAGGAGGAGGAGGTAACAGAGAAGCAACAATCTTCTGGCGAAATAAGAGAAATGCTGAAAGTATGGCAAACGGTTGCATCTTACATTGAGAAGCATCACCCTAATAAGGAAGGGGCTATGCGCGTTGCAAATTTATTTAATGATAATGCTGTGTCGCATTTTCGCCAAATTTTAAATCGTCGGCAAAAACAATTGTCTCTGGACATCTTTCTAGTAAAAAACATAATTATTTATGTATCATAATTATTTTGACTTTTATTTTCTGCAAATCAAATTCACATTCCAGGCGGGTTCGTTCAGCGTTTGAAGAAAAGATGAAGATGATTCACTCTCCTTAACAATATGCATATAATTTTCTTTTACTAAACGTTATACATAGCATTTTGTGAGTATTTTTTTCGATATGGAACGCATTATCGTATTTTACATAATTTATATGAGAAAAATTGTTTCGCATAACGAGTGTTTCGCTTAACGAGTGTGATTCTGGAACGAATTGTGCTCGTTAAGCGAGGTTCCACTGTATATTTTCAAAATATAGACCCTTATATGTGTGTTTGTCTGTGTAGGTGTGTGTGCTCATATCTGTGTGTCAATCTGTGCAGGTGTATGTGCTCATATGTGTGTATTTGCCTGAGTAGGTGTATGTGCGCATATGTGTGTATTTGCCTGTGTAGGTGTATGTGCGCATATGTGACTGCACAAGGATACCTCAGCATTCAGGTATAATTTCTATAGGTTTGTTTGGCTGTATAGAAATAGTTCTCTATACATTTATTTGTATAGCTCTCTACAAGTTTCTTTCTGTACATGGAAATGGTTATCTATACTTCTTTTTTTTTTTTTTTACATGAATATAGTTATCTATACTTGCAATTGTCTGCACGCATGTTTATCTGAACGTTTGTTTGTTTTTTATAAGTACAGTTGTCTATACGAGTTTTCGTCTGCATAAGTATAGTGCTCCATACGTTTATGTGTAGCAAAAAGAAGATTTGACTAGAGGAAATCTTCAGTGTTCCAGATCTATCTTTCTACTTCTTTCTATGAGTGCCGTTCACAATACTTTCTGTTACTTGATTAATTCAGTGTTCCAGATGTGTGCAGCAAAGCCGGAACTGTACGTGTGAGCAGACACGAGTCGCCTCTTCCCCTAACTGGAGACAAAACTACAGCTTCACAAAACCACCCCGCCTCAGCTGGTGACAAGTGAAGCATGACTGAACACCTTATTGAAAACATTTGTAAATAGTCGGATTAGCTGGTTGGACTGTTTACCGGTGCGGAAATGCATTATTTGTGCGGTCACTGTTTACCGGTGTGGAGGTGCTCTGTTTGTCCGCACAATGTTTGCTCACCAGCTACTCCGACATGATTTCTATATGAAATTATCAGACTACGTTGTTTCCTTATGTCTCCTGAAGTTAGATGACATTGTCCGTGCAACATGATGGTGATGTTACAAGTGTCACACTTATCCGTGTCTGTCTTTATCCGTATCTGTCTTTATCCGTATCTGTCTTTATCCGTGTCTGTCTTTATCCGTGTCTGTCTTTATCCATGTCTGTCTTTGAGTTCAATGAAAATGCATGCCTAGGTAACATCCTTTTATACACAGATGTCATCATTATATACACAGGTGTCATCATTATATACACAGGTGCCATCATTATATACACAGGTGTCATCATTATATACACAGATGTCATCATTATATACACAGGTGTCATCCTTATATACACAGATGTCATCATTATATACACAGATGTCATCATTATATACAAAGGTGCCATCATTATATACACAGATGTCATCATTATATACACAGATGGCATCATTATATACACAGATATCATCATTATATACACAGAAGTCATCCTTATATACACAGATGTCCTCATTATATACACAGATGTCATTATTATATACACAGGTGCCATCATTATATACACAGATGTCATCATTATATACACGGATGTCATCATTATATACACAGATGTCATCATTATATACACAGATGTCATCATTATATACACACATGTCATCATTATATACACAGATGTCATCATTATATACACAGGTGCCATCATTATATACACAGATGTCATCATTATATACACAGATGTCATCATTATATACACAGATGTCATCATTATATGCACAGGTGCCATGATTATATACACAGGTGTCATGATTATATACACAGGTGTCATCATTATATACACAGGTGTCATCATTATATACACAGGTGTCATCATTATATACACAGGTGTCATCATTATATACACAGGTGTCATCATTATATACACAGGTGTCATCATTATATACACAGGTGCCATCATTATATCCACAGGTGCCATGATTATATCCACAGGTGCCATGATTATATCCACAGGTGTCATCATTATATACACAGGTGTCATCATTATATACACAGGTGTCATCATTATATACACAGGTGTCATCGTTATATACACAGGTGTCATCGTTATATACACAGATGTCATCATTATATACACAGATGTCATCATGATATACACAGATGTCATCATTATATACACAGGTGTCATCATTATATACACAGATGTCATCATTATATGCACAGTTGTCATCATTATATACACACATGCCATTTTTATACACACAGATGCCATTTTTATACACACATATAGGTTGAATGTTGAATTAAGAATCGACAACACAGCACTCGGTACATTCCCATAAGCACCCCGTTTCCAACTTCTGCAGCAAGCGCAGAGTTCTGATTTCGACAGTCTGTATATTCGCTTCGCCTTTTACTTGTGTGTTGACTGTCGGCCAGATACTCTGGTCATCAATATCCCCAGACCCTGCGATTCTGCCTGTGCCTCCGCACTGTTCTCCTGCTCAGAAATATCTATTTCCAGATTGGCATGCATCAATTCACTATCAATTCACCGATCAGTCTCTTTGCCTATTGTTGATGAGATTCCGTTATTGTTGACTTCTGTTGATGAGATCCCGTTATTGTTGACTTCTGTTGATGAGATCCCATTCTTGTTGACTTGTGTTAATGAGATCCCATTTTTGTTGACTTGTGTTGAGGAGATCCCGTTATTGTTGACTTGTGCTGATAAGATCCTGTAATTGTTGATAAGATCCTGTAATTGTTGACTTGTGTTGATGAGATCCCGTTATTGTTGACTTGTGTTGATGAGATCACATTTTTGTTGACTTGTGCTAATCAGATCCCATTATTGTTGACTTGTGTTAATGAGATCCCATTTTTGTTGACTTGTGTTGATGAGATCCCGTTATTGTTGACTTGTTTTAATGAGATCCAATTTTTGTTGACTTGTGTTGATGAGATCCCGTTATTGTTGAATTGTGCTGATGAGATCCCATTTTTGTTGACTTGTGTTAATGAGATCCCATTTTTGTTGACTTGTGTTGATGAGATCCCGTTATTATTGACTTGTCTTAATGAGATCAAATTTTTGTTGACTTGTGTTGATGAGATGTCACAGTTGGGTGTACATTTTAAAGAGGGGATAGAAGAAGAAGAGAAGATATAAAAGTAGAGAGAGACAGACGAGGAGAAATAATAGTTAAAGGATGTATAAGAGGACAATAGGTTCTCCCGTGTGGAGAGTGTAGTGATGAGTCTACACCCCAAACGATCAGGTAATAGTCAGTGGAGGTCTTATGAAGGAGAGAGTAGATATATAGTAAGTGGTGGTGGTATGAAGACTACAGAGACTAACAATAATAGTACCACTCCTATACTCAACAAACTAATGATGGAATAAAAGAATAACAACTAACAATCATGTTTATTAAGAAACAGAATTACAAAGTCGTCTATCTCATGTTACACAACCGACAGATGTTATATTATGTTATAAACAGAACGTCCTCACGCTATAAAACTCAGCAACTGACAGCAGAATCCACTCAACGATAAACTAGCAAATGACGCCTAGAATATCCTTCATTGCTCTACAAATAATAAGCCAAATAACAACTACAATCTAGCCATCTACTCTAATGCCAAATAGCGACTACCATCTAACCGTACTGCTGATTGCAGTCCAAAGACCAGCAAACCTATAGCCAAATACCGACTACCATCTAGCCATACTGCTGATTGCAGTCTAGATACCATCTAACTATAGCCAACCCAGCACAAACATGACAGAAACTGCCATGTCACCTGTTTAATATATTCGAACAATCTATAAGTTCACATTGCCAAGCATGTAAACGTGAACGCAACAACATACATCTTATTCTACCCTGCAAACAACTGCCTTTCTTCATACGTATAGTTCTCCCTTTAAACAGGCATTCTTATACCCTTGAATAAACCTCTATCAACTAACTCATATGTACTTCTTATTCAAAACATATTACTAACCATACATGCACTATTTACTTTTACCACATGAATGCCCATGCACTTCCTCTTCAACGACAACAGTCTGGCTACATACATGGCCTTGCATCCCCCACTCACTTCAACATCTGATACACCTGTACCGCCCCTTTACAGGTAAATTCTATTATATCCGTGTGCTGCCTTCTCAGCAGCTTGCCGAGGACAGTTCAAGCTAAATGACTTTCACTTTCCCATATCTTCTTATATCATTCTCTCTTCAAATCACAACAAAATGTTAACAACATTATAACTGCATCATGTTAATACACATGGCGTTATCATTCCCTAGCAGCGCTTACGCTGCTGTTCAATATGATACTTCACACGTCATGCTTATCTGTTATCATGATCATCACCATCATGTGCTGTGCCGGTCTTCCAGTAGTTATTATGTCTTCTAACAGAAGCCTATATTCTTCATGACAACCATGACTATACATACACAATTATACATTTTATGATATCAGTGCCCGCTGCTTTCCTCCTGTATCCCAGTCAAAACATTGCAGGCACAGTCTGGCCGTTAGGAAGGGTCATTCTAGGGCCAGTCTGTTCATTTCACCAAACCACTCTCTCTCTCTCTCTCTACCTGTGAAATCCGATATTGGGCCTCTGACCTAAATAAGAGGGCAGCCTCCGTATGCTGCATGCTCAGAACGTTTCTCGTTGTTTTATAACTTTCCTTTCCTCCAATGTTCCAAGATATTGTCTGTTCTCAGAAATAATTATAATATACATATGGATACTCATACATTGCATTAATACACTTGGATCTGTCAACATGACATCTGCTATGTCTCAGGTGTCCAGTTAGACGACTCGCAAGATCCAGTTAATACATATCAGAGCAATCATCATCATCATGTGTCCTACCAATAACCCAAGATGCGATAACCGCTATTATCACACTGTATCCTATCTAATTACTTAACATGAACACAGTACTACTTACATAACATGAAGCAATATTTCGTGCATTATCTGGCAAGTCACAAAACAGAAGTATGGACTTAGCTCCATCGTATCGACATCATCCCAATGCCCTCAGCATCCTTCGTTGGCAGAGATCTCAGCGCAAGTGTCTCCCTGGCTACTCGCTGGTAGTGTATATCCCCTGACGCTACTTGGTTCTATCTCTCTCCTTTGTGCCTAAGTTCGTGAACCTGTGTCTTCTTAGGTTCATGAACCTTTCTCTTTCCCGCCAAAGATGGTTTTCCAAGCCACTTTGCATAATTGGATGGAAAAACCCCAGAAAATCGTGTGTCGTTGCCTTTGTTCGTTGCCCTGCCTCTGTTAATTTACGAGTATATTGGCCTACAACAGTTCATGAACAAGCTTGGCATGCACCCACGTCTTTG
>CAJHNH020000365.1:134191-159191 GCA_905116865.2 Candidula unifasciata
GCATAGGGTCAAATGGTCACATATTTGTATAATACTACCAACTTGGACAGCCCTGGTGGCCAGTATCCTATGTGAACGATTGGTGCCTATAAATGGGCGACTGGTGTTGGAGGGCGGACCGATACAAATCTAGTTCTGTGCTCTTTTGTCAGACCGACATGTTGTGGTCCAGCCGCCATCAGTGACATTTATTAGTACTCTCTTGGGATAGCAAGTTTGGGGCCTTTATGTGTGTGTGGACTCACAGTGGACTGGTCTCCTCACTACGGTCACAGTGGACTGGTCTTGACACTAAGGTCACAGTGGACTGGTCTTGACACTACGGTCACAGTGGACTGTCTCGTCACTACGGTCACAGTGGACTGGTCTCCTCACTACGGTCACAGTGGACTGGTCTTGACACTACGGTCACAGTGGACTGGTCTCACTACGTCACAGTGGACTGGTCTCCTCACTAAATCACAGTGGACTGGTCTTGTCACTACGGTGACAGTGGACTGGTCTTGTCACTACGGTGACAGTGGACTGGTCTTGTCACTACGGTGACAGTGGACTGGTCTTGTCACTACGGTGACAGTGGACTGGTCTTGTCACTACGGTTGTCTCCTAATCCCTGCCTACTGGTTTAAGTTTCTGTTTGTGAAGTGTGGATTCCAGGGCTTTAGTCTGTTAGTGATAGGGTTGACGCACTGCCTCCCATTGAAGCAAGTAGAAATAGTCGACCCACTGCCTCCCATTGAAGCAAGTTGATAGAGTTGACACACTGTCTCCCATTGAAGCAAGTAGAAAGAGTCGACCCACTGCCTCCCATTGAAGCAAGTTGAAACAGTCGACACACTGTCTCCCATTGAAGCAAGTTGATACAGTCGACACACTGCCTCCCATTGAAGCAAGTTGATACAGACAAAATTATTAACAATTGATGCCAATAGCAATCCAAGGGTATATAGATGGGCGTTGTTGATATCACAATTCAAATTTAACATTGAACACATCAAAGGAACAGACAATCATTTACCAGATATCATGTCACGTTTGTAGAACATGTTACAACTGCTATTACAACTTGTATTAACTGAAATCATTTATGCAAGGGTATGCATTGTATTATTGTATGAATGTATTATATGAATTTACAACTTGGAAAATGTATGTTTTGATTGGAATGGGTATAATATAGTAAACAATGAAAGGGAGACAACATTCAGGATTAAAATACACCTCACCAGAAAATGTTACATTTACTAGTATACTAAATTGAATTGTTGTAGCATTTAATTTGAATATGTGTGTTAATGAGACATGTTGTGGTTTCTGAAGACAAGGTAATTAACTACATCTTGTACCTTACATAGTTGGGAACAAAACCATACATTGCTGATTTAGCCATTGTTGAAGACTTTCATGAATGGGAATAGCGAGGGTGGGACTTCATGGGGTCACACTTCGGTTTTAGAGCCAAGATTTTGGACTTCCGCACCGATCGGGGGGTGCCAGGAGAGGGGTTCGGTTGTAGACCGACTTTAGAACTGGGTGGGGATACCTATGGAGCCAGATTATTGGTCTTCCGCACTAAAAGGGGAGTGCCTGGGGTGAGGATCCCATTAAGGTATTTACAGTCGTGCAAAGACCCAACAGATGGCATTTTAGAGTGTTTGAATTGTTAACCTAATGAGGTAAAGGGAACTTTGTTGGAAATGAACTTGTCGAAAATGATTCACTACAAAGGTCTAGAATCACAATGTTCAGTGAAATATTCACACCTGATTAATTGAAAATGTAAAACATTTTTTTGGGGTGGGGGAGAATGTAGTGAGTCATTTTCTCCTCATTAATTTATGCCCGATAGATGACGTCAGTAATAGATGTAAGACGAATGTTTTGACTGGTTGAGATAACACGAGATTTATGTCTTGAGTTTCATGAGAGACATCTAAAAGTCAGGTTTTATGTGAAACATGATTGTTCACAGGATTTGTGTGAAATGTGAATAATCACGGGCCAGACACGACTTTCAACAGTGGGAAATTCGTGAGAATGAATCCAGAATATTCTAGAACAGGATAGATCAGAGGGCTATATAATAGCGAGGAAAAGGTTTGTGGGCAGTCTCGTTTTGGACCTAGGAACAGTGTGCATGGATAGCGGTGGATGATGTGTGGATTCAGCAGATGTTTTTGTGAGTGAATTTGTTCCGGTCCAACTTGGCGAAAAAAGCTGGCCAGTAATATGTCTGCGGGTCGTCTGAGTTTGTCGGTCAGGACAGCTGCTGTGTTTCGTTCAAGATGTTAGTGTGATTGTGATTTCTGCTTGAAGGTAATAGTTGACACTTGCATTATAATGTGTGCCTGGACAGTTGTCTAGTTCATGGGCCGGCAGTGTAAGCCGCGAGTGGAAGATTAAAGTACTGGAACAGTATCGTGTTGTTTCCCAGTCGTCCATTTTTTTTCTGCTCGTCGAGTGATGTCGGTTTGTGAGATGGCAGCGAGCGTGCGATGAGGCGAGCCAGTAGAAGATAAAAGAGAATCATCGCACACTGTCTCCCATTGAAGCAAGTTGACAGGGTCGACTAACTGCCTCCCATTGAAGCAAGTTGACAGGGTTGACTAACTGTCTCCCATTGAAGCAAGTTGACAGGGTCGACTAACTGCCTCCCATTGAAGCAAGTTGACAGGGTCGACACACTGTCTCCCATTGAAGCAAGTTGACAGAGTCGACCCACTGTCTCCCATTGAAGCAAGCTGACAGGGTTGACTGTCTCCCATTGAAGCAAGTTGACAGAGTCGACACACTGTCTCCCATTGAAGCAAGATGACGGAGTCGACACACTGCCTCCCATTGGAGCAAGTTGACAGGGTTGACTAACTGCCTCCCATTGAAGCAAGTTGACAGGGTCGACACACTGTCTCCCATTGAAGCAAGTTGACCGAGTCGACACACTGTCTCCCATTGAAGCAGGTTGACAGAGTCGACACACTGCCTCCCATTGAAGCAAGTTGACAGAGTCGACACACTGCCTCCCATTGAAGCAAGTTGACAGGGTCGACTAACTGCCTCCCATTGAAGCAAGTTGACAGAGTCGACCCACTGTCTCCCATTGAAGCAAGCTGACAGGGTTGACTAACTGTCTCCCATTGAAGCAAGTTGACAGAGTCGACACACTGTCTCCCATTGAAGCAAGTTGACAGGGTCGACTAACTGCCTCCCATTGAAGCAAGTTGACAGAGTCGACTAACTGCCTCCCATTGAAGCAAGTTGACAGAGTCGACACACTGTCTCCCATTGAAGCAAGTTGATACAGTCGACACACTGTCTCCCATTGAAGCAAGTTGACAGAGTCGACACACTGTCTCCCATTGAAGCAAGTTGACAGAGTCGACACACTGCCTCCCATTGAAGCAAGTTGACGAGGTCGACACACTGTCTCCCATTGAAGCAAGTTGACAGAGTCGACTAACTGCCTCCCATTGAAGCAAGTTGACAGGATCGACCCACTGCCTCTCATTGAAGCAAGTTGACAGAGTCGACTAATTAAGGGTTTCCTTCAAAGTCGGACAGCATCTGTCTGAGAGGCAAGTGGTGTTGTGTGCTAAATTGAGTCACCACACTACCAAGTGTCTAGCAGGTACTCTTCAGCTTCCTTTCTTAACAAGACAAGACACCGGTCATACAAGTTTTTTTAACAGGATACATGACACAAATTCAGAGACGTAGTTATTGATCACAGCTGACATTCGCACCTCGTTCATTTGTCCTCACTCGCTCTCTATCACTCAGTCTGTAGCGGTCTCTCCTTGACTACTACAGCTCCAAGAACTACAGCGTCCCACACCCTGGACGCGTCGTACATCTGAACAGGACAACTTCTCCCATTCACTGGACCTTGATATAAATTCAGCATACACACAGCTGACTGGAGACGGTCTTTCCCTTGCCGTACTCCGAAACCAGGTACTACTGGCCTTCCGTCCCCTGGACTTACTTTGCCAGCGGGACCATCGCTTCAGTACCGCCATTGACACTTACTCGGACCTAAATGCCCGATAGTCGTACGGTATTCTCGTCTGTTAGACTGGCGAGAGATATCACGGGCCCTGACTTGGTCGCTGACTCTCGCTTTCTCTCTCTCTCTCTCTCTCTCTCTCTCTCTCTCTCTCTCTCTCTCTCTCTCTCTTCTAGCTTCTCTCTCGACTGCTTCTCGCTTGCCCCCGAGGAGCTTTAGCCCTCAGGCTACAGCTCACTCCCCTGGACCGTCTAGACAGCCCAATTTATCCCTGTCAAATCCGTGTAGGTGGATGATGTCTACACGAGAGGCACGCTTGTATGGGCGTTCTCGTGAACCATGATCCCGTGGGTGTTCTCAGGACTCATGCTCACATGGGTGTTCTCGAGGATCACACTTATGTGGGTGGCTGATGTTACCTGAGAATCACGCTGTCACTTAGATTCACACTTTCTCTGTTTATCTAGTTATCCATGCTTTCAGCCCCCCCCCCCTCCCCACGCGTCCACTTTCTCTCGTGCGTGCACGCATTGTTCATGAATAGACATTTTCACTGGTCTCCTCTCAATACTCGGACCATGTTGACACTCTTCCCCCGTGAACTTACAGACAGTACTGACCTCCCACTGTCCCTTCACGCAACATCACACTTTACCCCAAATCAGCGCGCAACACGTATAAACGAGCCAGAATTGTAAAACGGATGTGCACGCAAAGCTCAAGATGTTGAAAAAGAATAAAATCCATAAGTAGCCGAACAACCGGAACTTCTTGCCGAAGTTTACAGTCGGCAAAGGCGTAGTATTATAAGTTTGCGAAGTTGCTTAGTCAAGACTGGGTTTCCCGCCAGCTGGTCGTCAGCCATTGTTAGCTTGGTCTGCCTGTAGGTCAAGGTCACCTATCTTTATCATCCACCCGTTGTAGATCTAAACTGAAGACATTCGAACACCTAACAATTAGGCTATTGCAGCTTTCAGTGTGCCGTGTGGGGTCAGTTCACTCGCCGATGTCTCTCTGATGTCTAGTCCGGGGTGACGTGTGATATGTTCTAGTGTCAGTTCACTCGCTGATGTCTCTCTGATGTCTAGACCGGGGGGGGGGGAATGTGGGGGGTCACTTCACTTACCGATGACTCTCTGATGTCTAGTCCAAAGGGGGGGGGGGGTGGGGTCAGTTCACTCGCTGATGTCTCTCTGATGTCTAGTCCGGGTTGACGTGCCATATGTTCTAGTGTCAGTTCACTTGCTGATGTCTCTCTGATGTCTAGTCCAGGGGGGGGGGGAATGTGGGGGGGGGGGGGGGTCAGTTCACTCGCCGATGACTCTCTGATGTCTAGTCCAGGGGGGGGGGGGGCGTGTAGGGTCAGTTTCACTCATCGATGACTCTCTGATGTCTAGTTCAGGGGGGGGGCGTGTAGGGTCAGTTCACTCATCGATGACTCTCTGATGTCTAGTTCAGGGGGGGGGGGGGGTGTGGGGTCAGTTCACTCGCCGATGCCTCTCTGATGTCTAGTCCGGGTTGGCGTGTAATATGTTCTAGTGTCAGTTCACTCACCGATGCCTCTCTGATATCTAGTCCGGGGGGGGGGGGGGGGGTTCTGGGTCAGTTCACTCACCGATGCCTCTCTGATATCTAGTCAGGGGGGGGGATGTGGGGTCGCTTTCAGTGTGCCGTGTGGGGTCAGTTCACTCGCCGATGTCTCTCTGATGTCTAGTCCGGGGTGACGTGTGATATGTTCTAGTGTCAGTTCACTCGCTGATGTCTCTCTGATGTCTAGACCGGGGGGGGGGATGTGGGGGGTCACTTCACTCGCCGACGTCTCTCTGATGTCTAGTCCCGGGTGACGTGCGATATGTTCTAGTGTCAGTTCACTCGTTGATGTCTCTCTGATGTCTAGTCCCGGGTGACGTGCGATATGTTCTAGTGTCAGTTCACTCGTTGATGTCTCTCTGATGTCTAGTCCGGGGTGACGTGTGATATGTTCTAGTGTCAGTTCACTTGCTGATGTCTCTCTGATGGCTAGTCCGGGGTGACGTGTGATATGTTAGTCTCAGTTTTAGCTGTGAGCGAGCACATTTACTCAAACAATGAAATGTGACAATTATTTCACTGATTATCAGACAATCGGGCTGTCCATAGAATTCCAGCTTCGTCGCAAATAGGTCACACCAAAGTTGCTCAGTTCCTGTCGTGGTGAAAAACCACACTCAATTATGATCACAGCCCCCAGTGAAAGTCACATAGATGCAGTCTCAGCAAATCATAACGCTAGAGGTGCCAGCACCAACAGTCTGCCACTATAGCTGCAGTTCAAAGTTGATACAAGAAGCAGTCACGACAAACCAGCAGGTGCACACGATTACTGCATAAAGCACACGGCCAGTTAATTCTGTGGCACACAGTCACTCGCTATTTGCTCAATATGCAGTTTACAACACGCATCTGCAGCGGCGCAGATAATAAGTGTTCTCTATGATATTCTTTGCTCACAGTGTCCAACCATGCACTTAACTCAGTTGCTTGTCGATGGATTTCGCTGTTACTTTGTCTGTTGTCCTATCGAGTTTCCCGCTTGGTGTTGAACTCCCAACTTTTCACTGGATTATTGGATAGAACATGGTCCAGGACGTGTAGATGGGGTAACCCTGAGGTAGACAGGCTGAGAATGTCTTATCTTTAACCCTGAGGTAGAGAGGCTGAGAATGTCTTATCTTTAACCACGATGACAACTTTCAGTCAAGTCTGATGATATATAACCGGTCTTGCGTATATTTACACCAGTTTGTAAACATGCACACATATGTGCACATACTTAATCCTTCTACAAATACAAAACACACATAGTCCCTAATTCACATATCCACTCATACATTTTTGCACACGCATTCGTACATTTACAAATAAGAGGTTAGTTGCGTATCCTTTACAGGACGTTGCAGAACCAACCTCAGCAGCCCCTGGCTGTTGGGTGGTTTTTCTAGGCAAATTTACGTCCAGTAGTTTGCCATTGCTTTCTGCACGGTCGCTTTCTAAACACCACTGTCGAAACCAACGCAAAGAAACATGGCCCGCAGCTGGGATCGAACCCGGCATACCGGCATTACGAAGCGTGCGAATCGACTTAGCCACAGAGTCGACACAAATACATACATAGAATACAAACCTCAAAAACCACTTGCACCAATCATGTTTGGGGAGGGGGGAGGGGGAGAGAGAGACAGATAGAGAGGCAGAGACAGAGACAGGGGTAGAGAGATATTTGGAAGGGAAAGGACAGATGAGAGACATGACAGAAAGTATTGAATGTTGATTTGATGGGCTCTAGTGGAAGACCGTGCTTGCCACCAACGATGTTTTCCTGATTTCCTGTTGCTGCCCAGGGCTCTACGGAGTTTAACGATTATGAAAAAAAACTATAATTATGTTCTAAGGGACCAGCTTTAGGTTGATTGACAATCAGAGGGGCATCAATCAGCCTGACGGCACCAGCTGATCGAAGACCGTCTTTGATAAATGAAGTCAAAATCAATCATGCGTTAATTATATTGTTGATAGTAATTCGATAAAGACAGCGAGGCCGCGGGGCCCGCCAACACAAATCAACAAATGACATTAGACATGGTTGGTGCTGTCAGATTTGCCTTTGATTTCCGTGAGAAACTGTCGTTTGAAATCTGCGTTCTTGAAAACAATTGCCGAAAAAATATGTTGTTACCGTTTGTATTATCGCTGACATGATTATCTAAATGTGTGTGTTGTTTTATGGGCGCAATAGATTATTACCGTTTGTGTTATTGCTGATATGATTATCTTAATGTGTGTGTTGTTGTTATGGGCACAGTGGTAACCGTTATGGTTTCCTGTTTGTGGAGTTGCTATGTTTGTTGGAGGCTATCCGTCATGTCAGGACTGGGGGTCATATCTGAGATCTACAGATCCGTTCGATCTTAGATCTATAAATGAGATCTACAGGCTTGTTGGAACAGCCGTTAGATAAGAGATCTACGGGTTTGTTGGAACAGCCGTTAGATAAGAGATCTACAGGTCTGATTGAACTAACATTTACAGATTTGTTAGAACGGCCGCTAGATAAGAGATCAAGAGGACTCGGATCTGGGATGTGTGGGCTTGTTTGAACAGCCATTAGATAAGAGATCTACATGTCTATTGGATCTGGGATCTGCAGGCTTGTTGGAACAGCCGTTAGATAAGAGATCTAGAGGTCTGTTGGATTCGAGATCTACAGGCTTTTTGGAACAGCCGTTAGAAAAGAGATCTACAGGTCTATTGGATCTGGGATCTGCAGGCTTGATGGAACAGCCGTTAGATAAGAGATCTATAGGTTTGTTGGATCTGGAGTCTGCAGGATTTTTGGAACAGCCGTTAGATAATAGTTCTACGGGTCTATTGGATCTGGAATCTGCAGGCTTGTTGGAACAGTCGTTAGATAAGAGATCTACAGGTCTGTTGGATCTAACATCTACAGATATACTGGAACAGCCTTTTGATAAGAGTTTTAGAGGTCTGTTGGATCTTGGATCTGCAGGCTTGTTGGGAAAGTAGTTAGATAAGAGATCTACATGTCTGTTGGATCTGGGATCTGCAGGCTTGTTGGAACAGCCGTTAGATAAGAGATCTACAGGTCTGTTGGATCTGGAATCTGCAGGCTTATTGGAACAGCCATTAGATATGAGATCTTCATGTCTGTTAGAACTAACATTTACAGATTTGTTGGAACAGCCGTTAGATAAGAGATCTACATGTCTGTTTTAGCCAACATCTACAGATTTGTTGGAACAGCCGTTAGATAAGAGATCTACAGGTCTGTTGGATCTAACATCTACAGATTTTTTTTTTTGGAACAGCCGTTAGATAAGAGATCTACAGGTCAGTTGGAACTAACATTTAGAGATTTGTTGGAACAGCCGTTAGATGAGAGATCTACAGGTCTGTTGGATCTGGCATCTACAGATTTGTTGGCCTAATCGTTAGCAGACTTGCAGGTCTTTAGGATATGAGATCTGCGGGTTGCTGGAAGAGCCGTTAGGTTGGAGATCTACAGGTCTGTTAAACCTGAAAACTGCAGTTTTGTTCACCGAGCAATGTTCACGTCCACTCCCAGGAGAATCAGTGGAGTGTGGTTATGATGTTTATAACAGCATTGTAAGTCTCAACAGCTGACACAAGACGTTTGAAGACACCGTCCCTGGTCTACCCATGGCACTCTGATGTGTCTATCATAAATTGTGCAGGTGTATGTTATCAGCTGACACAAGACGTTTGAAGACACCGTCCCTGGTCTACCCAGGGCACTCTGATGTGTCTATCATAACTTGTGCAGGTGTATGTTATCAGCTGACACAAGACGTTTGAAGACACCGTTCCTGGTCTACCCAGGGCACTCTGATGTGTCTATCATAACTTGTGCAGGTGTATGTTATCAGCTGACACAAGACGTTTGAAGACACCGTCCCTGGTCTACCCAGGGCACTCTGATGTGTCTATCATAACTTGTGCAGGTGTATGTTATCAGCTGACACAAGACGTTTGAAGACACCGTCCCTGGTCTACCCAGGGCACTCTGATGTGTCTATCATAACTTGTGCAGGTGTATGTTATCAGCTGACACAAGACGTTTGAAGACACCGTCCCTGGTCTACCCAGGGCACTCTGATGTGTCTATCATAACTTGTGCAGGTGTATGTTATCAGCTGACACAAGACGTTTGAAGACACCGTCCTTGGTCTACCCAGGGCACTCTGATGTGTCTATCATAACTTGTGCAGGTGTATGTTATCAGCTGACACAAGACGTTTGAAGACACCGTCCCTGGTCTACCCAGGGCACTCTGATGTGTCTATCATAACTTGTGCAGGTGTATGTTATCAGCTGACACAAGACGTTTGAAGACACCGTCCCTGGTCTACCCAGGGCACTCTGATGTGTCTATCATAACTTGTGCAGGTGTATGTTATCAGCTGACACAAGACGTTTGAAGACACCGTCCCTGGTCTACCCAGGGCACTCTGATGTGTCTATCATAACTTGTGCAGGTGTATGTTATCAGCTGACACAAGACGTTTGAAGACACCGTCCCCGGGCTACCCAGGGCACTCTGATGTGTCTATCATAACTTGTACAGGTGTATGTTATCACATTGCCCTTTCATACGTCACCTTACAAGTCATCTCAAAAGTCACTAGTACTCATTATATAGTGTCTATTGCATCACCGCTGGAAAAATAACGCATAACAAAAGGTGCCGGTAATGACTATTTTGTTAGTTGCGTATCCTTTACAGGACGTTGCAGAACCAACCCCAGCAGCCCCTGGCTGTTGTGTGGTTTATGTAGGCAATTTACGTTCAGTAGTTTGCCATTGCTTACTAGACGGTCGGCTCCCTGATACCACTGTGGAAACCAACGCAAGGCGCATGGCCCGCAGCTGGGATCAAACCCGGCATTACGAAGCGTTCGCATCGACTTAGCCACAGAGCCGACTCGGTAATGACTAGGGATGGAAAAAGCCCTGTGTCTGCCATATTTGACATGCTAGGGGGGGGGGGGGGGCACCGAAGCCACGTTCTCTAGTCACCTAGCCAGACAGTCACCAGGCCTACCTAGCCAGACAGTCACCAGGCCTACCTAGCCAGACAGTCACCAGGCCTACCTAGCCAGACAGTCACCAGGCCTACCTAGCCAGACAGTCGCCAGGCCTACCTAGCCAGACAGTCACCAGGCCTACCTAGCCAGACAGTCACCAGGCCTCACTGTGACCGATGGAGAGCAAGATCTGTTGCTCGCCCAAGCGGCATAACTGCATTCAGTGGCCGGTGTTTACTCGCGCCTGACCAGACATTGTGTTATTTGGCTTGGCTAGTTGATGAGCTGGCTCTTTGATGTTTATTGATTGCTGCTTCAGTGACGCTGCCCAACAGTTTTTTGTTAGCACGATCAAGGAAACTTCTCCCTTCGTTCATTTTTTGTGAGAACCGTCAGATGTCATAGAGCGGACATGGTGCAGTGGCTAGAGATTTTGCCTAGAAACTTTGTGAGCATCTAGTTTGAACATATATCTAGGCTTTATTTTTTCACATCGACCACCTGCATTGTTCATAGAGGGTGGAAAAAATGTAGTGGGGGGGGGGGTTGGGGTGGGGGGGGGGAGAGATGACATTTGTGACATTGAGACCACATCATTAATGACGTGCCGACTGGCCTCTTTAACTAAAGGGTTGGCAATATATAACAAGAACTCCACAACGGAAGCTTACACCGCACAAGTTGACTAACATTATGTAGGTTTCCCCTTTAACACGGAAATAATACAAACTATGGAAGGTAAAGGGACAAGTCATGCAATACACATATGATGAACACTGATAGAAAGATCAATGGACATACAGAAGGACTTATATTTGTGCTTTATAGATTATACCAAAGCATTTGACAAAGTTAAACATGAAGAGGTGATTCAAATGTTGGAAGACATCAAAGTAGGCGGGAAAGATCTCAGAATAATTAAAAACATTTACTGGAACCAAGTAGCAGCAATTAAAGTGGGAAACAGATTGGGTACTTTTGAACAGATAAAGCCAGGAATAAGACAGGGATGTGTCTTATCACAAGATCTTTTCTCTCTGTAAAGTGATATAATTTTGAGGGAAATTAAAGAGAATGCAGGAGTAAGAGTTGGAGGATACACTTTAAACAATTTGCGGCAGACGATACAGTTTTGATAGCTGAAAATGCACCTGATTTACAACTGCTGGATATTGTGGGGATGGAGAGTGCTAAGAAAGGACTTTCATTGAATATTAAGAAAAGAGAAGTAATGGTTATATCAAAGAAGGAGATAACTCCACGTTGTGATATCTCAGTTAAAGGAAAAAGACTTAACAAAGTTAATAAATTCAAATATCTGGGAATAATCATATCATCAGATGGAAAATGTGTGACATAGATTAAAAGCAGAATAGGTCAATCGAAAGCTGCATTTGAGAAAATGAAAAAATATCTTATGCAATAAATCACTCTCATTTAATGTCAGAAAGAGGGTGCTAAAATGTTAGATAGAACTGGTTCTGCTGTATGGCAGTGAATCTTGGAATGGCAGTGAAAAAATTAGAAAGGATTTGGAAGCAACACAGATGTGGTTTCGGAGACGAATGTTACGAATACCTTGGACGGCCAGAGTAACTAACAACGATTGCTTGAAAGAAGCTAATGAAAATAGATCTCTATGTAAAACAATAAGGAAGAGACAAACACTGTTCTTTCGCCACATAATGAGAAGAGAGACATTAGAGAATATTGTGACAACTGGAAAGATCCGTGGGAAAAGAGTAGAGGCAGACCAAGAGAGATGATGCTGGATGGGCTGAAAGGATGGCATGAAGAGATATCATCAAGAGAGCTGTTCCAGGCAACCAGAGATCGGAATCTGTGGAGACGCATGAGCGCCTACGCAGGAGATCTCATTCAGCCCAGCAGACATCAGGAGATCTCATTCAGCCCAGCAGACATCAGGAGATCTCATTCAGCCCAGCAGATATCAGGAGATCTCATTCAGCCCAGCAGACATCAGGAGATCTCATTCAGCCCAGCAGACATCAGGAGATCTCATTCAGCCCAGCAGACATCAGGAGATCTCATTCAGCTCAGCAGACATCAGGAGATCTCATTCAGCCCAGCAGACATCAGGAGATCTCATTCAGCCCAGCAGATATCAGGAGATCTCATTCAGCCCAGCATATCTCTGAGTCGCAGAAAAGACATGGATGACTAGAACTCTGCATGTAGTGGATCAACGAAGGAAGAAAAAGAATGACAAAGAAGAAAAGTGTAGTATATATAAAGACATAATGAATGAATGCAAAGATGCTAAAGAAACCTGGCTGAATCAGATGTGCACAGAGATGGGGAAAATACGGGTGAGACTCACATTCCATGCACCAACAGATAAGTAGATTAACAGGGAAGAAGAAATGTAACAATACTGGATGTTTAAAACCCAAAAAGTGGTCAAATATTAGGGAGCAAAGTGACATAACAAAAATATGGACAGAGTATTCAAGAAAACTGTACGATGATAAAAGACCAGAAGTATATGTGCAGGACAACAGTGAAGGCCCACCAGTACTGGCTTCAGAAGCTGAGAATGTATTGCAACCCAGATGTTTGGAAAGAGGCCAGTGCTTGAAGACAACTAATCACACACACACACACAAAAAAAAACAGTCATCATTGTTTGCTCATGTTATGAGGAGACGTAAAATGGAACATGTTGTGACCACTGGAGACATTTGTAGAAAAAGAGACAGAGGAAGACATCGTGAGAAGATTCTTGACAGTCTTTTATCGTGGCATGGAGTTGCTTCAACACACCAGCTGATGCAAGAGTTGCAGATCGCAGAGGCATGTTCACCCACGATAGTCGGCCAGGCACTTGATGATGATGTTCCCTTCAACAATAGTTTCAGTCCATTTATCCCCTAGACAATCTCGGGGGTGGGGGGGGGGGGAGTACGGGTCCTGACTTCCCGATCTCTGACCTCTCCTGCTGAGCTGAGAGGACAATCGGGCAAAACGTCATGTTGTTTTTATTTCAAGAGGGACTAAGGTTATGTTGATTATTTATTTCAAGAGGGACTAAGGTTATGTTGATTATTTTTTTTCAAGAGGTACTAAGGTTATGTTGATTATTTCAAGAGGTACTAAGGTTATGTTGATTATTTTAAGAGGTACTAAGCTTATGTTGATTATTTATTGCAAGAGGTACTAAAGTTATGTTGATTATTTCAAGAGGTACTAAGGTTATGTAGATTATTTATTTCAAGAGGTACTAAGGTTATGTTGATTATTTATTTCAAGAGGTACTAAGGTTGTGTTGATTATTTATTTCAAGAGGTACTAAGGTTATGTTAATTATTTCAAGAGGTACTAAGGTTATGTTGATTATTTTAAGAGGTACTAAGCTTATGTTGATTATTTATTTCAAGAGGTACTAAGGTTATGTTTGTAATGATGCTATAAATAGGGATAACGTCAGGGGATGACTGGCATAATTGGGTAAGTCCCTGAGAGCATGAGTTTCACGGAGATATGGTGAAACGACAAGAGAGAGTGAGTCACGTGTGAATGGGAGATCTGGGCGATTAAGAATCAGGTGGTCATTCGGTGACTGGGCCCCAGACTGGAAGGATGTGAAACTGAATCTGTGAAGATAAATCGAGAATGAAGAGAGCACGTGGATCTGAATCAGAGTCGAATGAATGATCGTTAAGGCCAGCTGTAGTGTTACACCGTTTGATTGTTGAGCCAGCCGTGAATATGCCAGTGTCCATCGTCTGAAGCATGTCTGGAGCTTTAATGCGTGAGCAAGTCGAGATTGTCCGAATGGTGTAAGTTGATTCTCCTGTGATTCGTGTCTTGTGCTACAGTGATAATAAACTCGTGAAATGTGTCAGCTGGTGTCAACCGTCGTTTGAAGTCGTGTGACCATGGAGAGAAATGCCGTCTGGTTAGATTGAGCTGTGACCTAACCTCTAGACAACAGAGTCAGTGTTAAATCTGCACTAGAGAGATCAAGTGTGGAGGAGACACGAGTGCATTCATTACAATGTTGATTATTTATTTCAAGAAGTACTAAGGTTATGTTGATTATTTACTTTAAGAGGTATTAAGGTTATGTTGATTATAGCAAGAGGTACTAAGGTTATGTTGATTATTTCAAGAAGTATTAAGGTTATGTTGATTATCCGTTGCAAGAGGTACCAAAGTTATGTTGATTATTTATTGCAAGAGGTACTAAGGTTATGTTGATTATTTATTGCAAGAGGTACTAAGGTTATGTTGATTATTTATTGCAAGAGGTACTAAGTTTATGTTGATTATTTATTGCAAGAGGTACTAAGTTTATGTTGATTATTTATTGCAAGAGGTACTAAGTTTGTGTTGATTATTTATTGCAAGAGGTACTAAGTTTATGTTGATTATTTATTGCAAGAGGTACTAAAGTTATGTTGATTATTTCAAGAGGTACTAAAGTTATGTTGATTATTTATTTCAAGAGGTACTAAGGTTATGTTGATTTTTTATTTCAAGAGGTACTAAGGTTATGTTGATTTTTTTTTCAAGAGGTACTAAGGTTATGTTGATTATTTCAAGAGGTACTAAGGTTATGTTGATTATTTTAAGAGGTACTAAGCTTATGTTGATTATTTATTGCAAGAGGTACTAAAGTTATGTTGATTATTTCAAGAGGTACTAAGGCTATGTTGATTATTTATTTCAAGAGGTACTAAGGTTGTGTTGATTATTTATTTCAAGAGGTACTAAGGTTATGTTAATTATTTCAAGAGGTACTAAGGTTATGTTGATTATTTCAAGAGGTACTAAGCTTATGTTGATTATTTATTTCAAGTGGTTCTATGGTTATGTTTGTAATGATGCTATAAATAGGGATAACGTCAGGGGATGACTGGCATAATTGGGTAAGTCCCTGAGAGCATGAGTTTCACGGAGATATGGTGAAACGACAAGAGAGAGTGAGTCACGTGTGAATGGGAGATCTGGGCGATTGAGAATCAGGTGGTCATTCGGTGACTGGGCCCCAGACTGGAAGGATGTGAAACTGAATCTGTGAAGATAAATCGAGAATGAAGAGAGCACGTGGATCTGAATCAGAGTCGAATGAATGATCGTTAAGGCCAGCTGTAGTGTTACACCGTTTGATTGTTGAGCCAGCCGTGAATATGCCAGTGTCCATCGTCTGAAGCATGTCTGGAGCTTTAATGCGTGAGCAAGTCGAGATTGTCCGAATGGTGTAAGTTGATTCTCCTGTGATTCGTGTCTTGTGCTACAGTGATAATAAACTCGTGAAATGTGTCAGCTGGTGTCAACCGTCGTTTGAAGTCGTGTGACCATGGAGAGAAATGCCGTCTGGTTAGATTGAGCTGTGACCTAACCTCTAGACAACAGAGTCAGTGTTAAATCTGCACTAGAGAGATCAAGTGTGGAGGAGACACGAGTGCATTCATTACAATGTTGATTATTTATTTCAAGAGGTACTAAGGTTATGTTGATTATTTACTTTAAGAGGTATTAAGGTTATGTTGATTATAGCAAGAGGTACTAAGGTTATGTTGATTATTTCAAGAAGTATTAAGGTTATGTTGATTATGTGTTGCAAGAGGTACCAAAGTTATGTTGATTATTTATTGCAAGAGGTACTAAGGTTATGTTGATTATTTATTGCAAGAGGTACTGCTGTTATGTTGATTATTTATTGCAAAAGGTACTAAGGTTATGTTGATTATTTATTGCAAGAGGTACTAAGTTTATGTTGATTATTTATTGCAAGAGGTACTAATGTGGCACAGTCGTGCCTTGACATCCCCCAAGAAATAGATGTGCCTAGTTCGGCCAAGGGTGAATGGATATAGTTGGTAGCTCTCTTCGATCGTACTCAAGGACAAGGCCAGTGATATAACAATTACACAAGAGATGGTTTATTCACAATATTCTCGTCACACATACTTCATAAATTCAAAAAGCAATAGTATATGAACACTTCATTATCTTGTTACTGTCTATTCTTATGTCTCTCTACGCTTTCCTTAATCACTGTTCTAGCTAAACTCCAAGTTTAACATATACCTTCTAAAGGAAGTTCAGCACTAGTTTTCTCAACTGGTCTCCCAAGCGGTCCGTTCCTAACTGTCTTCTCAAGCCCCTGGCTCTGACTTTACTCCCCGCTTTCGCGCTCTTTCTGGCGTGCCTTTTTAATCACTCCCCTGTCACCTGTCTTTGGTGGTCACGTTTGGATGAACGTATCTCTTCAGCGGGTCACAGTGCATCTGCTTGCTCACGGGTACTCGTCGAATGTTTCATCATTCACTGTCAGATGTCATGGCGGTTATCGTGCAGATGTTCTGTATAGCTGGCCAGGCCAGCTTTCAAATCACTGTATTCTGTCATGCCAACGAGTGAGGGATAGGCGTGTTTTTATGCTCCTCTGAAACGTATGCTTTATTCGTTTAACCCCTTTCTGCCTATATTTCATTACACTAAGGTTATGTTGATTATTTCAAGAGGTACTAAGGTTATGTTGATTATTGCAACAGGTACTGAGGTTATGGTGCCTATTACAAGAGGTACTGATGTTATATTGATTATTGCAACAGATTCTAAAGGTATGGTGAATATATCAGCAGGTACTGAGGTTATATTGATTATTGCAACAGGTACTGAGGTTATGTTGAGTTTTGCAACAGGTACTGAGGTTATAGTGATTACTGCAATACGTAATGAAGTTCGGGGGAATATTGCAACATATAGTGAAGTTATGAGGATATTTCGTCGCTGGAGTAGCAAATTAAACACCTACGTGTAAATACCCAGTAGATGCTACAAAGTGTGAATGGCACATTCTACCGGTAGCAGTCACCCTAGTATTTCTAGCTGCCACTGGACGTAGCCAGGTCAGGGAGCCACTTGAGCAACTATATCGTTCCACATGCAGTTGTGACTGTAAGACAGTGGGAGGAACGGAAGCTATCACCTCACACAGTAAAGTTGTGACCTAATGTGATTGATGCCCTGATGGTCATGTTCGTGCCAAGCTGGAAAAAATGCATGTATGTTCACAATCTGAAGGCATTTCAACTGGAGGGTCCACCAAATTCTTTGAGACCTGAGCAATGGAGCTAGTCACTATAACTAGGTAACTGTTCTTCCCTGCCACCGTACATGTCCTCAGATAGAATTGGCTGTATACAGAGAAAAACAAGCAGACACGAACACAATTGTGGAGTGGCAAACACGGTCATGTGTGTCTACTTGCCATAACTGAAGACAAGCTGTCCACACTGAAGACAATGTCTTTACTTCAGACAAGTTGTCCACACTGAAGACAATGTCTTTACTTCAGACAAGTTGTCCACACTGAAGACAGTGTCTTTACTTCAGACAATTTGTCCACACTGAAGATAGTGTCTTTACTTCAGACAAGTTGTCCACACTGAAGACAGTGTCTTTACTTCAGACAAGTTGTCCACACTGAAGACAGTGTCTTTACTTCAGACAAGTTGTCAACACTGAAGACAGTGTCCATACTTCAGACAAGTTTCCCACACTGAAGACAGTGTCCTTACTTCAGACAAGTTGTCCACACTAAAGACAGTGGCTTTACTTCAGACAAGTTGTCCACACTGAAGACAGTGTCTTTACTTCAGACATGGTACCCACACTGAAGACAGCGTCTTTACTTCAGACAAGTTGTCCACACTGAAGACAGTGTCTTTACTTCAGTCATGGTACCCACACTGAAGACAGCGTCTTTACTTCAGACAAGTTGCCCACACTGAAGACAGTGTCTTTACCTTAGACAAGTTTTCCACACTAAAGACAGTGTCCTTACTTCAGACATGTTGCCCACACTGAAGACAGTGTCTTTACTTCATATAAGTAATCCACACTAAAGACAGCGTCTTTACATAGGATTTTACTTCAGACAAGTTGTCCACACTGAAGACAGTGTCCTTTCTTCAGACAAGTTGCCCACACTAAAGACAGTGTCCTTACTTCAGACAAGTTGCCCACACTAAAGACAGCGTCTTTACTTCAGACAAGTTGCCCACACTGAAGACAGTGTCTTTACTTCAGTCAAGTAGCCCACACTGAAGATAGTGTCTTTACTTCAGACAAGTTGCCCAAACTGAAGACAGGGTCTTTACTTCAGATAAGTTGCCCACACTGAAGACAGTGTCTTTACTTCAGACAGGTTGCCCACACTGAAGACAGCGTCTTTACTTCAGACAAGTTGTCCACACTGAAAACAGTGTCTTTACTTCAGTCAAGTAGCCCACACTGAAGATAGTGTCTTTACTTCAGACAAGTTGCCCAAACTGAAGACAGGGTCTTTACTTCAGACAAGTTGTCCACACTGAAGACAGCGTCTTTACTTCAGACAAGTTGTCCACACCGAAAACAGTTTCTTTATTTCAGACAAGTTGCCCACACTGAGAACAGTGTCTTTACTTCAGACAAGTTATCCACACTGAAGACGGTGTCTTTACTTCAGACAAGTTGTTCACACTGAAGACAGTGTCTTCACTTCAGACAAGTTGTCCACACTGAAGACAGTGTCTTTACCTCAGACAAATTGCCCAAACTGAAGACAGGGTCTTTACTTCAGATAAGTTGCCCACACTGAAGACAGTGTCTTTACTTCACACAGGTTGTCCACACTAAAAACAGTGTCTTTACTTCAGACAAGTTGTCCACACTGAAGACATGGTCTTTACTTCAGACAAGTTGTCCACACTGAAGACAGTGTATTTACTTCAGACAAGTTGTCCACACTGAAGACAGTGTCCTTACTTCAGACAAGTTGTCCACACTGAAGACAGTGTCTTTACTTCAGACAAGTTGTCCACACTGAAATCAGTGTCCTTACTTCAGACTTGTTGTCCGCATTAGAAATAGTGTCCTTACTTCCGACAAGTTGTCCACACTGAAGACAGTGTCATTACTTCAGACAAGATGTGCGCATTAGAAAGAGTGTCCTTACTTCAGACAAGTTGTCCACACTGAAGACAGTGTCCTTACTTCAGACAAGTTGTCGGCATTAGAAACAGTGTCTTTACTTCAGACAAATTGTGCTCATTAGAAACAGTGTCCTTACTTCAGACAATTTGTCCACACTGAAGACAGTGTCTTTACTTTAGACAAGTTGTCCGCATTAGAAATAGTGTCCTTACTGCAGACAAGTTGTCCACACTGAAGACAGTGTCTTTACTTCAGACAAGTTGTCCACACTGAAATCAGTGTCCTTACTTCAGACAAGTTGTCGGCATTAGAAACAGGGTCCTTACTTCAGACAAGTTGTCCCCATTAGAAACAGTGTCCTTACTTCAGACAAGTTGTCCCCATTAGAAACAGTGTCCTTACTTCAGACAAGTTGTCCCCATTAGAAACAGTGTCATTACTTTAGACAAGTTGTCCGCATTAGAAACAGTGTCATTACTTCAGACAAGTTGTCCCCATTAGAAACAGTGTCTTTACTTCAGACAAGTTGTCCCCATTAGAAACAGTATCCTTACTTCAGACAAGTTGTCCGCATTAGATACAGTGTCCTTACTTCAGACAAGTTGTCCGCATTAGAAACAGTGTCCTTAGTTCAGACAAGTTGTCCGCATTAGAAATAGTGTCCTTACTTCAGACAAGTTGTCCGCATTAGAAACAGTGTCCTTACTTCAGACAAGTTGTCCGCATTAGAAACAGTGTCATTACTTCAGACAAGTTGTCCGCATTAGAAACAGTGTCCTTACTTCAGACAAGTTGTCCGCATTAGAAACAGGGTCCTTACTTCAGACAAGTTGTCCGCATTAGAAATAGTGTCCTTACTTCAGACAAGTTGTCCGCATTAGAAACAGTGTCCTTACTTCAGACAAGTTGTCCTCATTAGAAACAGTGTCCTTACTTCAGACAAGTTGTCCACAAATAAGACAGTGTCTTTTCTTCAGACAAGTTGTCCGCATTAGAGACAGTGTCCTTACTTCAGACAAGTTGTCCACACTGAAGACAGTGTCTTTACTTCAGACAAGTTGTCCGCATTAGAGACAGTGTCCTTACTTCAGACAAGTTGTCCCCATTAGAAACAGTGTCTTTACTTCAGACAAGTTGTCCGCATTAGAGACAGTGTCCTTACATCAGACAAGTTGTCCACACTGAAGACAGTGTCCTTATTTCAGACAAGCAACTCATCCTGGGGACAGTTGCATAATAAGTTGACGGATGGCTGGAGTGATCCTACGTTCCCTCCAATATTGGTGTAATGGTATTTGGAACCCGCTCTCCCACAGCTCTGTCTGATGACATAATCCTGAGATTAGCGATGATCCGACAATTCTCACCCAATAGTGATTCTCAGACAGAAGCCGTTATCTGACATCAAGTAAATTCAGGCGGCTTTACGATCGACCCGGAGATCCGACACTCGCGTCCTAAGTCGAGGCCAAGTGCTGGTTCTAATATTAGCTTGCGTCGAGTCACCAGGAAATCGGCAAACTGTCACAATTATTGGCAAGTGTTGAGTAGAAGGCTGCAGGCTTGTGGCGGGTACTAGAGGTCAGGCCTGCAATAATCTAATGTTTGCTGTCAATGATGTCGTTGACAGATAAGTGTCCTTGCTTGTTACATCGATGATACATCAATTTTAGAAATGTTCACTAAGTTTTTGCACTCTGAAAGTGACATGAAGTACCTGGTGACATTCATCATTTGCCTCAGTTGTTCTGCTTTCACTTGAGGCAGTCTATCAACCAGCCCACATATCAAATATATCTTTACCTTCTGTTGATTCTGTGAAACTTTATGTGTGTTGGTAACTATGTCAATATTTCGTCCCTAATTATATTCTGTCACCGTTCTTTTTGTGAGTTCATGTTTCTGCATTTCTTGTTTCTGGTTTTCTTGTTTCTGCATTTCTTGTTTCTGGTTTTCTTGTTTCTGCATTTCTTGTTTCTGGATGTCTTGCTTCTGGATGTCTTGCTTCTGGATGTCTTGTTTCTAGATGTCTTGTTTCTGGATGTCTTGCTTCTGGATGTCTTGTTTCTGGATGTCTTGTTTCGGGATGTCTTGTTTCTGGATGTCTTGTTTCTGGATGTCTTGCTTCTGGATGTCTTGTTTCTGGATGTCTTGCTTCTGGATTTCTTGTTTCTGGATGTCTTGCTTCTGGATGTCTTGCTTCTGGATGTCTTGCTTCTGGATGTCTTGTTTCTGGATGTCTTGTTTCTGGATGTCTTGTTTCTGGATGTCTTGCTTCTGGATGTCTTGTTTCTGGATGTCTTGCTTCTGGATGTCTTGCTTCTGGATGTCTTGCTTCTGGATGTCTTGTTTCTGGATGTCTTGTTTCTGGATGTCTTGTTTCTGGATGTCTTGTTTCTGGATTTTTTTTTTTTTTTTTTTTTGTTTCTGCGTTTCCTGTTTCTGCTTTTCTGTTTTGTCCCCTCAATTTCTTCTTTCTGGATTCTGGTTTCTGAAATTGATGGCTGGGTTACGTATTTCGTGTCATATGGCTGTGTGTTAATAACTATTTATTTATTTGGCAAAAGTGAAGATGAGAAAGTGTAAGTGTCACAACTTTGTTCTCCTCTGTTGACCTCACCAAGTCAATGTCCAGTCAATGACCTTTTTGTCCACGCCTGCAGGCCTACTGGGCACACAGGGCTAGACCTATATTATATAGACCAATATGTGGGTTGTTTTCAAAATCACGCTGAGCGCCTTTACTTCCCAGGAAATATGCGGTCTCCAGTTTGTGTCTATCATGCGTGGTTTTGTGGCATATGTTTGTCTGTCGTGCCTGGTTTTGTCTTCTATGTCTGTCTGTCAGACACGACTCTTATAACGAGTCTTATTATTGTCGGTCACACATTGTTAACCGTTTTTTTTTTTTTCTGTCTTACATAACCCATTGTCTTTTATTTGGTTCTCACACATAGTTCTGTGTCTTATATTCGTATGTTTCTATGCTACACATAGCTTTTAGTCATTTGTTTCTTAGCCATTCATGTATGTGTGTCATTTGTTTCTCTGCCGTTCATGGCTGTGTGTGATGTGTTTATCAGCCACACGTAGATCTGTGTCATGTGTTTCTCAGGTCTACATGACTCTGAGTCATGTGTTTCTCTGCCATATATGGCTATATGTCATGTGCTTCACTGCCATACATGTCTCTATGTCATGTATTTCTCTGCCATACATGTCTCTATGTCATGTATTTCTCTGCCATACATGTCTCTATGTCATGTATTTCTCTGCCATACATGTCTCTATGTCATGTATTTCTCTGCTATACATGGCTCTATGTCATGTATTTCTCTGCTATACATGGCTCTATGTCATGTATTTCTCTGCTATACATGGCTCTATGTCATGTATTTATCTGCCATACATGGCTCTATGTCATGTGTTTTTCTGCCATACATGGCTCTATGTCATGTATTTCTCTGCCATACATGGCTCTATGTCATGTATTTCTCTGCTATACATGTCTCAGATACACCCAAAGCCTCAGACACACACCCACAGACACACAACGAAAACTGACAGAACACTGACACGCACAGCACACAGACACGCTTATAGACACACATACATATGGACATAAAAACACACATATAGACGAACCAACACCGAGACACGAACACAGACACGCACAGATACATACCTACAGACTTGCACGCCGACACCATAAGACTCACACACATACACACTCACAGATACACGTCCACACACAGAGACGTACACTTACACCCACACAGACCCACACAGACATACACACAAACTTATACAGTTACTCATACATACACTCATACGTACACAGAATCATACATAAACAAACATGCCTACTAATGCATGTATGTCAAACATATACGCATACACAGATATCACACACACTGTCATTAATTATAAACTAGTAATGCATTGTGTATTATTAACTACATTTAAGGTGGCATATAATCACTGGTAATTATGAAATGAAAGAGTTTGGGGTTAAATGAGTGGGGCTCTTTGTATTTTTCAGATCGAGTGGAAAATGGTTCCAAAATTGAGCAGCAGAATATGCTAAACTTGTTTTAAATAAATAAATTCTGGGTTTAGGCACCTGTAATAATCTTAGTCGCTTGCTGTTCTTAGAATTAGATTGAATCAATCGGTCGATGTAATTTGGAATATCTTTAGATAGGATTTTGTGAATGAATTTGGCCTTATTTAAAATTAAACGTTTACTAATTGGTAAAAGTCTTAGATGTCCGTATACAAGATTTTTCTCGACGTAGTTTCTATCGGAAACTAGGCGTAAGGCCCTATTTTGTAGAGAACTCAGCCGTTTGACATTAGATTTGGAGCAGCCATCCCAAATTGTGAAAGAATAGTCAATATGCGTTTGAATGTGGGATGCGTAAAATATTTTCCGTCTATTTTCGTCCAGAAAGTGCTGAATTTTTCCAAGTTGATATACTTTTTTGTGCTACTTTTTTGGTCATGGTATGAACATGGGAACTCCAAGTTAGAGGGCTGTCAATTAAAACACCTAATGTTTTATGTTCAACTACATTAACAATAGGTAGCTTGTCAATGAAGACCTCAAGCGATGGCGTGTATAAAGCTAATGTTTGTAACTTTTGCCATTGATTTAGTTTTACTATTGTTTATTTGCATTCGATTATTATTGCTCTATTTTATAAGTTTATCTATTTCTTTCTTTAAAGAACGTTCTAGTTCATTTCAATTGTCATGACTAGTATATATTGTACACTCGTCAGCAAACAGATCACATGATATACTGAGATGTAACGGAAGGTCATTAATATAAGTAGCAAACAGTAGTGGACCCAATGTTGAACCCTGAGGAACGCCATTATTTAACTGTGCGGGTTTTGAATAACGGTTACTGAGGGAGACTACCTGCTGCCTATCAGAAAAAAATGAGTTTATTATTGTCACTAAATTTTCGTTAGTTTAGAGGTCTTTAGTTTACTAATTAAAATATTGTGATCAACCATGTCAAAGGCTTTCCTATAGTCAACAAATTCCGCACCGCAGATTTTGCCATTGTTGATGTTAAAGTGCCAGTTGTCTGTCATTTTTGTCAACGCAGTTTGACAAGAGTGGTTAGGTCTGAACCCTGACTGGCTATCGACTATTAGATTGTTGTTATTTAAATGTTGAAACATTATTTTATGTATGTGTTTCTCTAATGGTTTAGATAGTGAAGATAGCAGAGAAATGGGTCTATAGTTTCCTAGAGAATTGTTGTCAGCTGAACCAGATTTAAGCAGAGGATAAACCTTAGCAATTTTAAATGCTGATGGAAAGTAGTTCTTGGCAATGCACTGATTATAAATGAACGTCAAGGAATCACTAACGACAGGTGCAGCACATCGAAGGATTCGATTACTGATTCCATCCAAGCCAGAGGAGTTTG
>CAJHNH020000365.1:164191-181016 GCA_905116865.2 Candidula unifasciata
CAAAGTTGTGCTTTTGATTTATACAGAACCTATGCATCATGCGAGGACAAAGATGTACTTTTGATTTATACAGGACCTATGCTTCATGCAAGGACAAAGATGTACTTTTGATTTATACAGGACCTATGCATCATGCGAGGACAAAGATGTACTTTGATTTATACAGAACTTATGCATCATGCGAGGACAAAGATGTTCTTTTGATTTATACAGGACCTATGTATCATGCGAGGACAAAGATGTACTTTGATTTATATACTCAGTAGTCCTCACTTGACAATGGCATCATAAAGTTCGACGCACGAAATTTCAGGCTTTTCAGCACGAACGGCTTTCAAATGAACGCTCCCTATCAAGCTTTATTAAGAGAAGATTGAGTTGAGTCAAGTATTGACATTAAAGCACTCGTGGTATTTGCATGCGTGTTCCAACACTAAGGGTACCGTAAGAAAAGATGTTAAGAAGCCAGCCATGTTTGAATGTAACGTGTCCCAGGAGACCAGTAGGCCATGCTTGAATATAGCGTGTCCCATGAGACCAGTAGGCCATGCTTGAATGTAGCGTGTCCTAGGAGACCAGTAGGCCATACCTGAATGTAACGTGTCCCAGGAGACCAGTAGGCCATGCTTGAATGTAGCGTGTCCTAGGAGACTAGTAGGCAATACTTGAATGTAACGTGTCCCAGGAGACCAGTAGGCCATGCTTGAATGCAACGTGTCCCAGGAGACCAGTAGGTCATGCTTGAATGCAACGTGTCCTAGGAGACCAGTAGGCCATGCTTGAATGTAGCGTGTCCCATGAGACCAGTAGGCCATGCTTGAATGTAACGTGTCCCAGGAGACCAGTAGGCCATGCTTGAATGTAAGGTGTCTCAGGAGACCAATAGGCCATGCTTGAATGTAGCGTGTCCTAGGAGACCAGTAGGTCATGCTTGAATGTAAGGTGTCTCAGGAGACCAATAGGCCATGCTTGAATGTAGCGTGTCCTAGGAGACCAGTAGGCCATGCTTGAATGTAACGTGTCCCAGGAGACCAGTAGGCCATGCTTGAATGTAGCGTGTCCTAGGAGACCAGTAGGCCATGCTTGAATGCAACGTGTCCTAGGAGACCAGTAGGCCATGCTTGAATGTAGCGTGGCCCAGGAGACCAGTAGGCCATGCTTGAATGTAGCGTGTCCCAGGAGACCAGTAGGCCATGCTTGAATGTAACGTGTCCCAGGAGACCAGTAGGCCATGCTTGGATGTAACGTGTCCCATGAGACCTGACGGCCTTGATAGGAGCTGCTTCATCAATACACATTTATAATCCACTGACTTTACGAGATTTCACTTGACAAACGCCAGCCCACAAATCTCCCTGGTTTACAAGTGCCCCGATCCGCGCTGGCGTTGTTGGCAAGTCAAACCAGGTTTATGAATTCTCGCTGACGAGTTATGGTGTTGGCTTGTTGAAGAAATATTCGGGGATTGACGGGCCGGGTAGTCGATGTGGCAGCTCAAGAGGCGATCATTGTGATGTGTTGGAGAGAGTTTTTGTGGCTGGGTATTTGAAACAAACAACATCATGTGGATGTGAGAGCAAGGTCAGGGCATTTCCAGCACAGGTCCAGATTAGCATGCAGATTTTGAACATAAAAGCAGTTAAGTGAGTTGGATGCGAGTCGGCAGGAGGGTACGTAGAAGTAGTTTTAGTCTCCAGTGTACAATGTCTATGTATAAAGAGATATTTTTCTACAACAACACAGGGAGGAGAAGGGAAGACGAAGGTATTGAAGGAAAGATACAAATATGAGAAAGGAGACAGTGGAAGTGAAAAGTGTGTCCATTCTTCCCAAATTATTTTTGCTGCAGCCGAGATTTCAATTGTTCAGACCGCCTTTTCCTGACATTTGATCTCATCAGACAATCTCACACTGTATTTGATCTCATCAGACAATCTCACACTGTATTTGATCTCATCAGACAATCTCACACACTATTTCATCTCATCAGACATTCCCACCGTTGAATTCGAGCCGACAAACAAACATTTGAACGAAAAAACATTTATTTTTCAAAGCGTCACTTACTGGGCACGCAGGCCCGTCTTAATTCTGCCCTTCCAAGACCAGTGTTATCAGTAATGTATTTATTGCTTACAGAACAAATATACGTAATGAAATAATGCTTATACACATCATACATGAACAATCATACACACTCACAATAATACACGTACACACACTCTTACATGCTCATTCATACATATACACACATCACATACACACTCACATGAATACATACACACACAAACATACACATACTGCATACACACATAATACATACACATTCACAGAGACATAAATACAATCACACATACATGCACCTACATGCAGTCTCACTTATGCATACACATTTATACACTCACTCAAACACATAATACATTCAGCACACATACATAAACTCATACATATACATGCATTCACATATACATACTCAAACATACAACCCATGCATACATAAACCTTCGTACACATACATACACTGACGTAAATTCATACAGACTCATATACAATCATATGTACAAACACTCTTACATATTCAAGAATGCAAAATAAGACGCACACTCAACATACACTTATACATACACATACACCTACACATTCATACACTCAAACATACCAATACATACATTAACACTTAAACATAGACAACACCCATATCATGCACACATAGACTCCTCTTTATATACAATATCCATTTATAAATAATATTCATTTTTACACAATACCCATTTATACACAATATCCATTTATACACAATATCCACATAAACACAACTAACTCTACAAACATATTTTTAAATGGGCGTCCACATATACACAAACAGATAGACACACTCATACTTACATACACAGTCACATTTACACACTTATACATATATAGAACACATACACGCATATGTACGTATTATACAAACTTATCTCACACATACCTATTCACATACACACGCATACACACATACACACATGTTTATTTATATATACATCATCCAAACCCTAATATGTACTCATCACACAAACTTATCTCATACATACCTAGTGATACACAAACACACACACACACATTCAATCATACACGCACAATCATACACAAACATGTATATATATATATGATAATTCATTGTGGATTACCTAACTTTAGGTGTCATATATCTTTGATCAGTGCGAATTGAACAAGTCTGTGGTTAAATCAAAATGGAGTTTTCAGATCGAATGGAAGCTGGTTCCACAAATGAGCAACAGAATATGCTAAACTTCTTTTAAATGAATTTTAGATTTCATCATCATGTAGAAGGTCCTTTGCAGAACGTCGCTCTCATCACAGTCTGCCTGAAAGAAACTCGGTCTCTTGCCAGTTCTCCCGCCTCATGAACTTTCACACTCAAGGAGTCACTTATATCCTGTGCCCATCTTCTTGTCGGTCGGCCCCTGCCCCTCCTTCCTGGTACCATGCCTTCTGCTATAATTTTTTCCAATCCGTCGTGGCGCTTGATATGACCAAAATATTTCAACTTTCGAGAAAGGATGGTGTTTATTAGCCAATCTTCCTTGATGTTCAGATCTTTTAAGATGTCAATATTTCTCATCTTCTTTGTCCAAGATATTCTGAGAATCTTTCTATAGCATTGCAGCTCAAAATCCCCAATTCTCTTTCTCAAGGACTGAGAGATAGTCCACGACTCACATCCGTATGTAGCCACAGGGAAGATGTATGCTCTCAAAATTCTAATTTTTTATCTCCTTGCTGGTGCTTAACCATAGACTTTTAAAGGCTGTTCAATCTTTGCATTGCTATGGCCATCCTCATTTTAATTTCTGTCGAACAGTCTCCATTGTTGTTTATTATAGAGCCTAGATATTCAAAGTTTGTGACATTTTCAATTTCTTCATCATTTATTGTCTTTTTTTGGGTGACAGCCAGTTTTATCTGTGGACATTATTTCCGTTTTCTTTAAATTCAAGAACAGATTTTTATCTTCCTTGCGCTTTTGGACAGATTTTAGATTTAGGCAAATATAATAAACTTAGTGGCTGGTTGTTCGTAGGACTGCATTGAATTAACCGGACCGGAACATGTAATTTGGAGTGATTAGTAGGGCTGTACCGAATAGTGATTTTCACTATTCGGCCGAATACGAATAGCTGGACCAACTATTCGGCCGAATACGAATACGAATAGTGAGTCATCATCATCAGGTGCCTTGCCGACTGGGATGGGCGATTATGCATCGCCACAATCTGCGATCTCCTGCAGCAAGTATCAGTTCGTGTGCTGACACACCCCCATGCCATGCAACAAGACTGTCAAGAATATTCTCTCGTCTTCCTCTATCCTCCCTTCCACATATCTTTCCAGTTGTCACCACTTGTTCTATTTTCCCTCATCTTTTAACATGGCCGAAAAATGATGACTGTCTCCTTCTGATGTCTGTGAGAAGTTGTATTCGGGCTCCCGCCTCTATCAAAACCTCTTGGTTTTGGCTGTCCAAGTTATTTTAAGCATTGTTCTGTAAAACCACATCTCTGAGGCCTCAAGAAATTGTTTGGCCTGCCTACCGATTGTCTAGGACTTACAGCCATATGTTAAAACTGAATGTATGTAGCAAGCAAGAATTCTTTTTCTAACCTTCAATGACACAGATATATTGCATAAGATGTTCTTCATTTTATAAAATGCAGTTTTTGCCTGTCCTATTCTGTTTCTTACTTTAGTAATGCATCTTCCTTCTGATGTTATCCATGTGCCCAGATATTTAATTTTCTGTACTTGTCCCAAAATAAAACAATTGACTTTTATTACACATTTAGGAATAATTTTTGTCTTTGATACCACCATTACTTCTGTCTTTCCACTATTCAAATTGAGGCCCATTAGTCCACCTTCGTGTATAAAATAGATCTAAAAAAAAAAAAAAAACCATCCATAATGTCAAATGTACGCTGAAATTTTACTTCGCAAAATGCAGTTCAGAATAGTAAACATTTAAAAACATTTCATGTTTTGCATCCTTTAGTCAGTTAGTCTGTGGTAAATAATACATAGGAATGAAAGTATTCTTAGTTTTATAACAAGTAACTAAACTTGTAAATTTTCACTGACAGCTTAGTTAATCCATGAAAGCGGCATAAACTTTCGAAAAAAAACAAATCGTTCCATGTTGTCAGCATTAAGGCAGCTTCTTGTCTCACTGAAGGTATTTCCAGCTGTACTAAACAGCCGTTTACTAGGTACGCTCGTAGTTGCTGCACAAAGATAACCCTTGACAGTATGAACCAAGGTGGGAAATCTTAACATGTTTATTTGACACCAGTCCAGAAACGGGTGTAAGGTAACCACTATACGTATTCGGCCCGACCGCAACTATTCGGCTGAATACCGAATAGTTTTTAGGTCCACTATTCGGCCCCAAAGTGAATGCGAAGCGAATATTTGGTACAGCCCTAGTGATTAGTGATTAGAAAGGATTGTCATCACAGCACTCCGGACAGGTCCATAGGTGCTCCGATCTCCTCCTCGAAAGCCCCAAAAGTGCAAAACGACTGATGACGTCTGTTCTGTGTTGGGTAATGAAACGTTGTGTCCCCTTAGTGAACTATTCATTTCTTGCAGCTTCAGGTTGCACCCCTATGTCCATTAATACAAAGAGGTATACGGAGTAATGTCTTTTGACGTGCTCCTCGGTACGGTGAGTGCCCAGGAAAAGCAACCGCGGTGTCAGCAAGATAGTCCGCACAATCGTTCCTTTGAACACCCACATCATCTGGCACAAATATGTAATTTGGAGTATTAGAAATACGATTTTGTGAATAAATTTGGTCTTGTTAAAAATAAAAAAGAAAGAATGCTTAGATTATCGTATAAAAGATGTTTTTTCCCGACCTATTTTCTATCAGAGACTAGGTACAAAAAACAGTCGTTTGACCTTAGGTTTGGAGCAAAAATCCTAAACTGTGGAATAAGAGTCAAAAATGCAATTAGAAGTAGGATACATTAAGTATTTTAAGTGTATGGTCGTCCAGAAAGTTCTCAGTTTTGTGAAGTTAATAAACTTGTGCTTTTTTTAATGGCATGACCTTGGGAACTCTTTGTCAAATGACTCAATTAAATTAACTAATGTTTTTTGTTCAGCCCAATTACAAAAAGGTAGATGAATAAAAAAACTCAAGGAGTCACTTGTGTACAGCTAATATTGTAACTGTTATTTCTGTAAAGAACTAATTCCAGTTACCATGTGAAGTATCTATTGTTCAGTCATCAGCCAACAGATCACATGTCCGTAGGTTGTCACTATTGACTTGACACAAACACCGTCCACGTGCCTAGGTTGTCACTATTGACTTGACACAAACAACGTCCACGTGCCTAGATGGTCACTACTTACTTGACACAAACACCGTCCACGTGCCTAGGTGGTCACTATTGACTTGACACCAGCTGCACACGTCCCTAGGTGGTCACTATTGACTTGACACAAACACCGTCCACGTGCCTAGGTGGTCACTATTGACTTGACACCAGCTGCACACGTCCCTAGGTGGTCACTATTGACTTGACACAAACACCGTCCACGTGCCTAGGTGGTCACTATTGACTTGACACCAGCTGCACACGTCCCTAGGTGGTCACTATTGACTTGACACAACCACCGTCCACGGGTCTAGGTGGTCACTACTGACTTGACACAAGCTGCACACGTCCCTAGGTGGTCACTATTGACTTGACATAAACGCCGCCCACGTTAACTAGCCAGACGGGTGTGATTATGTATAAGCCACTCCGTCAGACACGTGATCAATGAATATGGCCGAGAAAACATAATCTTCTGATGTGGAGTTACAAATGTTGAGTGCTAGCTGCTGGCTTCCATCTTATTACACAAAGACGAACACTACTGCAGACAAACAAATTCATACGCATACAGGTGACAGGACGGCGTCAAGGGAACAGATTGAAAAACAAGAAACGGCCATCAGTTGTTCCCCCTTAGATGAGAATTTGTTGCGTCAGAAGCCCCAATGAAAGAGTCAAGCAATCACCGGAAGAGGGGCAGGCCATTCAGCACAGAAGATTGTTCACATGTGGACGGTGATCATGATTGAATGAACCAATATTGATATAAGAAGACACACGGGCTAAGAGAGGCCAACACATATTTGTGATCTCATCTATTCCGGGGGTCATCAGAGCCATTTAGATCGCTTCTATTTCAGTCTGGTTTCTTCCGGGTCATAGGCTAGGATTGCTCGTTACCTGTTGATGTAATCTAGCAATGCACACAAACACACACACATACACAAGGGGACCCACATGCATACACATACAAGTGCACACTCCTCCACTTAAGCAGCAATATTTCTGGCAATGGAGTTCCAAAAACACTTATTGCAATTGTTATTTCACACATGTCTATGAGTCCTAGGCATTTATTGTATTCAATAACACATTACATATCTGAAGGCTCATACCTTCTGGAGATGGTCGTTTCACAGGCAAGAGTATATATCATGCGCCCAATGCTGTCTTTATCAATATTATGTTAAAAAAAACCAAATGAAATGTTTTCCGCCGAGCAAATCTCGTACAACTCTTCAACTGCTACCAGAAGACTCGACAAATGCTCGCTTATTGTGTTTCTTTTGTCTCCAGGCGACTCATATCTTTGTTGTGCTTCTGTTACCATGTCGATATTCACGATATTCTTTGTTGTGCTATTGTTATCCCCGCTGCAAGGATCTTGTTCTGGTTCAGTCTATGCTGATCTCAACTTTCTACCTTCTCTGTTATGAAGAAAATATGAGATATAGTCAAAACGCGACAATAAAATTAATGCAATTTATTGTTAAAAAGTTAGTTGCGTATCCTTTACAGGACGTTGCAGAACCAACACCAACAGCCCCTGGCTGTTATGTGGTTTCTCTAGGCAAATTTAGATCCAGTAGTTTGTCATTGTTTTTTTGGACGGTTGGCTTTCTTGATACTACTGTCTAAACCAACGCAAGGTGCATGGCCTGCAGCTGGGATCGAACCCGGCATCCCGGCATTACGAAGCGTTCGCATCTTCTTAGCCACAAAGCCGACACATTTTATTGTAGCCTAAAAAAAAAGTCATTCCGTCGTTGTCCTAAAAAACTCCTGGTTGTTTACAACTGGCTCTCGACTGACGACAACGATAGGACTATACAAGAGATGCTATTACCATTCAGTAGAAATAGTTCATTCACGCGGGGATTTCCCATCTAGATCACAGCAGCTCACAGTTTACAGTCACTCGGGGATTTCCCGTCTAGATCACAGCAGGTCACAGTTCACAGTCACTCTGGGATTTCCCATCTAGAACACAGCAGCTCACAGTTTACAGTCGCTCGGGGATTTCCCATCTAGATCACAGCAGCTCACAGTTCACAGTCACTCGGGGATTTCCCGTCTAGATCACAGCAGTCACAGTTCACAGTCACTCAGCATCACAGTTCAGAATCAGTTCTCATCGGACATTGCTGACGTTCCAAGTCCTCGTCCCGCAGCTCACAATCGATGTTCACTTCAGTCACCCCATACGAAACCACTGACCTTTCACACGATCAACCAACAACTACCTCTATCCAAGCTGTCCTTCAAAACACTTGTTCCCTTCCCAAATGATGTGTCTTGTAACTGTTCAGTGTCAGGCGAGAATATCACTTTCCCGGCTTTATCACTTTCTCAGTGGCCTGTGATACTGCTACGTCATCCCAGGAAACCCTTCGGACCTCCCAGCGAATTCCCTTCATTTTATCCGCAATATTCATTTCTTTGTTTTGTAGCCAAATTGTCCATTCCTTGATTTCTCCTGTCCCCGACATGTTCAAATATTGGTCCTTTTTCCAAAGTCCCCGAAATGTTCAAATATTGGTCCTGTTTCTCCTGTCCCCGAACTGTTCAAATATTGGTCCTTTTTCTCCAATCCACGAAATGTTCAAAATTGGTCCTGTTTCTCTTGTCCCCGAAATGTTCAAATTTTGGTCCTGTTTCTACTGTCCCCGAAATGTTCAAATATTGGTCCTGTTTCTCCTGTCCCCGAAATGTTCAAATATTGGTCTCCTGTTTCTCCTGTCCACCAAATGTTCAAATTTTGGTCCTGTTTCTTCTTTCCCCGAAATGTTCAAATATTTGCCCCTTTTCTCCAGATCCCGAAATGTTTAAATATCGGCCCTGTTTGTCCTCTTCCCAAAACGTTAAAACAATGATCATGTTTTTCGGTCCCCGAAATGTTCAAATACTGGTCCTGTTTCTAGTGATCCCGAAATGTTCAAATACTGGCCGTTTCTCCTTCACCCGAAATGTTCAAATATCGGCCATGTTTCTCCCGTCCTCTATTGCAACCAATGGGAGATCAAGATCTGGTGAAGCTCAAAGCTGGTCAGCCGAACTGCTCCTGTTGCTATCGTTCGTAATTAAAGGCTCTGGATGATCACTGAATCAACAGAGGACCAGCAAGAGACAATGGGGAAGTCTGTCCCATCACAGGGCCACTTCCTTGTCGCGGGCTTACATTTTTACACATGGTCCCAACTTTAAACCCACAACATGTTCTCAACATTACAACAACGACATGGTCCCAACCTGACACCCACAACATGTTCTCAACATCACAACAACGACATGGTCCCAACTTTACAAACACAGCATGTTCTCAACATCACAACAACGACATGGTCTCAACTTTACATTCTCGACATGGTCTCAAATTTCCATTGACAACAAGGTCCTAACTTGAAATCAACGATATGGTCTCAACTGTACCTAGCAGGTACATTTTAAAGGGGAGATTTTAGAGAAGAGATGAGATTTACAAAAGCAGAGAGAGACAGACGAAAAGAGTTATAGTTAAAGGATGTATGAGAGGACAAAAGGTTCTCCTATGTGGACAGTGTAGAAATAAGTCTACACCCCAAACGATAAGGTAATAGTGGAGGCATGAAAAAGATTATAGTAAAATTGTATCAGTATAGGTATAGTAGTATAAAGACTATGACAACTAAATAATATTTAAAGACAAAAGTAAATCATTTTCACGCCTTTAGGCACCTCGGGCATATGAGAAGAGCACCCATATTTTTACAGACCAATCGGCACTAGGTGGGTAATGTGGTCAGCATTATACCGGCCGTCTTTACATACCCAGGACATAAATCCTGGTACCTAGTTTAGGCTATTTCGACCCGCGACGCCCCATACAATAATAAAAATCCACGCAGCCAGCAGTGGGTTTTGATCGGGGTACGTTGGGATTACGAGTCAGGGCTCGCAACGCCTAAGCCACGGACACCGCTACTAAATAATTGTACCACTACTATACTCAACACACTAACGATGAAATATAAACAACAAAAAATAACAACTAGCAATCATGTTTACTAAGGAAGGGAATTAATTACACAGTCGTTTATCTCATATTGCACAACCAAGGTCACCTCATTACAAAAGATGGTACACTAAGTTATAACTAGAGATAGCCCAGTCTCTGCTTACACTGTTAAACCTCAGATAGTACATCAGCCTGTCGTTCATTACCACTGAGGGCAGAATCTACCCTACTCAGCGATAAACTAACAAGTAGCTCCTACGCTTACTCTACCAATAATAAGCCAAACACCGACTACATTCTAGCCATACTGCCAGCTGCAGTCTAGATACCATCTATTCTATTGCCAAGCCAGTACAACCATGAAAGAAATTGCCATGTCACGAATCACCCAGCAATGTTTCGTGCATTATCTGCCACAGATCACAAAGCGTTCATAGGTCTGCTATGTCTCCGAACCAGTGACATCTCACAAGTGAGACTTCGCTCCTACGCGACTGTTCTCTCGCTGGAGCCTTTCCTCTGACTGCCCTTACCCAGAACACATCCTCAACTAACCAAACCCAGCCTTCCGAGTTCAGTAAACTGTATTTAACGCTGATCGGGCAACCTTCACTGGGACTAGCCTCTGAGGTTGATACACTCCTGGAAAAAAAACCTAAGACCTGGTAAAGGGGCTTTGTCTACTGACATGTTACCTTCCCTTTACATCAGCGACATGGCCTCAGATTTACCTTCCCTTTACATCAGCGACATGGCCTCAGATTTACCTTCCCTTTACATCAGCGACATGGCCTCAGATTTACCTTCCCTTTACATCAGCGACATGGCCTCAGATTTACCTTCCCTTTACATCAGCGACATTGCCTCAGATTTACCTTCCCTTTACATCAGCGACATGGCCTCAGATTTACCTTCCCTTTACATCAGCGACATTGCCTCAGATTTACTTTTCCTTTACATCAGCGACATTGCCTCAGATTTACCTTCCCTTTACATCAGCGACGTGGCCTCAGATTTACCTTTCCTTTACATCAGCCGCATGGCCTCAGATTTACCTTTCCTTTACATCAGCCACATGGCCTCAGATTTACCTTTCCTTTACATCAGCGACATGGCCTCAGATTTACCTTTCCTTTACATCAGCGACATGGCCTCAGATTTACCTTTCCTTTACATCAGCGACATGGCCTCAGATTTACCTTCCCTTTACATCAGCGACATTGCCTCAGATTTACTTTTCCTTTACATCAGCGACATTGCCTCAGATTTACCTTCCCTTTACATCAGCGACGTGGCCTCAGATTTACCTTTCCTTTACATCAGCCGCATGGCCTCAGATTTACCTTTCCTTTACATCAGCCACATGGCCTCAGATTTACCTTTCTTTTACATCAGCGACATGGCCTCAGATTTACCTTTCCTTTACATCAGCGACATGGCCTCAGATTTACCTTCCCTTTACATCAGCGACATGGCCTCAGATTTACCTTCCCTTTACATCAGCGACATGGCCTAAGATTTACATCCAAAACCTGGTCTCAGTTGTACATCAGCAAAATGGTCTCAGATTTACATCAACGACATAGTCTCAGCTTTACAGTCTCGATGTGGTCTCAGCTTTAAAAGTCTCGACAAGGTCTCGACAAGGTCTTGACTACATATTTACATCCACGACAAGGTCTCAACAAGGTCTTGACTACATATTTACATCCACGACATGGTTACAACTTTACGTCAAAGACATTATCTCAACTTTAAAATAACTGCATGGTCTCAAATACAACTTTACATTTACGACATGGCCTCAAATACAACTTTACATCCACGACACATCCTCAACTTTACATCCACGACATGACCTCAAATACAGCTTTACAACCGCGACATGGCCTCAAAAAAAAACAACTTTACATCCACGATATGGCATCAACTTTACATCCACGACATGGTCTGATATACAACTTTACATCCACGATATGGTCTCAACTTTACATCCACGCCATGGGCTCAAATACTACTTTACATCCAAGATATGGTCTTAATTTTATATCCACGCCATGGGCTCAAATGCAACTTTACATCCACGACATGGTCTCATATACAACTTTACACCCACGACGTGAATTCAAATACAACTTAACATCCACGACATGGTCTCATATACAACTTTACATTATCGACATGAACTTAAATACAACTTTACATACACGACATGGTCTTAAACACAACTTTACATCTACGACATGGTCTCATATACAATTTTTACATCCACGACATGGTCTTAACTTTACACCCACGCTATGGGCTCAAATGCAACTTTACATCTTCGACATGGTCTCATATACTATTTTACATCCACGACATGGTCTCATATACAACTTTACATCCACCACATGGTCTCAAATACAACTTTATATCCACGACATGAAATTATATACAACTTTACATCCACGACACGAAATTATATACAACTTTACATCCACGACATGGTCTCAACTTTGCATCCACGATATGACCTCAGCTTTACATCCACGACACGACCTCAGCTTTACATCCACGACATGACCTCAGCTTTACACCCACGACACGACCTCAGCTTTACATCCACGACTACGTGCAGCGAGTTTATGTTAAAATCTATGACAGCTGGAAATAAAAGACAGCAGAGCGAGTTAGTTGCTGTTGAGAATGACACGAGGATAAGCGGGGCTAGACAAGAACATCTGCATAATTTGTAGTTGTCATATGCTGAAATTCTTTCTGATGTTAGAGAGTTGGTAATCTGTGCTGAAATTCTCTCAGGTTTTAAAAAGTAAATGATCTTTACTGAAACACTTCCCGATATTAGAGAGTTTGTGGTCTGTGTTGTAGGTATATACTAAAGAGACTGGAGCGGCTGTTTAGATATTTGTTTTAAGTATATAATAAAGAGACTGGAGCGGCTGTTTAGATATTTGTTTTAGGTATATAATAAAGAGACTGGAGCGGCTATTTAGATATTTGTTTTAGGTATATAATAAAGAGACTGGAGCGGCTGTTTAGATATTTGTTTTAGGTATATAATAAAGAGACTGGAGCGGCTGTTTAGATATGTGTTTTAGGTATATGCTAAAGAGACTGGAGCGGCAGTTTAGACATGTGTTTTAGGTATATGCTAAAGAGACTGGAGCTGCTGTTTAGATATGTGTTTTAGGTATATGCTAAAAAGACTAGTGCGGCTGTATAGATCTGTGTTTTAGGTATATACTAAAGAGACTGGAGAGGCTGTATAGATCTGTGTTTTAGGTATATACTAAAGAGACTGGAGAGGCTGTATAGATTCCTGGAGTGATATACGTGACGTACATACCTGGCATTCCACCAGATGAGATGACCCATAATTATTGGAGGGTTGTGCATAAATCCTGGAGTGATATACGTGACGTTTTACCTGGCATTCCACCAGATGAGAACCCACAGACTAATAGGAGCGTTCTGCAGAAATCCTAAAGTGATATACGTGACGTTTTACCTGGCATTCCACCAGATGAGAACCCACAGACTAATGGGAGCGTTCTACAAAAATCCTGGAGTGATATACGTAACGTTATACATGGGTTTCTACCAGATCAGAACACACAGACTAATGAGAGCGTTGTGCAGAAATCTTGGAATGATATACGTGACGTACTTTTATCCTTATCAGGCCTGGCAGGAAGGGATTATGCGGTCTCAGGTGGCAACAGTCGCCTGGCGCCCTATGGTTGGTTGAGTAGACTAGCGTCTGTGTTTGGCTCAAAGTGTTCCAAAATCCCTGTTGACGACTGATGGAGACGAGTTTGTGTTTTGTGCGACGATCTCAAGATAGCTACTCCAGGAAGTCAAATCGTGGGGTGGGGGAAGGGGGGGACAGGGGTGGGTGGGGGGGGGGGGGGCAGAAGCCGGGAAGAACAACAAAAACTGATGCGATGACGTGTGCTTCCTCAACTTTATCACGAGTATTTAAATGTTTACAATTGATGGGGACCTCTACTTGTGCCGCTAACATTAGAGAACGGTTTGCCAATCTTGTCACACTTCTTATATTGTCGAATAGTCCGCGATCATTTTCATCTCCCGCTATTAATTTCCTGTATAAATCACATTTTCCCCTAGTCTCATCCTCCCACCCTAATCCCCATCACTTCACTCGCACACACCCCTCCCACTGAAAAACTGTACCAGCCGCCACACACACCCTGTAATATGCTCTTCTAGAGGTATGTGTTAATTTGCATTGCTTTCAGACGAACAGTGAGTTGAAACGACACAGCATGAACGAATATTGAGTTGTTTGCTTTTATTCGTTGAATCGCCAATTACATACATTCTCGATTCCTTGTGCTCGTCTTGCTTGGCTGAATCTAGCGACCTGGTCGGACTTCTCACACACTACAGGAATTCATCGGCGTCTCTCGAACCATCCCTCTATCCTTCACGAACCCTGGTACCTGACATTACGACGTGTGGAAAAACATTCAGTCCTCCTATTGAAATATAACATTCGTCTCACAAATCATTTATTCTTCTCAGGCGTCCACTCATGCGTCCTCTCTCTGTCAGCATCTGACTGGTCTGGTCTGTCTGTCTGTCGATATTTGTTTGCAAGCACAGGCACCACTTTTATTCCATGCGGATGGACTAATGTCATCCCCACAACCCAAATCCGGCTACGCCCTATAGGCCAACCCCTCCCTCCTTAAACACTCAGTGTACGCTGTTGGCGTCCAACCCGTCCCTTTTTTTTTTTTGCCCCTACCTGCGCATTGGAGGTATATAGGCTGACTGGTCTGGTCTGGTCTGGTCTGGTCTGGTCTGGTGTCTGGTCTGGTGTCTGGTCAGGTCTGGTCTGGTCTGGTCTGGTCTGGTCTGTCTGTCTGTCTGTCTGTCGATATTTGTTTGCAAGCACAGGCACCACTTTTATTCCATGCGGATAGACTAATGTCATCCCCACAACCCAAACCCGGCTACGCCCTATAGGCCAACCCCTCCCTCCTTAAACACTCAGTGTACGCTGTTGGCGTCCAACCCGTCCCTTTTTTTTTTTGCCCCTACCTGCGCATTGGAGGTATATAGGCTGACTGGTCTGGTCTGGTCTGGTCTGGTCTGGTGTCTGGTCTGGTGTCTGGTCAGGTCTGGTCTGGTCTGGTCTGATCTGGTCTGTCTGTCTGTCTGTCTGTCTGTCTGTCGATATTTGTTTGCAAGCACAGGCACCACTTTTATTCCATGCGGATGGACTAATGTCATCCCCACAACCCAACCCCGGTTACGCCCTATAGGCCAACCCCTCCCTCCTTAGACACTCAGTGTACGCTGTTGTCGTCCAACCCGTCCCTTTTTTTTTTTTTTGCCCCTACCTGCGCGTTGGAGGTATATAGGCTGACCGTCGTTTCATTGAACGAAGTTTTTTCGCCAGGGACACTAGATGAGTATCATTTATTCTATACATTAGAGTCCTATGTAGTCACTTCATAGTTAGAGCCTATTTGTGTATGTGTACTGTGTTGTCTTTTATGTGCTGATGAAGGCTAATCGCCGCAACGTCCTTTGTTTGTTTATTGTGATCGATTTTGTAAAGCTAACATAAACTAATTGTTGTTTCTTACCAACTTTTTCTCTTCCCTATAATTTTCTACTCCTTATAAAAACTCTCTCAGTCAGGGCCGAACTTCAACTGACTTACTTCAGTCTCTCGATTCACGTCTTCCGTTCACATCTCATGCTTTTCTTGTGTCTCTCAATTCGTTCGCCATGAGACACACGAGACCCACTTCTCCCGTTTTTCTCTTCTCTCACGGGTCCTCCGACCCTTTTTCTCCCCATCGGGAACTCTCTGGGATTTCCCCGGGAATTCACAACATTACACTCTCCCCCTCCCTTCTAGTAAAAAATTTAACTTTAACTTTTTTTCTATTACTTTATCTTTAGGTTATAATTTTGAAAGTTTGGGAATACTTTAATGTAATGATGTGGATTACCTAATAATCATTTTGGGTTTTGGTGGTTACTTCCCTTTTACTAGGTTTTACATTATTTCCCTCTGTCACATTACCAGTTATTGTATCCAGTAAGTACCAAGTGGCTTAATGGGAATCAACCATTCTGGCACTCTCTTCCAAGTGCGGCAGTCCATATAGGCTCTGCGTATTAACCCCATCCCACAGTCTGTATAAAAGAGAACAACAATTCTGGTACTCTCTTTCAAGTACTGAAGTCCATACCGGCTATGGAACAGAAATGTAGAAAATAATTCCTTACGTCCTTCTTAGGACGTAGTTTTTTGTTATTTGAAGCCCCACTCTGGCTTTTGCCAGTGGCCGCAATATAGGCAGGCCATAAATATGGCCAATTGCCTGAACGCGGTTTCTGGGACCTCTCCACGGTGATACTCATCCGCATGGTGGCACTATGTGTCATCTGGTG
>CAJHNH020000365.1:188098-228098 GCA_905116865.2 Candidula unifasciata
AGGTAAATTTCGACACAGCAACTGGTGTTACCACAGATGATTGCTGTACAGCGGCCTTGACCCAGTCCCCCACTTACGTCAACTCTGCAGCCCCGCTTTGAGCTGGTCCAACCTGCCGGGTTTTTGGTCACTACACTGACCATGTCTGTTGTTGCTTGTTCTGAACACATACATTTTGACCAACAACTGTTGTTACCCCAGACGATGGCTGGAAATCGACCTTGACACAGTACGCCACTAACATTGACTGTTCAGCTCTGTTATCAGCTGTCAAGTTCCAATGGTCCAACCAGCTGTGTTTTCGAGCTGTTCCGGCCGTCTTCTGTTGTTGTTTTTTTGTCCCGGATTGTCCGTTTTAGAGCCTCCAACTTTTAATATGCTCTTCTAGGGGTATGTGTTAATTTGCTTTGCTTTCAGACAAACAGTAAGTTGAAACGACACAGCATGAACGACTATTAAGTTGGTTGCTTTTATTCGTTGAATCGCCAGTTATCGCATACATACATTCTCGCTTCCTCGTGCTCGTCTTGCTTGGCTGAATCTAGCGACCTGGTTGGACTTCTCACACACTACAGAAATTCATCGGCGTCTCTCGAACCATCCATCTATCCTTCATGAACCCTGGTACCTGACATTACGACGTGTGGTAAAACATTCAGTCCTCCTATTGAAATATCACACTCGTTTCACAAATCATTTATTCTTCTCAGGCGTCCACTCATGCGTCCTCTCTCAGTCAGGGCCGAACTTTCACTTCTTACTCCCGTCTCTCGGCTCACATCTTCCGTTCACATCTCATGCTTTTCTTGTGTCTCTCACTTCGTTCACCATGAGACACACGAGACCCACTTATCCCGTTTTTCTCTTCTCTCACGGGTCCTCCGACCCTTTTTCTCCCCATCGGGAACTCTCTGGGATTTCCCCGGGAATTCACAACATTACACACCCATCCCCTCACCGACCGAATGAACAAAACAGCAATCAGCTGAGCCTGACCCAGAAGATTTATGAATGCATTCTCCTGGACCTCTGTGCGACACTCCCTCACATGTCTGTGGGTCGGTCCGGCCTGACCCCGCCTGTAAGGTCACAGGAGGTCAGCGCTAACACAAATCATTACCTTCTTATGTGTCCGGACTCTCTTTTTCCACTGTCCTTATTTATAATCAGTTGGGGGAGATATCAATGATCACTTCAGGGCTGAGGGAGATATCTATGATTACTTCAGGGATGAGGGAGATATCAATGATCACTTCAGGGCTGAGGGGGATATCAATGATTACATCAGGGCTGAGGATGATATCAATGATTACTCTAGGGCTGGGGAAGATATCAAAGATTACTTTAGGGCTGAGGGAGATATCAATGATCACTTCAGGAATGAGGGAGATATCAGTGATTACTTCAGAACTGAGGGAGATATCCATGATTACTTCAGGACTGAGGGAGATATCAATAATTACTCCAGGGCTGAGGAAGATATCAATAATCACTCTAGGGCTGAGGGAGATATCAATGATTACTTCAGGGCTGAGGGAGATATCAATGATCACTCTAGGGCTGAGGAAGATATCAATGATTACTTCAGGGCTGAGGGAGATATCAATGATTACCTCAGGGCTGAGGGAGATATCAATGATTACATCAGGGTTGAGGGAGATATCAATGATTACTTCAGGGATGAGAGAGATATCAGTGATTACTTCAAGGCTGAGGGAGATTTAAATGATTACTTCGGGGCTGAGGGAGATATCCATGATTACTTTCTGACTGAGGGAGATATCAATGATTACTTCAGGGTTGTAGAAGATATCAATGATTTCTTCAGGGCTGAGGGAGATATCAATGATTACTTCAGGGCTGAGGGAGATATGAATAATTACTCCAGGGTTGAGGGAGATGTCAGTGATTACTACATGAACACACATGCATACATACATGTTTAGGTGTGTATGTATGGAATGTGTGTGTGCATATTTGTCCATATATGTATGTGTGTGTCTTTTCTGTTTGTGTATATATGTAGATGTATATATTTAGGTATGTCTGTATATGAGTGTGCAAGTATGAGAATGTGAGAGCATACATATATGTCTGTGAGTGTGTACGATTGTGTACACATGATGTATGTATTATATTCTATAATGTATATTTTTATTCTATATCTATAACATGCATTTTAAATAACAGGCATTGGTACTCCGGAAAACGAGTGCTTAGAAGGGCCGAATGTCAGACGGGCCTGCGTGCCCAATTTGTAACCCTTTGAAAATAAAGTTTGTTCGTTCGTTCGTTCTCTCTGGCCTATGAACCATTTACAACTCTCTCCCTGCCCCACGTCCTACCTAAAACCGTCTCCCTGCCCCACGTACCATCTACAACCCTCTCCCTGCCCCCACATACCACCTACAACCGTCTCCCTGCCCCACGTCCTACTTACAACCCTCTCCCTGCCCCTACGTACCACCTACAACCCTCTCCCTTCCTGACAACCCTCCTACGCCAACGGCTATTTATGGACACTCCACATACCCTGCGCTACCAGGTTAATGTGCCAGCAGTGTTGTCGCCTGTAGCTACCAGGTTAATGTGCCTGTAGCTACCAGCCAGCACCAGTGTGTCGCCTGTAGCTACCAGGTTAATGTGCCAGCAGTATGTCGCCTGTAGCTACCAGGTTAATGTGCCAGCAGTGTTGTCGCCTGTAGCTACCAGGTTAATGTGCCAGCAGTATGTCGCCTGTAGCTACCAGGTTAATGTGCCAGCAGTATGTCGCCTGTAGCTACCAGGTTAATGTGCCAGCATGTCGCCAGCTACCAGTAATGTCGCCTGTAGCTACCAGGTTAATGTGCCAGCAGTATGTCGCCTGTAGCTACCAGGTTAATGTGCCAGCAGTGTTGTCGCCTGTATGTCGCCTGTAGCTACCAGGTTAATGTGCCAGCAGTGTTGTCGCCTGTAGCTACCAGGTTAATGTGCCAGCAGTGTTGTCGCCTGTAGCTACCAGGTTAATGTGCCAGCAGTGTTGTCGCCTGTAGCTACCAGGTTAATGCAGTATGTAGCTACCAGGTTAATGTGCCAGCAATGTGCCATGTCGCCTGTAGCTACCAGGTTAATGTGCCAGCTGTATGTCGCCTGTAGCTACCAGGTTAATGTGCCAGCAGTATGTCGCCTGTAGCTACCAGGTTAATGTGCCAGCAGTATGTCGCCTGTAGCTACCAGTTAATGTGCCAGCAGTATGTCGCCTGTAGCTACCCATGTGTTTGTCGCCTGTAGCTACCAGGTTAATGTGCCAGCCTGTCGCCTGTAGCTACCAGGTTAATGTGCCAGCAGTATGTCGCCTGTAGCTACCAGGTTAATGTGCCAGCAGTATGTCGCCGCCTGTAGCTACCAGGTTAATGTGCCAGCAGTATGTCGCCTGTAGCTACCAGGTTAATGTGCCAGCAGTGTGTCGCCTGTAGCTAGCTACCAGGTTAATGTGCCAGCAGTATGTCGCCTGTAGCTACCAGGTTATGTCGCCTGTAGCTAGCTACCAGGTTAATGTGCCAGCAGTATGTCGCCTGTAGCTACCAGGTTAATGTGCCAGCAGTATGTCGCCTGTAGCTACCAGGTTAATGTGCCAGCAGTATGTCGCCTGTAGCTACCAGGTTAATGTGCCAGCAGTATGTCGCCTGTAGCTACCAGGTTAATGTGCCAGCAGTATGTCGCCTGTAGCTACCAGGTTAATGTGCCAGCAGTATGTCGCCTGTAGCTACCAGGTTAATGTGCCAGCAGTATGTCGCCTGTAGCTACCAGGTTAATGTGCCAGCAGTATGTCGCCTGTAGCTACCAGGTTAATGTGCCAGCAGTGTTGTCGCCTGTAGCTGTTAATGTGCCAGCAGTATGTCGCCTGTAGCTACCAGGTTAATGTGCCAGCAGTGTTGTCGCCTGTAGCTACCAGGTTAATGTGCCAGCAGTATGTCGCCTGTAGCTACCAGGTTAATGTGCCAGCAGTATGTCGCCTGTAGCTACCAGGTTAATGTGCCAGCAGCAGTATGTCGCCTGTAGCTACCAGGTTTAATGTGCCAGCAGTGTGTATGTCGCCTGTAGCTACCAGGTTAATGTGCCAGCAGGTAATGTCGCCTGTAGCTACCAGGTTAATGTGCCAGCAGTATGTCGCCTGTAGCTACCAGGTTAATGTGCCAGCAGTATGTCGCCTGTAGCTACCAGGTTAATGTGCCAGCAGTATGTCGCCTGTAGCTACCAGGTTAATGTGCCAGCAGTGTTGTCGCCTGTAGCTACCAGGTTAATGTGCCAGCAGTATGTCGCCTGTAGCTACCAGGTTAATGTGCCAGTAGTGTTGTCGCCTGTAGCTACCAGGTTAATGTAGCTACCAGCAGTGTTGTCGCCTGTAGCTACCAGGTTAATGTGCCAGCAGTATGTCGCCTGTAGCTACCAGGTTAATGTGCCAGCAGTATGTGTCGCCTGTAGCTACCAGGTTAATGTGTGCCAGCAGGTATATGTCGCCTGTAGCTACCAGGTTAATGTGCCAGCAGTGTTGTCGCCTGTAGCTACCAGGTTAATGTGCCAGCAGTATGTCGCCTGTCGCCTGTTAGCTACCAGGTTAATGTACCAGGTTAAGCAGCAGTATGTCGCGCCTGTAGCTACCAGGTTAATGTGCCAGCAGTTAATGTATGTCGCCTGTAGCTACCAGGTTAATGTGCCAGCAGTGTTGTCGCCTGTAGCTACCAGGCTACCAACAGTGTGTCGCCTGTAGCCAGCATGTGTATGTCGCCTGTAGCTACCAGGTTAATGTGCCAGCAGTATGTCGCCTGTAGCTACCAGGTTAATGTGCCAGCAGTGTGTCGCCTGTCGCTGCACCCAGGTTACCAGGTTAATGTGCCAGCAGTGTTGTCGCCTGCAGCTACCAGGTTAATGTGCCAGCTGTGTTGTCGCCTGCAGCTACCAGGTTAATGTGCCAACAGTGTGTCGCCTGTAGCTACCAGGTTAATGTGCCAGCAGTGTTGTCGCCTGTAGCTACCAGGTTAATGTGCCAGCAGTGTTGTCGCCTGTAGCTACCAGGTTAATGTGCCAGCAGTGTTGTCGCCTGTAGCTACCAGGTTAATGTGCCAGCAGTGTTGTCGCCTGTAGCTACCAGGTTAATGTGCCAGCAGTATGTCGCCTGTAGCTACCAGGTTAATGTGCCAGCAGTATGTCGCCTGTAGCTACCAGGTTAATGTGCCAGCAGTATGTCGCCTGTAGCTACCAGGTTAATGTGCCAGCAGTATGTCGCCTGTAGCTACCAGGTTAATGTGCCAGCAGTATGTCGCCTGTAGCTACCAGGTTAATGTGCCAGCAGTGTTGTCGCCTGTAGCTACCAGGTTAATGTGCCAGCAGTATGTCGCCTGTAGCTACCAGGTTAATGTGCCAGCAGTGTTGTCGCCTGTAGCTACCAGGTTAATGTGCCAGCATGTGCCAGCAGTAATGTCGCCTGTAGCTACCAGGTTAATGTGCCAGCAGTATGTCGCCTGTAGCTACCAGGTTAATGTGCCAGCAGTGTTGTCGCCTGTAGCTACCAGGTTAATGTGCCAGCAGTATGTCGCCTGTAGCTACCAGGTTAATGTGCCAGCAGTATGTCGCCTGTAGCTACCAGGTTAATGTGCCAGCAGTATGTCGCCTGTAGCTACCAGGTTAATGTGCCAGCAGTATGTCGCCTGTAGCTACCAGGTTAATGTGCCAGCAGTATGTCGCCTGTAGCTACCAGGTTAATGTGCCAGCAGTGTGTCGCCTGTAGCTACCAGGTTAATGTGCCAGCAGTATGTCGCCTGTAGCTACCAGGTTAATGTGCCAGCAGTGTGTCGCCTGTAGCTACCAGGTTAATGTGCCAGCAGTGTTGTCGCCTGTAGCTACCAGGTTAATGTGCCAGCAGTGTTGTCGCCTGTAGCTACCAGGTTAATGTGCCAGCAGTGTTGTCGCCTGTAGCTACCAGGTCAATGTGCTAGCAGTGTTGTCGCCTGTAGCTACCAGGTTAATGTGCCAGCAGTATGTAGCCTGTAGCTACCAGGTTAATGTGCCAGCAGTGTTGTCGCCTGTAGCTACCAGGTTAATGTGCCAGTAGTGTTGTCGCCTGTAGCTACCAGGATCTAGAATTCGAATCTGAATTTTGGGTAGGCTTTTTAATAATTAAATGAGGGCAGGGTGGACCAAGTCTTACAACATTGATCCCCGCCAACATTTGTATTGATGTCTAACAGATAGGTGAGTGCATTGACATCTAACAGATAGGTGAGTGCATTGATATCTAACAGATACATCAGTACATTGATGTCTAACAGATAGGTCACTTCCTCGATGTATAACAGATAGGTCAGTGCATCGAAGTCTAACAGATAGGTCACTTCCTCGATGTATAACAGATAGGTCACTGCATCGATGTCTAACAGATAGGTCACTTCCTCGATGTATAACAGATAGGTCACTGCATCGATGCCTAACAGATAGGTCACTTCCTCGATGTATAACAGATAGATCACTTCATCTATGTCTAACAGATAGGTCAGTGCATCGAAGTCTAACAGATAGGTCACTTCCTCGATGTATAATAGATAGATCACTGCATCGATGTATAACAGATAGATCACTTCATCGATGTCTAACAGATAGGTCAGTGCATCGAAGTCTAACAGATAGGTCACTTCCTCGATGCCTAAGAGATAGATCACTTCATCGATGTCTAACAGATAGGTCACTGCATCGATGTCTAACAGATAGGTCAGTGCATCGATGTCTAACAGATAGGTCACTGCATCGATGTCAAACAGATAGGTCACTGCATCGATGTCTAACAGATAGGTCAGTACGTCGATGTCTAACAGATAAGTCACTTCATCGATGTCTAACAGATAGGTCAGTGCATCGATGTCTAACAGATAGGTCAGTGCATCGATGTCTAACATATCGGTCAGTGCATTGATGTCCAAAAGATAGGTCAGTGCATCGATTTCAAAAAGATAGGTCGTGCACCGATGTCTAACAGATAGGTAATTGCATCGATGTCTAACAGATAGGTCACTGCATCGATTTCTAACAGATAGGTCACTTCATCGATCTCTAACAGATAGGTTACTTCCTCGATGTGTAACAGATAGGTCACTGCCTCGATGTCTAACAGATAGATCACTTCATCGATGTCTAACAGATAGGTCACTGCATCGATGTATAACAGATAGGTCACTTCATCGATGTCTAACAGATAGGTCACTTCATCGATGTCTAAAAGATAGGTCACTGCATCGATGTCTAACAGATAGGTCACTTCATCGATGTCTAACAGATAGGTCACTTCATCGATGTCTAACAGATCGGTCACTGCATCGATGTCTAACAGACAGATCACTTCATCGATGTATCACATATAGATCACTGCCTCGATGTCTAACAGACAGCTCACTTGATCGATGTATAACAGATCGGTCACTGCATCGATGTCTATCAGATACTTTAGTACATTGATGTCTAACAGATAGGTCAATGCATTGATTTCTAACAGATAGGTCAATGCATTGAGATTTCTAACAGATAAGTCAATACATTTATGTCCAACAGATAGATCAATACATTGACATCCAACAGATAGATCAATACATTGACATCCAACAGATAGATCAATACATTGACATCAAACAGATAGATCAGTACATAGACATCCAACAGATAGATCAGTACATAGACATCCAACAGATAGATTAATACATTTACATCCAACAGAAGACTATAACTCTCATGATCGTGCCCCGAAGTGTAAGTATGCTGGCATCTCCTCTGATCAATCTCTCTCATCTCCCATGACGTAGTGCTCCAATCTCTCTTACCTAGCGCTCCAATTAGGCCTGAACTAATGCACCCATCTCACCTGACCAAGATCCTCTATCTCCTCTGACCTAGATCGTCTATCTACACTGACCTAGAGCTCTCATCTCCCCTGATCTAATGTTCTCATCTCTCTAACCTAAATCTCTAATAATCCTGACTTAGATCAATCATCTCTACTAACCTAAATTTTCCATCTTCCCTGACCTAGCGCTTCCATCTCCCCCAACATAGACCGTCCATTTCCCCTGACAAAGATCGTCCATCTCCCCTCACATAGATCGTCCATTTCCCCTCACATAGATCGTCCATCTCCCCTGACATCGATCGTCCATCTCCCCTGACATCGATCGTCCATCTCTCCTGACATAGATCGTCCATCTCCCCTGACATCGATCGTCCATCTCCCCTCACACAGATCGCCCATCTCCCCTGACATAGGTCGTCCATCTCCCCTAACATAGGTCGTCCATCTCTCCTGACATAGACCGTCCATCTCCCCTGACATAGGTCGTCCATCTTCCCTGACATAGATCGTCCATCTCCCCTGACATCGATCGTCCATCTCCCCTCACACAGATCGCTCATCTCCCCTGACATAGGTCGTCCATCTCCCCTGACATAGACAGTCCATCTCCTCTGACATCGATCGTCCATCTCCCCTCACACAGATCGCTCATCTCCCCTGACATAGGTCGTCCATCTCCCCTGACATAGACAGTCCATCTCCTCTGACATAGACCGTCCATCTCCCCTGACATAGATCGTCAGAAATGTCTCCAGACTAGCCTGCACTCTCGACCTCAGATCTCGACCCAGATTTCACAGATGTAAAGTCTCGGCTGTGCACGTTAAAATGTAACATGACCGTGGAGTGAGGAAGTCGCCGAGAGCCCAGACGGATACAAGGGTTAGCCTCAAACACCGATCCCCAGAGGCGAGACTGTACTCATATATCCCGCCTGATTTCACGTCTAGGCTCTAGGTCTGATTGATTGTTCGTGTCGAACCCTACGGTTTGTGCCCTTTGACACATTTCTAGAACCTAACTGAAGGAAAATTATGGTGACTGTTTGCTTCAAACAAGCGTCTGTTTTTTCATGTAGTGCAAAAAAAAAGTGAAAATTCAATGTTGGTTTACATGAAAACAAAATGCTCACAAGGACATGATTATTGACAGGTCGCATGCCAGATTTCAACAACTGACACCCAATGTTTACCCAGTTACAGGTTATTAAATTTGAACACGACTTATGGAACGGACTGTTGCTCTTACTGTACAGGCTGTCAATAAACACTTCACTAGCATTGTTGAGACAACACTACTGATAACATATTTATTATGTCAGATGACTATTGTTTATAGGATCGGAAGGCAAGGATAAACCATCGCATGAAGCTTCAATGTTGGCACACCACACAGTATGGTTGAGGGGTAGAGTGGCGTTTAGCGTCAGCATCCTTTCTGTGGAACTGTGCCCATGTTTCTTATGGTGGCACGAACAAACAAGAATGTTGCCAGAACAAACAAGAATGTGGCACGAACAAACAAGAATGTTGCCAGAACAAACAAGAATGTGGCCAGAACAAACAAGAATGTGGCCAGAACAAACAAGAATGTGGCCAGAACAAACAAGAATGTTGCCAGAACAAACACGAATGTGGCCAGAACAAACGAGAATGTTGCCAGAACAAACAAGAATGTTGCCAGAACAAACAAGAATGTGGCCAGAACAAACGACAATGTGGCAAAAACAAGCAAGAATGTGGCCAGAACAAACGAGAATGTTGCCAGAACAAACAAGAATGTTGCCAGAACAAACAAGAATGTTGCCAGAACAAACGAGAATGTTGCCAGAACAAACAATAATGTGGCAACAACAAGCAATAATGTGGCCAGAACAAACGAGAATGTGGCTAAAACAAGCAAGAATGTGGCCAGAACAAACAATAATGTGGCAAAAACAAGCAAGAATGTGGCCAGAACAAACGAGAATTTGGCAAAAACAAGTAAGAATGTGGCCAGAACAAACTAGAATTTGGCAAAAACAAGTAAGAATGTGGCCAGAACAAACAAGAATGTGGCCAGAACAAACGAGAATTTGGCAAAAACAAGCAAGAATGTGGCCAGAACAAACGAAAATGTGGAAAAAATAAGCAAGAATGTGGCCAGAACAAACGAGAATGTGGCAAAAACAAGCAAGAATGTGGCCGGAACAAACAATAATGTGGCAAAAACAAGCAAGAATGTGGCCAGAACAAACGAGAATTTGGCAAAAACAAGCAAGAATGTGGCCAGAACAAACGAGAATTTGGCAAAAACAAGCAAGAATGTGGCCAAAACAAACGAAAATGTGGAAAAAATAAGCAAGAATGTGGCCGGAACAAACGAGAATGTGGCACAAACAAGCAAGAATGTGGCCAGAACAAACAATAATGTGGCAAAAACAAGCAAGAATGTGGCCAGAACAAACAAGAATGTGGCAAAAATAAGCAAGAATGTGGCAAAAACAAGCAACAATGTGGCCAGAACAAACAAGAATGTGGCAAAAATAAGCAAGAATGTGACAAGAACCTCAGTGTGACAAGAACATTGATTCTGATTGAGAACTTAAGTGTGAAAACAACAAAACTGCCGCCTCGAGAACATAAGTGTGCCAGGAACGTCACACAGTCACACAGCAACAAAAAAAAAACAACAACAACAAAAAACTAACTGTGACCGGAAACATCAGATAGCTAAGATTATACAAGGTCTAACAATAAAATAATGAGACTACTTCCATACAAATTTAAAAATTCAACAGTTGAAGATGTAACCTGTATTTTATTCAAAGTAAGCCCCTTCTGCATTGATACATCGAGTGGCCCGACCTAACAAACACTGAAACGACCTCTGTAGTTCTTCTCTTGTTATGTCCCATAAAGTCGATGTTACGACATTTTGGATGTTATCAGTATCGTCAAAGAAGCGTTATTTTAATGGTAACTTTAATTTTGGGAATATTAAATAATCACAGGGAGATACATCTAAGGAGTAGTGTAGATGGCTGAGAACTCGTACTTGTTCTGGGGCCAAAAATTCCTGTACAACTAGCGCTCTTTGAGCCAGTGCGTTGTCATACAGAAGAAACAAATTGCAAGGTTTCGAAAACAAACCGGCAAGCAACTTTTTTCACTATAATTTTACGAATAGTCTCTGTATTAACACCAAATTCATCTACCATCATTCTCAGAGTCGAACACCGATTTTCTTGTATCCGTTCTCGGAATTATGCAACGAGTTCCTCATTACGAACTGCAATTGGGCGTCCAGGTCTATTTGCATTAAAATTATTTCCACATCACTTTTGAATCGTGAATACCAGCTGAAAATCTGTGCACTAGATAAACAATTATCCCCCATAAACTTGAGGCGACAATTAAACTGTTGCAATGGCGCTTTTCTGGGTTTTAAACAGAACTTAATGTCAGCTTTTGTGCTCCATGCTGATAACGTAACAATCCACCTTTGCCTAGGTTAAAAAATGGCGGCTTGTTTGTTGTCTGCTTATTTGGCAGCGATGAAAAGTTGCCAAATCATAGACAAAGGTTGCCTCTTTGGATTCCATGATGTGAAACATAGATGGCATTTTTGTTTTAGCTATAATAAAATCAGTCTCATTACTTAATTGTCAGACCTTGTATGACGTCCAACAACGAAAATGGGCAAGAACTCGAGACTGGCCCAGACAATGACAGTCCTAACGTCACACAATCTCCGAGAACTTGTTGCTGACCGAGAAGATGTTGGGAGATTGTAGGACAAATGTGTACAACTAATAAACAGTTGACTGTAACAAACTGGTGTCTAAGATCGACACGGGCTCAAAAAACTTAAGACAGACCCAGAATCTACCAACGCCAACAAGACTTGAAGTCACACCAACCACAAGCCAGGTAGCCTGTACTACTAGAATGACTAAATCTTCCTCTGGTACATTTTTATTTCATAACGACAGAATGACTGTAGCAGATCTCTGAACATTTAAGGTGTATCACTGACAGATACAAAAAAATGACGGTAGCACATCTCTGACCGTTGCAGGTATATCACTGACAGAGAAACAGGACTGTAGCAGATCTCTGACCATTGAAGGTATATCACTGACAAAGACACAGGACTGTAGTGGAAATCTGACCATTGCAGGTGTATCACTAACAGAGACACAGAAGCTGCGGCCTGATACCTGAATGCAACCCCCCCCCCCCCTCACCCCCGACCCCAACCCCACCCAACAGAACATGTGAGGAGTTTTGCCGCCCCTGGAACCTGCACACGGACACCTGAACCCCCCCCCCCCCCCCACCCCAACCCCACTCCAACCAGAGAACCTTGTTTGGAAATGTTGCTTTTATTTTTTTACATTTCATATATTTTCACATATATTATTATGTTCAATTTGCTATTGTCAATTTTGTTATTTACTGTGTGTCCACGTGTGTTTATTTTTTTTTTTAGTTTAGAAGACTGCGTGTGTTTCTTTGTGTGTCCACGTGTGTGTGTGCTTGTGCATCCCCGTGTGTGCATTTATGTATGTGTGTCCATGTCTGTGTGTACATGGCTGTGTGTACATTTGTGTGTGCCCATGTCTGTGTTTCCATGTTTTTCTGTCTATGTCTGTGTGTCCATGTTTGTGAGTCCATGTGTGCGTGTGCCCATGTGTGTGTCCGTGTTTGAGTGTCCATGTTTATGTGTTTATGTTTGTGTACCCGTGTTTGTGTGCCCATTTGTGTGTGCCCGTCAATGTGTGTCCATATCTGTGTGTCTGTTTTTTGAGTGCTCATGTTTGTGCACCCATTTTTGTGTGTCCGTGTAAATGTGTCCATGTCTGCTTGTCCATGTTTGTGTGCCGATGTTTGTGTGTCATCGATTGTGTGCCATATTTGTGTAGCCATGTTTGTGTGCTCATGTTTGTGTGTCTGAATTTGTCTGTATGTATCTGTGTCCATTTCAGTGTGTCTATATGTATGTGTGTATATCTGTTTGTTAATGTATGTGCCTATATCTGTTTAGAAGGGAGACATAACAAATGTTTGTAATCAAGTATGTCCCTGTCTGATTTAATAGTGCCATGTTTTCCCATCCACAGAATATCTGGGCACATACAAACTGACCCCTGAAACAAGACAAAACAAAGCTTGCAGACAGAGTGTCTGGGCCAAGTAAAGACTGACAAGTGAACCAAGACACAACAAAGCTTGCACACAGAGTGTCTGGACACGTACAGACTGACCCCTGAGCCAAGACACAACAAAGCTTGCACATAGAGTGTCTGGACACGTACAGACTGACCCTTGAGCCAAGACACAGCAAAGCTTGCACATAGAGTGTCTGGACACGTACAGACTGACCCCTGAGCCAAGACACAACAAAGCTTGCACATAGAGTGTCTGGACACGTACAGACTGACCCCTGAGCCAAGGCACAACAAAGCTTGCACACAGAGTGTTTTGGCACGTAAATACTGACCCCTGAACCAAGACACAACAAAACTTGCACACAGAGTGTCTGGGCCACGTACAGACTGTAGAAAAAACAATAACAGCGTTATTTAAACTGTTGTACTTTTCCCATCTGTGCTAGCTACACCGTCTGTGCTAGCTACACCGTCTGTGCTAGCTACACCATCTGTGCTAGCTACACCATCTGTGCTAGCTATACCATCTGTGCTAGCTACACCGTCTGTGCTAGCTACACCGTCTGTGCTAGCTACACCATCTGTGCTAGCTACACCATCTGTGCTAGCTATACCATCTGTGCTAGCTATACCATCTGTGCTAGCTACACCGTCTGTGCTAGCTACACCATCTGTGCTAGCTACACCATCTGTGCTAGCTATACCATCTGTGCTAGCTACACCGTCTGTGCTAGCTATACCGTCTGTGCTAGCTACACCATCTGTGCTAGCTACACCATCTGTGCTAGCTACACCATCTGTGCTAGCTATACCATCTGTGCTAGCTACACCGTCTGTGTTAGACCATCTGTGCTAGGTACACCATCTGTGCTAGGTACACCATCTGTGCTACACGATCAGTGCTAGCTACACCGTCTGTGTTAGACCATCTGTGCTACACGATCTGTGCTAGCTACACCGTCTGTGTTACACCATCTGTGCTACACGATCTGTGCTAGCCACACCATCTGTGTTAGACCATCTGTGATACACGATCAGTGCTAGCTACACCGTCTGTGTTAGACCATCTGTGCTACACGATCTGTGCTAGCTACACCGTCTGTGTTACACCATCTGTGCTACACGATCTGTGCTAGCTACACCGTCTGTGTTACACCATCTGTGCTACACGATCTGTGCTAGCTATACCATCTGTACCCACTCCACTGTCAGACCCTACAAACGAGAGATACAAACTAGCAATGGTCGATTTGTTTTTCATATTTTCTACTGGACTGGCCAGCTCTATATTTGAGTGGTCAGTCTACAAGAATGAGATATATTTCAAAGCTGAACATGCTGCTTTCAGCACCCAGTCTGACCACCCTAGAAAGCCGTTTGACCAAGCAGGTTGAAGATCCTTGACTGGTCGTTTGATGTCTCCTAATTGTTGCTAATGTCCAGTCAGCATTGCAGTGCTACATCTGCAGACATCCGGATGAGAACTTGAGTTTGAAGATAGGTGAATATTCTAGCCAGCTTGTGTGAGCCCTCTTCGTGTTAATATTTCTGGTGTGGATGACAGTAAAATTTGTGGATTATCCTCATACACATTCCATTTCTGGGTTATCGCGAACTGCGGACAAGCAAAACAGAGGACTTCTGCAATGGGAGTGTGTCCCGGTTGAGAGCATTAGGAAAGCTGAGTGGTAAAAGAGCCTCAGTGCCATGCCATAAATGGACAACAACGTGTGTACGCCTGGGTCTTTGAAAAAGTCAAGGTACGCCACACTTCCTGACGAGCCAAAGTCACAACTACCAGACTATCATGCACTCTAACAGCACAGCACACCCAGGCATCCTCACCCTAATCATGACATCTTCCATGAACTGTTCCTTACTCCCCAACTGTAGTTCCTCGAGCCACGACACAGTCTGGCAGCCGGCAGTGATCCAAAGGGTGGCCACTCTGGTCTGCGGCATGGTTCTAGCTCTGGTGGGCAACACGTCTATCATTACCATCCTGACCTGCAGCCGCCACCGTAAGCGCAACAGCCGGGTCAACATCTTCATCATCAACCTGGCCATCGGTGACCTGACAGTTTGTATCTGCACCATGACCACGGAGATTTTGTTTGTTGCCTTCGGCCAGTGGGTGCTGGGCCCGGCGCTGTGTAAACTCCTGCCCTACCTGCAGTGTATCACGCTAGCAAGCACCACCTTCATACTGACCTCCATGAGCTTCGACCGCTACCTGGCTATCTGCAAGCCACTCAAGTACCGAGCATCCACGGCCAAAGCCAAGAAGTTTATCGCCATTTCCTGGGCGCTGGCCACAGTTCTGGCTATCCCGCAACTGTTGATCTTCGTGCAGATCTCCGAGAAGAGAGGCAGCAACCTAGTGGTGCAGTGTAAAACTAAAGGTTACACAGCCGACTGGCAACGTATGTTGTATTTAACCTTTCTCACCTGCTACGTCTTCGTTATTCCCATGATTCTCATTTCGTTTTGCTACATCAGTATCGTCTGCGTGGTCTCCAAGGCCAGCCGGGTGGTGAAAACCAAACCCAATAACTCGTGTAGCCTCAGAAGGTCCCAGTGTGCCAAGGGCCGGTCGACTTTCCCACGTGCCAAAATAAAAACCTTGAAGATGACTTTCACCATCATCGCCACGTTTGTGGTTTGTTGGACCCCATATTTTGTGACCACGTTGATCCGGGTCTACAGCCGGTACACAATCCATGTGCCGGAGTCGGTCATGGCTCTAGTGGAGACCACCACATTCATCCAAAGTGCTTTTAATCCGCTCATTTACGGCTGCTTCAATATCAAACTGAGGCGGGGCATCAAAGACTTCTTGTGCTCCGACAGCGCTTCCCTTGGCAAATCTTCCAGTTACCGCAGCGCTGGACTCTGTCTGTCGGCGGTCAGTGAGCCACAGCACAACCCCGGTCCGGGCGCTAAACTTCTGGGGAATCCCCGGCTGCGGGAAAATGCCTTGTGTAATAACATATCTAATTCTGACAGCGGAAATTCCCAAGAGCGTGGCGGTCGGGTGTCTAGTGTGGTTACTGTCACAGAGGAAAATCAAAATGGCATCCGTCTGAGGGTTCGGTTCTCGAGCAGCAATCAGTGCAAGTGTCTAGCCAGCGATGGGCTGGACTTCTGCCATTCCGACATCACGGTGCCCTACGATATCTTGCAACATAGTCCAGGGTCAAATGTGAAACTTTCTCTAGAGAAACAACACTCGCTGCGTCAGCTCTACCAGTGATGTTGGAGATCTGAGGTTCCATTCTGCCAGTGACATTTTCACATCTACCAGTGATATTCTACCAGTGATGTCTCTTCTCTGCCACTATTGTCTCACATATTGTGTTTAGATCTAGAAATGCACGCAATATTTTCAGAAAAAAAGACTTGCAAATGACGCCAACGACCTTGCACAGTGCGAGCTTTAGACGCCACACATAATACATGGCGGCACAATGAGCTGATGTGACTGATTCCATTGCTCATCACTTGTCTGACTGCCTCCGAGACAACAGACAAGTCTCTGATGCATCTTGATGTGTCGGAGCGACCACGCCAATATCTATTGACCCGGTAAACTGAAACCTCTGCTCCTCTCCCCATAATCATAAGTTCGTTCTCTGTGATTCACCATATTCATGTTTTACCCACTCCAAGCTTGATCCCCAGCTTTAACCTAGTCCCATGTTGAACACAGTCCCATGTTTAACCTAGTCCCATGTTGAACACAGTGCGAAGTTAAAGGTCGCTCATGCTAAAGAACCCTGTTTACGTTTCATGAGTATTAGACATGTCAGTAAGATCTACTAGGAACTTACATAAACTGTGAACTTACACATACAGTGAACTTACATATACTGTGAACTTACAAAAACTGTGAACTTACATATACTGGGAGCTTACATACACTGTGAACTTACATATACTGTAAACTTACATATACTGTGAACTTACATATGCTGTTAACTTACATATACTGTGAACTTAATACACTGTGAACTTACATACACTGTGAACTTACATAATCTTGGAGCTTACATACACTATGAACTTATATACACTGGGAACTTACATACACTGGGAGCTTACATATACTGTGAACTTACATACACTAGGAACTTACATATACTGGGAGCTTACATACACTGTGAACTTACATACAATGGGAGTTTATATACACTGTGAACTTACATACACTGGGAGATTATATACACTGTGAACTTAAATACACTGGGAGATTATATACACTGTGAACTTACATACACTAGGAACTTAAATATACTGGGAACTTATAGGCACTGTGAACTTACATACACTGGGAACTTAAATATACTGTGAACTAACATACACTGTGAACTTATATACACTGGGAATTTACATATACTGAAAGCTTCTATACACAGTGAACTTACATATACTGGGAGCTTATATACACTGTGAAATTACATACACTGGTAACTTACATATACTGGGAGCTTATTTACATTGGGAACTTACAGTTACTGTGAACTTACATACACTGGGAGCTTATATATACTGTGAACTTATATACACTGGGATATTACATATACTGGGAACTTTATTACAGTGGGAACTTACATACACTTGGAACTTACATACACTAGGAACATACATACATTGGGAACTTACATACACTGGGAACTTACATACACAGGGAACTTACACTGGGAACTTACATATTGTGGGAGCTTATATACACTGGGCACTTACATACACTGGGAACTTACATATAGTGAGAACTTACATATACTGTGTAGAGTTTCCATGATTATATAAGATGATCCACTAACAAACTAGAGATATAAACAATACATTAAACAATGAGAACTGTTGAATATTATGTCCACTAATGTCTAGTTTAGAAACCTGGAAAATCGACAAACAATTAGGCAGTCGAACTGAGTATTTGGATATGTGGATATGTAGAAGAATAAATAGTATACCACTTAAATATAAATAATCAAATAAAGTTGTTCTGTAGAACCTATAAATGGAAAACGGTGATATTAGAGAGAAAAAGAGACATGGAGAGAACGAACGAGAAAGAAAGAAGGAGAGAGGGAGAGATGTGAAAAACACAGTTATATTACAAAGCATAGCTGAGTTGAGTTGAGCTGAGTTCAGATTTGACATCACAGCACTCGGGCATTCCCACGCATGCTCCGTCCTCATCTTCAGCAGCCAGCGCAGAGTTCCAGTATTGATGGTACCGGTCATTTTCTGATTATATGTCCGTCTTGCCTTTCCTCTGAGTGAGCCGACCAGACCCTCTGGTTACACCCAGGTGCCTAATTGTCTTCAGACCATAATATTTTTCTTTCTCTACTGATTCCGTTGCTTGTTCCCAGATGGCCTAAACCACATCTGTCTTGTCATGTATCAATTCACCACCCAGTGGTGCAAATCCAGCTAGTCTGTCTGCCTGTTCATTACCCACCACGCCGACATAGCCTGGAGAAAAGATCCAGAGTATGCTCACTAGCCGTGACCTTTCCAGTGAGGCTTGCTACTCTGCTAGAAGCATAACTGTCATCACCTTTCCAGTGAGGCTTGCCACTCTGCTAGAAGCATAACTGTCATCACCTTTCCAGTGAGGCTTGCTACTCTGCTAGAAGCATAACTGTCATCACCTTTCCAGTGAGGCTTGCCACTCTGCTAGAAGCATAACTGTCATCACCTTTCCAGTGAGGCTTGCTACTCTGCGAGAAGCATAACTGTCATCACCTTTTTCAGCATGCTTTCAGGGTCTTTTGCAATTACAGGTGTACGCATCTTGTTCTCTAGCCACCGGAGAGTTGCAGTTACCGCCTCCACCTCAATTCTCATGCTAGATGTTGTGGCGTCGTATGCTAGACTGTCTTGCACTAAAAGTTGTCTATTGACTTCTCTTTCCTCTCAACACTGAACCATCTGTATAGATAACCAGATCACCTGAGCGTGAATTGTGAATCAACTGTTGGACTGCCATCTCCGTAGCACCCGCTGGCCACTCTTTGCACACCCGGCCCAATGTGATCATAACCCTACACAGGTTAGACTTTTCCTCTGGTACTCTGACGTACTCCACTCCTCGCACAATGTTCTCCAGCATGCATACTTGTCTTATTGTGTCTTCTGCTTGGGCCATCCACGATTATCCCCTTTTCAGCCTCTAACGCTTACCTGCAGCCAAAGCTTCATACAGAGGGTGTTCCCTGTCTGCAGCTACTCTGATCTATGACAGCCTGCAGCACCTTTAGCCTACCTGCAATAGTCGGCAATGCAAAGATGTATCGCATGCACGCAATCGGGATGTCTCCTGTACATTCCAGGATCAGCCGCATAGCTTTATTCTGTATGTGCTCCAGTTTCTCTAGCTGACTCTTCGATGTAGTGAGTAATCCCAATCCATAACCAATCACTGAGATGATTAAGTGCTGCTAAAGTGTAAATAGCATCCTCTGCTCAATGTCCATCACTGCCATATTCTTTACGGGAACATCGTCTGCAAATGTCAATATTCTGCCAACTCCAGGTGTTTCTAGTTACTGTTGTAAGCGTCTTCTAAATGGAGTGCCGCTGCCACCGTTTCCAGTGTGTCTGGTGACTTTCGAAGGTATCAAGGAAAAAAGTGGCTGCATTTGACCATGTGTCCCTCCCCAGCCGGTAACTTCCCAATCCTCGTGGAAGGAGATTTCTCTGTTCCAAAATTTCTTGTAGCTTATCTTCTCCAGCACTTTACCAAAGGTGTTTTGTAGAGTTATGGTCTTAAAGCCGTTGAGTGTTCAAAGATTTTTGCCAGGCTTAGGAAGTGGAATCAGGTAGCTGTGCATCCACTCTTCCGGGACTGAAGCTATACTTATGCTCTGGTTGAAGCACGCAGTCATCTCCAACAGGTCTGCATCACTCATGTCTTTCATGTGGGAATATCCAACCCCGTCGGGCCCGGGTGCAGTGTCTTTCCCCCTTTCCAGAATACGTTTTTCTTTCACCTGTATGATGTCTTTGTAATGTTTGTTCATCAAGATGGCTGCCAGATCTTCTATTCTTTGTTATTTCCATCATTGTCGTCTGTAGTGAAATGAACCTCTTCAGGAAAGCCTTCCCCTTCTCTTTGTCTGTGGTTAATAGCCTACCGTCATCTCTATGAATAGCACCTTCTACGCTTTGCCGACAATTCCTGAGCATCTGCCTATATAGCTTCCAAAAATCATAAGACTCTAATAGAAACCAGAGCGGGAAAAGAGGGCAGGAAAACGAAAAGTAGACAGCGATAACAGAGGGAGAAAAAGATCAAAAGATGTTTCAAATGTTGTGACACCAGGAGTATGTATAAAAAAATTTGGAGATAACTGTGTTGACAACTTTTATGGTAGATACCGCAGATACTTTAAACTGTTCCTCACCTTTGAACTCAGCGCCATGTAGAACTGAATCCCATATTGGACACAATCCCGCAAATAGTTCAGCACCATGTTTAACTGAACCTCAAGTTGAACACAATCTTACAGATTTTCCAGCACTATGTTTAACTGAACCTCAAGTTGAACACAATCTTACAGATTTTCCAGCACTATGTTTAACTGAACCTCAAGTTGAACACAATCTTACAGATTTTCCAGCACTATGTTTAACTGAACCTCAAGTGGAACACAATCTTACAGATTTTCCAGCACTATGTTTAACTGAACCTCAAGTGGAACACAATCTTACAGATTTTCCAGCACCATGTTTAAATGAACCCCAAATTCAAAACAATCCCAGTTATTTCTGCACCATGTTTAACTTCGGTCCACTTGTTCGGGCATATACATGTTCCAAGTGTCAAGGTTACCTCAACCTCATGTTTAACTTCGGTCCACTTGTTCGGGCATATACATGTTCCAAGTGTCAAGGTTACCTCAACCTCATGTTTAACTTCGGTCCACTTGTTCGGGCATATACATGTTCCAAGTGTCAAGGTTACCTCAACCTCATGTTTAACTTCGGTCCACTTGTTCGGGCATATACATGTTCCAAGTGTCAAGGTTACCTCAACCTCATGTTTAACTTCGGTCCACTTGTTCGGGCATATACATGTTCCAAGTGTCAAGGTTACCTCAACCTCATGTTTAACTTCGGTCCACTTGTTCGGGCATATACATGTTCCAAGTGTCAAGGTTACCTCAACCTCATGTTTAACCTCTTCCACAAGTTCTACATATCTTGTTTCAAAAACTCAGCTTCCTGTTTAACTGACTTTTAAGTACATACAGACAGTGCACTCACATACACACGCACACACACACACATACACGTGCACGCAGAGGCAGTACATGTACACACACATTTTAAAGTTATGTACAGTATACGCAGACATGTTCAGAGACAGTGTGTACAGACATGTTTACATGCCATACAGTGCACTCAGAAATACTTACCAACCGTCAGTACCAACATATCAAGAAACAACACTTATGTAAGTTTATACTAACATGTACACACATATTTCATTGACCATCATCTGACCCCTGTTGTACACGAACAGCTAGCTGCACATGTTGCTAATAAACTGGCCATGTTTTCCGATATTTGGCAGAACCAAGTTGCTGGAAGAATTTGTAACCTTTCCGTGTTTGTTGTTAAGTTATATATTTGGCAAAGTGATATTAGAAGGGCACGGGCATGCGACCGACTGAACTTGCATCTTTCCGTTTTTGTAGCTGAGGCTGTATTTGGGGCTGAGGCTATTTTTGTGGGCTGAGGCTGTATTTGTGGCTGAGGCTGTATTTGTGGCTGAGGCTGTATTTGTGGCTGAGGCTGTATTTGTGGCTGAGGCTGTATTTGTGGCTGAGGCTGTATTTGTGGCTGTATCTGTGGCTGAGGCTGTATTTGTGGCTGAGGCTGTATTTGTGGCTGAGGCTGTATTTGTGGCTGAGGCTGTATTTGTGGCTGAGGCTGTATTTGTGGCTGAGGCTGTATTTGTGGCTGTATTTGTGGCTGAGGCTGTATTTGTGGCTGAGGCTGTATTTGTGGCTGAGGCTGTATTTGTGGCTGAGGCTGTATTTGTGACTGAGGCTGTATTTGTGACTGAGGCTGTGTTTGGGGCTGAGGCCGTCTTTGTGGCCGAGGCCGTGTTTGTGACTGAGGCCGTTTTTATGGCTGAGGCTGTATTTCTGGCTGAGACCGTGTTAATGGATGAGGCTGTTTTTGTGGCTGAGGCTGTGTTTGTGACTGAGGTCGTGTTTGGGGCTGAGGTCGTGTTTGTGGCTGAGGCTGTATTTGTGGTTTAGGCTGTGTTTGTGGCTGAGACTGTATTTGTGGCTGGTACCGTGTTTGTGACTGAGGCCGTGTTTGTGGCTGAGGCCCTTTTTGTGGCTGAGGCCGTGTTTGTGACTGAGGCCGTGTTTGTGGCTGCGGATTTGTGTCTGAGATCGTGTTTGTGGCTGCGGATTTGTGGCTGAGACCGTGTTTGTGGATGAGGCTGTATTTGAAACTGAGGTCATGTTTGTGGCTTAGGCCGTATTTTTGGCTCAGGCTGTGTTTATAGTTTAGGCTGCATTTGTAGCCGAAGCCGTGTTTGGGGCTTAGGTTGTATTTTAGGCCGAGGTCTTGTTTGTGGCTGAAGCTGTGTTTGTGGCTGAGGCCGTGTTTGTAGCTGAAGATGTGTTTGTGGCTGAACCTGTGTTTGAGGCTGAGGCTGTGTTTGAAAAGTTACTTTTTGATGAACGAAGAGCGTGCTACTGGCTAAGTGTCTAAGGACACAAATCCGGCATCACAGAACCAGAATTGGCTGATGTGTTATCTTTGTTGCTACAAGAAGGTCAAGTCTGCATAATGACTGGTATGTGTTTGTTGACCACTGATCTTGGAACTGAACGGTTGAGGTTTTGTTGATAATGAACTTCATCGTCGGATTTCTGTTCTCCTCAACCCTTTCAGTTTCACTGGCCAGAGTATTCCAGTTCACTTTTAGGTGACAGACTACCATCTTCTTGCACGGTCGTCACAGCTCAACTCGTAAGACTCATCATGACTCTCGACAGCTGTCAAATATATCTTCTATCATCTTGCCAACTTATCTCCTATCATCTGCCTTACTTATCTCCTATCATCTTGCCAACTTATCTCCTACCATCTGCCTTACTTATTTCCTATCATCTGCCTTACTTATCTCCAATCATCTGCCTTACTTATCTCATATCATCTGCCTTTCTTATTTCCTATCATATGCCTTACTTATCTCCCAACCTCGGATACTTATCAGCTTTTACCGTTTATTACTTTAAATTTCCACACTCGGTCTTCACAGAGTGTCTTTTACAATCTTCTTTCATCTGCTGTGTGTCTTCTACAATCTTCTTTCATCTGCTGTGTGTCTTCTACAATCTTCTTTCATCTGCTGTGTGTCTTCTACATTCTTCTTTCATCTGCTGTGTGTCTTCTACAATCTTCTTTCATCTGCTGTGTGTCTTCTACATTCTTCTTTCATCTGCTGTGTGTCTTCTACATTCTTCTTTCATCTGCTGTGTGTCTTCTACAATCTTCTTTCATCTGCTGTGTGTCTTCTACAATCTTCTTTCATCTGCTGTGTGTCTTCTACAATCTTCTTTCATCTGCTGTGTGTCTTCTACAATCTTCTTTCATCTGCTGTGTGTCTTCTACAATCTTCTTTCATCTGCTGTGTGTCTTCTACAATCTTCTTTCATCTGCTGTGTGTCTTCTACAATCTTCTTTCATCTGCGGACTTCGTGATTTCATATTTAACTACTTTATTTGTCCACAGCTAGGCGCATCGTTCTTTGACGTTACCTTTCTCAATCTGTTCAGTATGTTTAGTCCTTGTTCACACCTGTTTCACCCTGTATCTGCTCAGTATGTTCAGTCCTTGTTCACACCTTTTTCACCCTGTATCTGCTCAATATGTTCAGTCCTTGTTCACACCTTTTTCACCCTGTATCTGCTCAGTATGCTCAGTCCTTGTTCACACCTTTTTCACCCTGTATCTGCTCCGTATGTTCAGTCCTTGTTCACACCTTTTTCACCCTGTATCTGCTCAGTATGTACAGTCCTTGTTCACACCTTTTTCACCCTGTATCTGCTCAGTATGTTCAGTCCTTGTTCACACCTTTTTCACCCTGTATCTGCTCAGTATGTTCAGTCCTTGTTCACACCTTTTTCACCCTGTATCTGCTCAGTATGCTCAGTCCTTGTTCACACCTTTTTCACCCTGTATCTGCTCCGTATGTTCAGTCCTTGTTCACACCTTTTTCACCCTGTATCTGCTCAGTATGTACAGTCCTTGTTCACACCTTTTTCACCCTGTATCTGCTCAGTATGTTCAGTCCTTGTTCACACTTTTTTCACCCTGTATCTGCTCAGTATGTTCAGTCCTTGTTCACACCTGTTTCACCCTGTATTGGCTCAGTATGTTCAGTCCTTGTTCACACCTTTTTCACCCTGTATCTGCTCAGTATGTTCAGTCCTTGTTCACACCTTTTTCACCCTGTATCTGCTCAGTATGTTCAGTCCTTGTTCACACCTTTTTCACCCTGTATCTGCTCAGTATGTTTAGTCCTTGTTCACACCTTTTTCACCTTGTATTGGCTCAGTATGTTCAGTCCTTGTTCACACCTTTTTTTCACCCTGTATCTGCTCAGTATGTTCAGTCCTTGTTCACACCTGTTTCACCCTGTATTGGCTCAGTATGTTCAGTCCTTGTTCACTCCTTTTTTCAGCCTGTATTTGCTCAAATTGTTCCTGGTCGTTCTCTAATGATCCCTGCCTATATCTGCTCACCTTAACCTGTACCTTTCTCTGATGTTCCGGTTATGTAACTCCTCACACATTCCCCCACAGTTTTCTATTTCCTTCCACTATCTGCTCACACATCCCCTGATTGTTCTCTACTATTTCCTTTCTCTATATGCTCACACATCCCCCCCCCCCACTGTTCTCTACTATTTCCTTTCTCTATATGCTCACACATCCCCCCACTGTTCTCGACTATTTCCGTCCCTATCTGCTCACATATTCCCCCATTGTTCTCTACTATTTGCTTTCTCTATCTGCTCACACATCCTCCCATTGTTCTCAACTATTTTCTATTTATGTCTCTCATATCTCATCCTTCTATGTCCAGAAATCTTCTGTAATGAAGTTCTGTCTCTCTCACCTATGTTCTTCCAGTATCCCCCTCCCTCCTCCAATTGTCAGCTACCCTTTCCCCCTAGCCCCCCCCCCCCCCCCACCCCGCCACCATGTTTCTGCCTGCAGCATGATAGTGCACTATCGAGTGTCGGCTTGACCTCATCAAGCTCCCAATGACTGGCGGCAGTCGGCAGTGCCCGACCACCAGTTCTCGTATTCAAATTTCCTCTGTTTGTCGACATTGAATCTTCGAAACCAAATTTCCAGTTTGTTATTACCCTCGGGCCAGGTGGCAACTGTGGAGTGACTACTGCATTCTAAATCTGGCTGAAATCTGATTATGTGAATGGTTATTGCATTTTAAATCTGGCTGAAATCTGATTGTGTGATGGGTTTTGAAATCTAAACCAGGCAGGAATCTGGTTACGTAGAGACTAACACAAGAGAGCGATAGAGATTCTAGAAGGCACGATGCTGATAATTGTCTGTGTTTTGTGTGTACAACATGATACCCTGCACACTTCTCAAGAACGTTCTTATAATGATTGGCTTGTAGTCATTAGGTCTTGTGATAAAAACAATTGTTTCCGTCAGATTGGAGGTGTTAATCATAAAGCCAACCCGCTCGCTCACTCACTCACTAGCTCGCTCACTCAAACACACACTCACTCACTCACTCGATTACTCATTCGCTCACTGACTCACTCACTCGCTCACTCACACACACCCTCACTCACTCACATACTCATACACTTACTCACTCACTCACTCACTCACACACTCACTCACTAACTTGTCCAGGCTTCTCTTGCTATCCCTGTGTGCTCAGGACTTCTGTATGTTGTATAAGTATGTTGAAATATTGAGAGTATTGTCGTCTCACTGATACCATGTTGTAGCTTAGTGTCGTGGTTTTGTCGTCTCACTGATACCAGATTGTAGCTACGTGTCGTGGTTTTGTCGTCTCACTGATACCAGGTTATAGCCCAGTATCGTGGTTTTATCGTAGTTTTGATACCAATTTGTAGCCCAGTATCGTGGTTTTGTCGTCTGACGATACCAGGTTGTAGCCCAGTGTTGTAGTTTCGTCGCACCGATACCAGGTTGTAGCCCAGTGGTGTAGTTTTGTCGTCTCACTGATGCCAGGTTGTAGCCAGGTTTCAAGGTTTTTGTCGTTTCACTGATACCAGGTGGTAGCCCAGTGTCGTGTTATTGTCGATGCCACTGATGCCAGGTTGTTGTAGCCAAGTTTCGAGGTTTTTGTCGTCTCACTGATGCCAGGTGGTAGCCCAGTGTCGTGGTTGTGTCGTCTCACTGTTACCAGGTGGTAGCCCAGTGTCGTGGTTTTGTCACTGATACCAGGTGGTAGCCCAGTGTCGTGGTTTTGTCGTTTCACTGATACCAGGTTATAGCCAAGTTTCGAGGTGTTTGTCGTCTCACTGATACCAGGGTGTAGCCCAGTGTCGTGGTTTTGTCGTCTCACTGATACCAGGTGGTAGCCCAGTGTCGTGGTTTTCTGTATTTGTCTTTCGCTTCTCGGGTGGCTTGGGTGATCAATGTTTCCAGCTACACCATTTATCCATGGCTTTCTTGGTCTTTCTCTCGCCTTCCTACCAGATGTTCTGTTATAAAAAATCTCAGATGCAGTTTGGTCTGGTTGCATTCTCCCTAGATGGTGCAACCATTTGAATCTTTGTATGTCAGTTTAATCCAGGCGTTGTCTTCATCCAACTTTTTGTCAAATGCTGGTACTCATACTTTTCTTTGTTGTTGGTGACCTTGCGGAAACAGCGTATTTCACGTGCAGTTATTTTCTTTTTTACTGCCCTACTGTAAAGTAAGTAGAAAGATGCTATTATTAATTTGGTGTTTTGCTGGGCTGGAGACGTTTGGGTGTCTAAGCCGTAGGGCTAACTAGTGACAGCATTTGCTTTCTGTACTCTGGCTTCTATCTCTCTGTCGAGTCTGTCATCCTCCACAAACATGCTTCCTAGGTATCTGAATTCTCGTACTTGATTGTAGCACCGTTAACATTAAAGCCGGGAGATGTGAGCCAGCGTCATTGCACACAGTTATAAACCATAAGTGCTCTGCCACCAGTACGGACAGCTCATAAGAATTGTCAGCCTGTGTCCTCGTTCGCACGTAACTCTGTAGCTACAGCGATGTTCCTCCATTTACCCCAGAGTGTCAATTCTGGTACCCATTTCCTAGAGGCTGGGTGAACCCGGGGAACAGCCCGGTTTTTAACACCGGCTGCAGCGAGTCGCAGCTGGATTTAAAAGCGAGCCTCTTATCGACTGCGCTAACGCGGGTCCTTAACATAAACGTTAATGTTTCCTGCCTATCCTGATTCCTTCAGTTGTTGGGCTGTTTATTCTCATATCATACTTTGTGCAGGCTTGATTTAAGAAGTCAATATGGTATTGTACATTCTGTTCTTGGTGGTGTATTAGGTACTGAGTGCTTAGTTGCATATTATAATGAGGACTGTGTAAACAATGGGAAATACCCGAAGTGTCAGCAGATTACAGACAGAACGTTAGCGTCTCTTCTACCAGAGAACCATCTTTAAGGAATGCAGACTCGTTTCCTAGACCACAGCCACCTTTGATCCGCTGATTTCGAGCACAGTGTGAATAGCAACAAGCAGCTGTCTAGAAGTAGCTATGGTCGAACCGGCTTCCAGTGCAGAGAAAAGTCTGAGAGTGATGTATTTAATATCCCTAAGTGTTCATCATCTCGGTAAAGTTTACCTAGAAATGTCAAAATTATGATCTATTTCTTGCTGACTAAGATTATTTATTTTAGGCGTTTGAGCCTTTACCCGTCCCAGATACAATTGAAAAGTGAAAAGGGGGGGGGGGCGTTATATCCCAGCAATCTTCTCTCTCTGGCGGCCTCCCGTGGTGTGCCAACAGTCCTCTCTCTGGCGGCCTCCCGTGGTGTGCCAACAGTCCTCTCTTTGTGAATCGCTGGAAATCAATTCCAGTTTTTATGTCACTTCCGGCCTGACAGTGCCGCCCCTGTTCTCTGGAATCATCAAATATAAAATTGGTCCATAAATCTGTTTATAGACTTGTCCGTGACCCCCAGAGTCGAGGGCTCTATTTGTGTTTGGATGTGTCCTTGAAACTTAGTACCGGGTGCCCTGTTATTATTGTAGCTTAGGTAGCGGAGTGACCGACGGGTAGTCTCCATGGTTTGACAGGAATTATGCCCGTATTCCATAGTTGTGTGATCCCGTCGTATGATAGAAGTGGCTAATGGAAACATAAAATGGGGGTTGGGGAGGGAGGGGGGTCTTTTGGTCATACGTTTAGTGCAATTGTTCCTGTCACTATTTGCAGGTGACAGGTTCCATTTCCTGGTGGTAACTTTAACTTTTGATTATTAAGTTGTCTAGTCTGTCCTTTTATATTCCTACTTGTTTCTGTGATAGTCAATCAATACATGTTTGTTTGCTTTTTATACATACTGTTTCTACAGCTTCAAAGATTCGCCATTTGTTTATATCAGTTTGTCGCCGAGTGATTCCGTCCCTTGTGTACTGAAACATCACAACAGAATATGTACGGGAAAAAAGTAACACGTATTGATTCTTGTCGGAGTCTTGTGCGGGTATGGGATACAGAGTACGATGATAGTGAATGTCCGTGTCCGTCCTTAGTGACAGATAAAGTCGTGACTGTACGAGTTGACTGGTAACGAAACCACGAGGTTCTTGGAAACAGCAGCGGACGACGAAACTGACTAGTTTTCACTTGAACAGGGAGTTATGAACCATGACATTTTTATGGCAATAATGCATGTGGATAGCTCGCTAGGTACTTAAATTATTCTGTTAGCGGGGTGAGTGTGGTAACTACCCACTTGATCTGTCCTCACTCTTTACAAATGTGCTACAGTCCTGGTGTCGAGTCCAGTGACGGAGGCAAAAGCTTGTATCGGAAAAGTGGGTGGTTTCGGCCCGAGTATTATCCGTAGAACAGGAATTCCCGGGAGTGAGAGGTGATTTTAAATGTAATGAAATATAGGCAGAAAGGGGTTAACTGAATGAAGCATACATCTCAGATCAGCATACAGACACGCCTATCCCTCACTGGTTGGCATGACAGAAAACAGTGATTAGAAAGCTGGCCGACCAGCGATACAGATAAAACAAGATGCACTGTGACCAGTTGAATAGATACGTTTATCCAAACGTGACCACCAGAGACAGATGACAGGGGAGTGATTGAGAACCCACGCGGAGAGAGTATGAAGCGCGGGAATGAGTAGGAGGAAGGGGTGAGTGGCTAGCGGCAAAAGAAGGAGGATAGTTAGAGCGAGCTGCTTGAGAGGGCAGTTGGGAAAACTAGAGCTGTGCTTCGTTAGAAGAGATATGTTAAACTTGGAGTTTAGCTAGAACAGTGATTAAGGAACTCATAGAGAGACATAAGAATAGCCAGTAACAAGATAATGAAGTGTTCCTATACTATTGGTTATTGAAATGATTCATCCTGTTTGTCTTGACAACATTGTTAATAAACAAACTCTTGTGTAAATTGTTAGATCACTGGCCTTGTTGTTAAATACGATTCAAGAGAACTACTAACTATATCCATAATACACTATGTCCGAATTAGGCACATCTACTTCTTGGGGGATGTGAAGACACGACTGTGTCACATAAAGACCTCACGACCGCGTTTAAGATGGTGGATGACCATCGTTTCTGGGATAAATTACCTGCTGTTTATTGTTGTGTACATTAAAGATTGATGTGTGTGCTCTGTAAGTGTTTTGGCTTAGTGTGTCGTAGTGATATAATGTCAGTCAGTAACCTACCACCAAGCCACATGCCTGCCAATCAGGAATAAGATTGCAGATTTTTGACAATGATAGAAGAAGAATACAGAGGAAGGGGCCATGTCTTTTTTTTTTTTTTTTATTTCAACGACAGGCAACACTTTATAAATTTTGTATCCATCCCCGGCTTAGGGACAACGCCTTTTTCAGAACTTTCCATTACGTCCTCTAGACTAGGAAGCAAACATGACATTTTTTTCTGAAACACTTGTAAGCTCTAGCCGTCATTGTCTTGTGTTGTTGATTCAGCTTCTTGTTCCAGTAACTTCACAACACCAAGTTCCGCAGCGGTCCCTTGCCTTGACTGTGCCACTTGTCCCAGTAACTTCACAACACCAAGTTCGGTAGCCGTCCATTGCCTTGACTGTGCCACATGTCCCAGTAACTTCACAACACCAAGTTCCGCAGCGGTCCCTTGCCTTGACTGTGCCACATGTCCCAGTAACTTCACAACACCAAGTTCCGCAGCGGTCCATTGCCTTGACTGTGCCACATGTCCCAGTAACTTCACAACACCAAGTTCCGTAGCCGTCCCTTGCCTTGACTGTGCCACATGTCCCAGTAACTTCACAATACCAAGTTCCGTAGCCGTCCCTTGCCTTGACTGTGCCACATGTCTCAGTAACTTCACAACACCAAGTTCCGTAGCCGTCCCTTGCCTTGACTGTGCCATTTGTCCCAGTAACTCCACAACACCAAGTTCCGTAGCCGTCCCTTGCCTTGACTGTGCCACATGTCCCAGTAACTCCACAACACCAAGTTCCGTAGCCGTCCCTTGCCTTGACTGTGCCACATGTCCCAGTAACTCCACAACACCAAGTTCCGTAGCCGTCCCTTGCCTTGACTGTGCCACATGTCCCAGTAACTTCACAGCACCAAGTTCCGTAGCCGTCCCTTGCCTTGACTGTGCCACATGTCCCAGTAACTTCACAGCACCAAGTTCCGTAGCCGTCCCTTGCCTTGACTGTGCCACATGTCCCAGTAACTTCACAACACCAAGTTCCGTAGCCGTCCCTTGCCTTGACTGTGCCACATGTCCCAGTAACTCCACAACACCAAGTTCCGTAGCCGTCCCTTGCCTTGACTGTGCCACATGTCCCAGTAACCTAGCTGTTAACCACAAGACCGAGCGTAGGGCGCAAATATCGCAGCCTAGTTGTAACCACAACGTGCAAACCACCCTTTTAAAGAAAAGCCCGACCACTGGCGTAACAAGCAGACTGCTTATCAACTGTACTAGCGAAGCAGATATCGTAGCTGTAGCGAAGCAGATATCGTAGCCTAGTTGTAACTACAAAAAAAAAAAAAAAATTTCCAACGCTATCGCAACCTAGCTATTAACCACAAGACCGAGTGACATGACCATTTAGCACTTCGCGCGCGCTATCGCAGCCTAGCTGTTAACCACAAGACCGAGCGAAGGGGGCAAATATCGCAGCCTAGTTGTAACCACAACACAACGTGCAAACCACCCTTTTAAAGAAAAGCCCGACCACCGGCGTAACAAGCAGACTGCTTATCAACTGTACTAGCGTACTAGCGAAGCAGATATCGTAGCTGTAGCGAAGCAGATGTCGTAGCCTAGTTGTCACAAGACCGAGCGAAGGGCGCAAATATCGCAGCCTAGTTGTTCCCACAACACAACGTGCAAACCACCCTTTTAAAGAAAAGCCCGACCACCGGCGTAACAAGCAGACTGCTTATCAACTGTACTAGCGTACTAGCGAAGCAGATATCGTAGCTGTAGCGAAGCAGATGTCGTAGCCTAGTTGTCACAAGACCGAGCGAAGGGCGCAAATATCGCAGCCTAGTTGTTCCCACAACACAACGTGCAAACCACCCTTTTAAAGAAAAGCTCGACCACCGGCGTAACAAGCAGACTGCTTATCAACTGTACTAGCGTACTAGCGAAGCAGATATCGTAGCTGTAGCGAAGCAGATGTCGTAGCCTAGTTGTCACAAGACCGAGCGAAGGGCGCAAATATCGCAGCCTAGTTGTTCCCACAACACAACGTGCAAACCACCCTTTTAAAGAAAAGCTCGACCACCGGCGTAACAAGCATACTGCTTATCAAATTTATCAACTGTACTAGCGTACTAGCGAAGCAGATATCGTAGCCTAGTTGTAACTACCTAAAAAAAAAAAAAATTTGCCGCCGCTATCGCAACCTAGCTGTTAACCACAAGACCGAGTAAAGGCGCAGATATCGCAGCCTAGTTGTTAACCACACAACAACGTGCAAACCACCCTTTTGAAGAAAAAAAAAGAAAAATGTCCTGATGTATTTGATGTTGATCCTGTCCTCTACTTAAAATTAAGCATCATTAATCTGCCTAATGCATCATTTGCTAAATAAAAACAAAACTTGCTCAGTTTGTAGAGAAAATTAATTTCTTTAGCAAATCCATGAAACAAAAACATTTCCGGTGAGAATATTTTTCTGTCAGTTAAGCAGACGCCGATGGCAAGCTAAGCACTTGTTCGTTCTGTCTAAACACTCCCAGTTTCACAAGTCACAAATGGCCAGAAAGGCATCAACGAAACATTGTTTTTGTGTTGTCCAATCGTTATCACGCTTCTCACATCGGGCAATATAACGAGAACATGACAAGACGAGCACAAAAACTATTTGATAAATTGAAGCGGCCTCAGAAACAGAAGACAGCCAGATGGGATGCAATTATGGCAATGCGAGAGCACACGCAGAGACACTGTACATGCTAAAAGAAGTAAATGAGGCTACACCGGCTGACAAATAACAACTATAATTTGTTTTACTGGAGGTCAGTGTAGGGACGGAACAGGATTATGTGGCAGACATACAGTTTAACTGTATACATTGCGAAACCAGCCTAGGGACATCATTCAAGGAGGAGTCCCGAGGCTCTGCGATGGCTCGCTGTGGGGAAGGGAAATGGTGGCTCCTGGTCGGGCAGGAAAAAAGACGGGGGGGGGGGGGGGGGGGGTGGGAGGTTGGTTTTGTTAGGGAGAAAGGATTGATTGTGGTGTCACAAGTGATGATTGTTTGTGGTGTCACAAGTGATGATTGCGTGTGGTGTCACAGGAAAGGTTTGCTCGTGCTGAGAGATGGAATGGTTTGCTTGTGGTTTAGAAGGAAGAGACTGCTTGTGGGGAGAGAGTGAAGGGTTTGCTTGTGGTTTAGAATGAAGAGACTGCTTGTGGGGAGAGAGTGAAGGGTTTGCTTGTGATTTAGAATGAAGAGACTGCTTGTGGGGAGAGAGTGAAGGGTTTGTTTGTGGTAAGAGAGGAACGGTTTGTTTGTGCTGTGAGATGAAAGCGTCTGCTAGTGGTGAGAGAGAGATTATTAGTGAGGAGAGAGGGATCGGTCGTGGGGAGAGAGGGATCGTTCGTGGGGAGAGAGGGATCGGTCGTGGGGAGAGAGGGATCGGTCGTGGGGAGAGAGGGATCGGTCGTGGGGAGAGAGGGATCGGTCGTGGGGAGAGAGGGATCGGTCGTGGGGAGAGAGGGATCGGTCGTGGGGAGAGAGGGATCGGTCGTGGGGAGAGAGGGATTGTCCGTGGGGAGAGAGGGATTGTTCGTGGGGAGAGAGGGATTGTTCGTGGGGAGAGAGGGATTGTTCGTGGGGGGAGAGGGATTGTTCGTGGGGAGAGAGGGATTGTTCGTGGGGAGAGAGGGATTGTTCGTAAGAAGAGATGGAAGTGTGTGCTAGTGGTGAGAGAGGGATTGTTCGTGGTGAGAGAGGGATTGTTCGTGGGGAGAGATGGAAGTGTAACTAGTGGTAAGAGAGGGATTGTTCGTGGGAAGAGATGGAGTGTGTGCTAGTGGGGAGAGAGGGATTGTTCGTGGGAAGAGATGGAGTGTGTGCTAGTGGGGAGAGAGGGATTGTTCGTGGGAAGAGATGGAGTGTGTGCTAGTGGGGAGAGAGGGATTGTTCGTGGGAAGAGATGGAGTGTGTGCTAGTGGGGAGAGAGGGATTGTTCGTGGGAAGAGATGGAGTGTGTGCTAGTGGGGAGAGAGGGATTGTTCGTGGGTAGAGATGGAAGTGTGTGCTAGTGGTCTGAGAGGGATTGTTCGTGGGGAGAGATGGAAGTGTGTGCTAGTGGCGAGAGAGGGATTGTTCGTGGTAAGAGAGGGATTGTTCGTGGGGAGAGATAGAAGTGTGTGCTAGTGGTGAGAGAGGCATTGTCCGAGGTAAGAGAGGAAAGCGTGTGCTGGTGGGGAGAGAGGGATTGTTCGTGGTGAGAGAGGGATTGTTCGTGGGGAGAGATGATAGTGTGTGCTAGTGGTGAGAGAGGGATTGTTCGTGGGAAGAGATGGAAGTGTGTACTAGTGGTGAGAGAGGGATTGTACGTGGGGAGAGATGGAAGTGTGTGCTAGTGGTGAGAGAGGGATTGTTCGTAGGGAGATATGGAAGTGTGTGCTAGTGGTGAGAGAGGGATTGTTCGTGGGGAGAGATGTAAGTGTGTGTTAGTGGTGAGAGAGGAATTGTTTGTGGGGAGAGATTGAAGTGTGTGCTAGTGGGGAGAGAGGGATTGTTCGTGGGGAGAGATGGAAGTGTGTGCTAGTGGAGAGAGAGGGGTTGTTCGTGGGGAGAGATGGAAGTATGTGCTAGTGGTGAGAGAGGGACTGTTCGTGGGGAGAGATGGAAGTGTGTGCTATTGGCGAGAGAGGGATTGTTCATGGGGAGAGATGGAAGTGTGTGCTAGTGGTGAGAGAGGGATTGTTCGTGGAGAGAGATGGAAGTGTGTGCTAGTGGTGAGAGAGGGATTGTTCGTGGGGAGAGATGGAAGTGTGTGCTAGTGGTCAGAGAGGGATTGTTCGTGGGGAGAGATTGAAGTGTGTGCTAGTGGTGAGAGAGGGATTGTTCGTGGTAAGAGAGGGATTGTTCGTGGGGAGAGATAGAAGTGTGTGCTAGTGGTGAGAGAGGCATTGTCCGTGGTAAGAGAGGAAAGCGTGTGCTGGTGGTGAGAGAGGGATTGTTCGTGGTGAGAGAGGGATTGTTCGTGGGGAGAGGTGGAAGTGTGTGCTAGTGGTGAGAGAGGGATTGTTCGTGGGGAGAGATGGAAGTGTGTGCTAGTGGTGAGAGAGGGATCGTTCGTGGGGAGAGATGGAAGTGTGTGCTAGTATTGAGAGAGGGATTGTTCGTGGTAAGAAAGGGATTGTTCGAGGGGAGAGATGGAAGTGTGTGCTAGTTGTGAAAGAGGGATTGTTCGTGGTAAGAGAGGAAAGCGTTTGCTGGTGATGAGAGAGGGATTGTTTGTGGTGGGAGAGGGATTGTTCGTGGGGAGAGATGGAAGTGTGTGCTAGTGGTGAGAGAGGGATTGTTTGTGGTAAGAGAAGAAAGCGTGTGCTGGTGGTGAGGGAGGGATTGTTCATGGTGAGAGAGGGATTGTTCGTGGTAAGAGAGGGATTGTTCATGGTGAGAAAGGGATTGCTAGTGGTGAGAGAGGGATTGTTCATGGTGAGAGAGGAAAGCGTGTGCTGGTGGTGAGAGAGGGATTGTTCGTGGTGAGAAAGGGATTGTTCGTGGTGAGAGAGGGATTGTTAGTGGTGAGATAGGAATTGTTCGTGGTGAGAGAGGAAAGTGTGTGCAAGTGGTGAGAGAGGGATTGTTCGTGGGGAAAGATGGAAGTGTTTGCAAGTGGGGAGAGAGGGAAATGTTTGCTATGGGCGAGAGATGGAAGTGTGTGCATGTGGTTAGGGAGGCTAGAGTTGCTTGGGGGAGAGAGAGAGGGAATGGTGTGCTTGTGGTTAGAGATGGAAGTTGTTGGTTATCGTGAGGGATGGAATGGTGTAATACTCTCCATGTAATGAAAATTTATCACTCCTTCAACTACTCACCATTTGTAAACCTAATTGGATCTATACTTGTCTCTCGTGCCATTTAGAGAGTTTGTGATACCTTATAATTGATATCATCAAGTTAATTCTATCACAGACTACATTACTTAACTCCTTGTACACACATAACTCTTCATGTCGATATGTCTCCTGATATATTGTCTGCGTACACATAGCGATAGAAGGAATCTGTGTACACATGGAAATAGAATGAATATTTGTACACCTGTAGATAGAATAAATCTGTTTACAATGAATGGATATAGAATAAATCTGCGTACACATGAATATATAATGAATCTGTGTACACATAGATATGCTGTCACTGCTTGGACAACTAGATGGCTTGGACCACTAGACGACTTGGACCACTAGTTGCTTAGACCACTAGATGGCTTAGATCACTAGATGACTTGGACCACTAGATGGCTTAGATTACTAGATGATTTGGACCACTAGATGACTTGGAACACTAGATGACTTGGATCACTAGATGACTTAGACCACTAGATGACTTGGACAACTAGATGGCTTGGAAAACTAGATGACTTGGACCACTAGATGACTTGGACCACTAGATGACTTGGGCCACTAGATGACTTGGGCCACTAGATTGCTTAGACAACTAGATGACTTGGACCACTAGATGACTTGGGCCACTAGATGACTTGGACCACTAGATTGCTTAGACAACTAGATGACTTGGACCACTAGATGACTTGGACCACTAGATGACTTGGACCACTAGATGGCTTGGACCACTAGATTACTTAGACCACTAGATGGCTTAGACCACTAAATGGCTTAGACCACTAAATGGCTTGGACCTCTAGATGACTTGGGCCTTTCGATGACTTAGACTACTAGATGACTTAGACCACTAGATGGCTTAGACCACTAGATGACTTAGACTACTAGATGACTCAGACCACTAAATGGCTTGGACCTCTAGATGACTTAGATCACTAGATGGCTTGAACCACTATGTGGCTTGGACTTCTAGATGACTTAGACCACTAGATGACTTAGACCACTAGATGGCTTGGACCACTAGATGGCTTAGTCTACTAGACGGCTTGGACAACTAGATGACTTAGACCACTAAATGGCTTGGACCACTAGATGACTTAGACCACTAGATGACTTAGACCACAAGATGACTTAGACCACTAAATGGCTTGGACCACTAGATGAATTGGACCACAGGATGACTTGGACCACTAGATGACTTAGAACACTAGAGGACTTGGACCACTAGATGACTTAGACCACTAGATGACTTGGAGCACTAGATGACTTGGACCACTAGATGACTTGGACCACTAGATGACTTGGGCCACTAGATGACTTGGGCCACTAGATGACTTGGACCACTAGATGACTTGGAAAACTAGATGACTTGGAGCACTAGATGACTTGGAACACTAGATGACTTGGACCACTAGATGACTTAGACCACAAGATGACTTGGACCACTAGATGGCTTGGACTACTAGATGACTTGGAGCACTAGATGACTTGGACCACTGGATGGCTTTTACCACTAGATGACTTGGACCACTAGATGACTTAGACCACTAGATGGCTTGGACCACTAGATGAATTGGACAACAAGATGACTTGGAACACTAGATGACTTGGACCACTAGATGACTTGGACCACTAGATGACTTAGACCACTAGATGACTTAGACCACTAGATGGCTTGAACCACTGGATGGCTTGGACCACTAGGTGGCTTAAATGACTTGTTTTTAATATTTTGAACTGGACTATTTAGAGTCCGCTCTCATGCTGATATAGAGTGTGCCTCTGTGTTACAATTTAGCTTTCCCGTGTACACTGACGGCTAATCCATCGTTCTGCTGTCAGCGCTTCATTGATCACAATGTCAGTTCATGCTGTGTCGAAGTATCTTTTGCAAAATGAATGTTTTCTTTATGTGTGTGTATATATATATATATATATATATATATATATATATATATATATATATATATATATATATATATATATATATATATATATATATATATATATATATATATATATAGCATCTAACAGATGGTTCGGAAGACTAAAGCTTTTTGAACTAAACAAAGGATTTGTGCGTCTAGAAAATCTACGGGGCTCATAGATAAAAATGTTTTCAATTGTTGTTTTATGTAATCCCATATTTCCAACATTTACAGGTTTAGAAGTTAGCTTTTTCTGTCAGCCAATGATATTAGGGATACTACATATCTGGCCTGCATGCTGCAATGCAGGCTATCCCCCCCCCCCCCCTTTTTTTTTTTTATTAGTATGTTCCATCCATTTTTGTTTCATGACTGCGAGTCTGCATATGTCCTTTGATTAAATTGTCTTCTTCTTTTGTGTTTAGCTTCAGTGTAAGAAGGTGTCTAACGTAACTCTCCCCTCCTCCTCCTCCCCTTCCTCCTCGCCCCCCCCCCCCCTTCCGCAACTCAACACTCTTCATAAAAACACATGTATATCTAATATTAGTTGATTTTCTAAGATTATGAATATTCTTTCTTTGTGCGGAGAAGAGACTACTGTTCCAGTGACTTTTGTCTGTTTTAGTGTCTGATATGTCTGAGCTATCCTATAGGAATGGTCGGTACTGTTGTCTTTGTTATCAAGGAATGCTGGACGCTCAATCAAACCTGACATGGGGCCAAACACTTCAGACCGAGAAGTGCATTGGTAACGAGACTTGCCTTTAATCTGCTGAGTCGAGAGGTTAATGCAGTCTGAAAATCATGTAATGCCAGACCTATATTCTTTGTTCGCTGCTGGTCTATGAAGGAAGCTCTACAGGTGGACAGAAAGCGCACTGCTCTTCTGATCCGGAAGCCTCTGCTGCACTTTTATTCCAAGTGTATTGTTGTCACCTTTTCTTTAGAATAAACAAGGTAGGTCGAGAAAGGGATAATGCAGTATGGGCAACACCTGGTCTCTACAAAAATGTGCAGTTGTTGTCCTCTGGAGAGGACGAATTTTATCCTTGATCTTAACTGGCTGAATCTCTAAGCCTCAATATACATAACAGAATAAAACATTTTCATCTGGAAAAACGAAAAGGTGTCAGCGAAAGTTTGAGACCCCAATTCTCTGCTTTATTCACTGACTTTTGACGTGGACAGGAGACTGTTGTTGTGTTTTCACCGGCTATCTAAACAACAAAGTTAGTGACGATCATTGGTTCTAAAGAGCTCTCGTTCATGTTTGAGACTTGTTGGCAACATTGAATAATGTCACTTATGTAAGCCACGATGAGCTTTTGCATTCAGTGTCTCCTAAATGTACTGAAGGTTGCTATCCACCGTCCATGAACCGTTCCAGCGCCTCTTCCCAGACCATCCCAGCGCCCCTCCTTGGATCGTTCCCGCACACCCTCACCAAACAATTTTAGCACCCCTCCCCTTACCGTTCCATCGTCCCCTCCTCTTTAAATTGATCAAGGCCGCCTCCGACCCATCTGGACCGCCCAGTGCCACCACGCCCTCTGGTGGGGAAGGGGGGGGGGGTAGCACCCGCTTTAGGAAACACTAATGTGAAGACAATTTTAAAATATCAGCATTGAAGTTAGGGTGTCCAAACTGTCAACAGATCCGAATACAGAGCAAACACAGCCAAGGGTAATAAACAGCCATGATTTCTAAACAGACAAGAATATTTATTCATTACTTCCCCTGTCAGTCGGGGCGCTCCTCTCGAGGCGATATGGGTGACATCACGTCTAAGGGCTTTCTTGTTGGAAACATCTACAACATTTAGCTTTGTCGTGTTGACACAACATGTGTACTACTTAAAACCATGGAAAAAACCATTGAACCTCTCTCAGGAGATCATGTGAACCTGTGTGAAAGTATGGTTTATGTTATACTAGCTGTGTGAAAGTATAGTTTATGTTAACTTACCTGTGTGAAATTATAGTTTATGTTAACCTACCTGTGTGAAAGTATGGTTTATGTTAACGCACCTGTGTGAAAGTATGGTTTATGTTAACGCACCTGTGTGAAAGTATGGTTTATGTTAACCTACCTGTGTGAAAGTATAGTTTATGTTAACCTACCTGTTTGAAAGTATGGTTTATGTTAACCTACCTGTGTGAAAGTATAGTTTATGTTAACCTACCTGTTTGAAAGTATGGTGTATG
>CAJHNH020000365.1:233098-284952 GCA_905116865.2 Candidula unifasciata
ATTACTCCTGACTTACGTAAATCGATGTCTTTTTTTTTTTTTTTTTCGATTTACAAGAATTCAGAAAACCTGAGAATTTGATCCAATAGTTTACATTATATACAGGTTGCAAAACCGTCTAGCGTTGACAAAGTGAAAACGGTTCGAATATTTATTTACTTCTCGCAGCAGTTTTTAAAGAACCGGCAAAGAGATATGAGTTACAAAGTGAATAGATTCCTTTCCTGTAATTTTGTGTTTTAAAACTACTCTGTCGCACCGTCCGTTAGTCCCGGGGTCGTCTTGTAATTGTCATTGGTTGTACACAGTAGAAGATAATATCTAACCCAGGATTTGCCTGTATTTAGTTTGTGTACACACTCCAAGTTGTGAACATCTGGCCACTGATTGTTGTACTTACAGTGTATGTACACACTCCAATTTGTGAACATCTGGCCACTGATTGTTGTACTTTGTGTGTGTACACACTCCAAGTTGTGAATATCTGGCCACTGATAGTTGTACTACGTTTGTGTACACACTCCAAGTTGTGAACATCTGGCCACTGATTGTTGTACTTACAGTTTGTGTACACACTAAAACCTGTGAACATCTGGCAACTGATTGTTGTACTTAGTGTTTGTGTACATACTCCAAGCTGTGAACATCTAGCGACTGATTGATGTACTATAATTTGTGTACACATTCCAAATTGTGAACATCTTGCCAATGATTGTTGTACTACAGTTTGTGTACACACTCCAACTTGTGAACATCTAGCCACTGATTGTTGTAGTACAGTTTCTGTACACACTCTAAGTTGTTAAAATCTGGCCACTAATTGTTGTACTACAGTTTTTGTACACACTCCAAGTTGTGATCATCTAGCCACTGATTGTTGTAGTCCAGTTTGTGTACACACTCTAAGTTTTGACCATCTGGCCACTGATTGTTGTGCTACAATTTGTATACACACTCCAAGTTGTATAAATCTGGCCACTGATTTTTGAACTACAATTTGTGTACACACTCCAAGTTGTGAACATATGGCCACTGATTGTTGTAATACAGTTTGTGTAAACATTTCAAGTTGTGAACATATGGCGACCGACTCTTGTAACACAGTTTGTGTACACTCTCCAACTTGTGAACATCTGGCCACTGATTGTTGTAATACAGTTTGTGTACACACTCCAAGTTGTGAACATCTGGCCACTAGTTGTTGTACTACAGTTTGTGTACATACTCCAAACTGTGAACATCTGGCCACTGATTGTTGTACCACAGTTTGTGTACACATTCCAACTCGTGAACATCTGGCCACAGATTGTTGAACTACAGTTTGTGTACACACTCCAAGTTGTGAACATCTGGCCATTGATTGTTGTACTATATTTTGTGTACACACTCCAAGTTGTGAACATCTGGCCACTATTGTTTTACTACAGTTTGTGTGCATACCTCAAGCTGTGAACATCTGGCCACTGATTGTTGTACTATAATTTGTGTACATACTTCAAGCTGTGAACATCTAACCACTAGTTGTTGTACTACAGTTTGAGTACACACTCTAAGTTGTGAACATCTGGCCACTGATTGTTGTACTACAGTTTGTGTACACACTCCAAGTTGTGAACATCTGGCCACTGATTGTTGTACTACAGTTTGTGTACACACTCCAAGTTGTGAACATCTGGCCACTGGATTGTTGTACTACAGTTTGTGTACACACTCTAAGTTGTGAACATCTGGCCACTAATTGTTGTACTACAGTTTGTGTACACACTCCAACTTGTGAACATCTAGCCACTGATTGTTGTAGTACAGTTTGTGTACACAGTCTAAGTTGTGAACATCTGGCCACTGATTTTTGTAAAACAGTTCGTTTACATAATCTATATTGTGACCATCTGGCCACTGATTGTTGTACTACAGTTTGTGTACACACTCTAACTTGTGAACATCTCTCCACTGGTTGTTGTACTACAGTTTGTGTACACACTCCAAGCTGTGAACATTTGGTCACTGATTGTTGTACTATAATTTGTAGACACAGTCCAACTTGTGAACATCTGGCCATTGATTGTTGTACCACAGTTTGTGTACACATTTCAAGCTGTGAACATACGGCTGGCACTGTACCACTGTTTGTGTACACATTACTTGTGAACACACTGATTGTGTACACATTTTGTGTAACACTTGTGTGCACATCTCTCCACTGGTTGTTGTACTACAGTTTGTGTACACACTCTAAGTTGTGAACATCTGGCCACTAATTGTTGTACTATAATTTGTATACACACTCCAACTTGTGAACATCTGGCCACTGATTGTTGTAATACATTTTGTGAACACACTCTAACTTGTGAACATCTGGCCACTGATTGTTGTAATACAGTTTGTGTACACACTCCAACTTGTGAACATCTGGCCACTGGTTGTTTTACTACAGTTAGTGTACATACTCCAAGCTGTGAACATCTTGCCACTGATTGTTGTAAGATAATTTGAATACACACTCTAAGTTGTGAACATCTGGCCACTAATTGTTGTACTACTGTTTGTGTACACACTCCAAGTTGTGAACATGTCTCCACTGATTGTTGTAATACAGTTTGTGTACACACTCCAACTTGTGAACATCTGGCCACTGATTGTTGTACTATAATTCGTATACACACTCCAAGTTGTGAACATCTTGCCACTGATTGTTGTAATACAGTTTGTGTACACACTCTAAGTTGTGACCATCTGGCCACTGATTGTTGTAATACAGTTTGTTTACACACTCTAAGTTGTGAACATATGGACACTGATTGTTGTGCTACAATTTCTATACACACTCCAAGTTGTGAACATTTGGCCACAGATTTTTGTACTATAATTTGTGTACACATTCCAAGTTGTGACCATCTGGCCACTGATTGTTGTACTACTGTTTGTGTACACACTCCAAGTTGTGAACATGTCTCCACTGATTGTTGTAATACAGTTTGTGTACACACTCCAACTTGTGAACATCTGGCCACTGATTGTTGTACTATAATTCGTATACACACTCCAAGTTGTGAACATCTTGCCACTGATTGTTGTAATACAGTTTGTGTACACACTCTAAGTTGTGACCATCTGGCCACTGATTGTTGTAATACAGTTTGTGTACACACTCTAAGTTGTGAACATATGGACACTGATTGTTGTGCTACAATTTTTATACACACTTTAGGTTGTGAACATTTTGCCACAGATTGTTGTACTATAATTTGTGTACACATTCCAAGTGGTAAACATCCGGCCACTGATTGTTGTACTACAGTTTGTGTACACACTCCAAATTGTGAACATCCGGCCACTGATTGTTGTACTTACAGTTTGTGTACACACTCCAAGTTGTGAACATCTGGTCACTGATTTTTGTACTTACAGTTTGTGTACACACTCCAAGTTGTGAACATCTGGTCACTGATTGTTGTACTTACAGTTTGTGTACACACTCCAAGTTGTGAATATTTGTGTCATTTTTACCTGAACTTACAATTACAGAAGCGTTTTTACACACTATACTTTGAAAGATTTAGCTTAAGGTTAACCTGCACTTTGAAGTTTTTCTATACATTACCACCTGACAGATACAGATACCTGCAGAATTTGTTAGAGAGCTTGCACACGCTGCCAGTTGAAAGATCTGGTTCAGAGTTTGCCTGCAGAAACTGGGACTGTGCCTGCTGTACCCGCTGCCAGTTGAAAGATCTGGTTCAGAGTTTGCCTGCAGAAATTGGGACTGTGCCTGCAGTACCCGCTGCCTGTTGAAAGATCTGATTCAGAGTTTGCCTGTACTTGGAGCTCATAGTGTAGTAGAGGAAGATATTCATACTTGAATTGACTGAGTTGAAGAAGAAACCGAACGACCACAAAGTCATAAACAAGTTTCGGTAGGCGCCAAAGACGCCAATCTTTGGCTCACAAAATGTGACTAGCGAGAAGATGACTCCTGGAGAGTACATGGCGATGAGCAGGCTAGAGATCATAATGACCATTCGTGTGGTCTTCTTCTCCTTGCTGCTCAAGGAAGCTCGGTCTCCAGGGACCTGGGTGGCCGAATGTCTCCACTTTAAGGTCATGTTGAACCGGATGACCAGTACACTGGTGAGAATGATCACGCTGACCACAGCGGCCAGGGTCAAGGTGGCATGAGTCAAGAACACTTGACTCTCCACCCAGGCGTTGTTCTGGAAGATGACGGCACCCAGAAGAGTTGTGTTCTGTTCTGAGTAGAACTTCCACTCGAACCGTGAGGTCACGTATACTGGTGAGACAGTGATGAAGTTGAATATATAGATACAGACCAGGATATACACTGTCCTCCGTGGGGTGATGATTCGCTTCACCTGCAGGGGAATGGTTATACACAGACATCTTTCTGCCGTGATATAGGCGGTTATCCAGCTGGTTATACGACTGAAAATTACATGAGGCCAGCCTCCAGTCAGCGAGTGGATCTCCTTGGTGACCAGTGGGAAGCCGGCAGTAGGCAGCAACGGGTTCATGCAGATCCCGAACCAGACAAGTATAATCAGACAACAAAGATCTGAAATCGTCAGCGCTAGGAAGCTGATGTTTGTGCTAGTCTGAAAGCCTTGCTTACAAAACACTACAATGTTCACGGAGTTGGATCCGATCCCAAACACACTCATGATGCCGCATAGAAACACGTAGTTGGCCACCTCAAACACCTGCCTGCTGTTCAAACTCATCAGATCGCCACTTTCAAAACTGGCAGGCCCCAGGTCTCCGCCTACACTCGTTGTATTATACAGCCATATCATTCTGTCAGTTGCTCTGATAACCTGCTGTCTCGATGACCGCACTGGTCAGATGATGGAACATGTATAGTCCGGTTTTCCCATGCTCTCATTGGTCAGTTGATGCGACATGTATAGTCTGGTGTGTCAATGTTCTCACTGTTGCGTTGCTGTGACATGTGTCACTATTTTCACCGTTGTGTTGCTGTGACATGTATAGTTTAGTGTCTGAATGTTCTCTCTGTTGTGTTGCATTGACATGTATGGTTTAGAGTCTGAATGTTCTCACTGTTGCGTTGCTGTGACATGTGTCACTATTTTCACAGTTGTGTTGCTGTGACATGTATAGTTTAGTGTCTGAATGTTCTCTCTGTTGTGTTGCTGTGACATGTATGGTTTAGAGTCTGAATGTTCTCACTGTTGCGTTGCTGTGACATGTGTCAATGTTCTCACTGTTGCGTTGCTGTGACATGTATAGTCTGGTGTATCTATGTTCTCACTGTTACGTTGCTGTGACACGTATAGTTTAGAGTCTGAATGTTCTCTCTGTTGCGTTGCTCTTACATGTGTCACTGTTCTCACCGTTGTGTTGCTGTGACATGTATGGTTTAGAGTATGAATGTTCTCACTGTTGCGTTGCTCTTACATGTGTCAATGTTCTCACTGTTGCGTTGCTGTGACATGTGTCAATGTTCTCACTGTTACGTTGCTGTGACACGTATAGTTTAGAGTCTGAATGTTCTCTCTGTTGCGTTGCTCTTACACGTGTCACTGTTCTCACCGTTGTGTTGTTGTGACATGTACAGTTTAGTGTCTGAATGTTCTCACTGTTGCGTTGCTGCGACATGTATAGTTTAGTGTCTGAATGTTCTCTCTGTTGCTATGCTCTTACATGTGTCAGTGTTCTCAATGTTGCGTTGCTGTGACATGTATAGTTTAGTGTCTGAATGTTCTCTCTGTTGCGTTGCTGTGACATGTATAGTTTAGTGTCTGAATGTTCTCACTGTTGCGTTACTGGGACATGTGTCAATGTTCTCACTGTTACGTTGCTGTGACATGTATAGTTTAGTGTCTGAATGTTCTCACTGTTGCGTTGCTGGGACATGTATAGTTTAGTGTCTGAATGTTCTCTCTGTTGCGTTGCTCTTACATGTGTCAATGTTCTCACTGTTGCGTTGCTGTGAAATGTGTCAATGTTCTCACTGTTGCGTTTCTGTGACATGTGTCAATGACTTCACGGTTGCGTTGCTGTGACATGTGTCAGTGTTGTCACTGTTGCGATATTGTGACATGTGTTAATGTTCTCACTGTTGCGTTTTTGTCACATGTGTCAATGTTTTCACTGTTGCGTTACTGTGACCTGTATGGTCCAGTGTGTCAATGGTCTCACTGTTGCGTTACTGTGACAAGTATCAGTGTTGTCAATGTTGCGTTGCTGTGACATGTATAATCAGAGCTTCAACTGTGTCAATCGTGTAGTGACAGGTGTTGATGGCATGGTCATGTTTGCTACAACGGGAGATGGTCAGTCCATATATGTGAGGGTCAGTGTTAGGTCAAACGGTAGCTTTTGGAAACAGCCATAGACAGCACACATAGACATCACACACACAGAGCAGACATAGCACACATAGACATCACACACACAGAGCAGACATAGCACACATAGACATCACACACAGAGAGCAGCCATAGACAGCACACATAGACATCACACGCAGAGAGCTATTGGTGACTGTTACCCTGTCCTGGACCAACATGGAGTGTCCTAGGCGATCACGTGATTGAGCTTAAGCCATCCTCAGTCTGGATTTTTAAAGCTAGCAAGATCGTTGTTTTGGGTGAGGGGTTGTGTCGGAGTGCATCTGCTTGAGCGGCATAGAGCCAACAGTCTACGCATAACTGAACTATATTTGTGAAACATATATGCACGCAAAACGCAGCTTTTGGGACAGGAATAAAATCCAGAAGTGGACGAACAACCAGAACTTGCCTCTGGAGTTTACAGCCAGTGTATGTGAAGAATCAAGAAGAAAAAGAAGAGGGCTGTTGGCAAGCGTAGGATTTTTAATTTGTGGAATGCCAGTACCATTCTTAGACATCTTCGGCAGAAGGTATGCAACAGAAGCTGCAGCTTTGTTTTGTGCAGCCTCTGTGGACACCTGGAGTTGAAGAGGCGTTGAAGGCAAAGAGGGCCGGAGTTACATAATTGCAAACAAGTGCCGGAAACATCGCTAAGATTACAGGAGCCAGCAGGCAGGTTTAGTTGAAGCGGTGTGCAGCAGACAGGGTTAGTTGAAGCGGTGTGCAGCAGACAGGTTTAGTTCAAGTGGTGTGCAGCAGACAGGGTTAGTTCAAGCGGTGTGCAGCAGACAGGTTTATTTCAAGTGGTGTGCAGCAGACAAGGTTAGTTCAAGCGTTGTGCAGCAGACATGGTTAGTTCAAGCGGTGTGCAGCAGACAGGGTTAGTTGAAGCGGTGGGCAGCAGTCAGGTTTAGTTCGAGTGGTGTGCAGCAGACAGATTTAGATCAAGCGGTGTGCAGCAGACAGGGCTAGTTTAAGCGGTGTGCAGCAGACAGGTTTAGTTCAAGCGGTGTGCAGCAGACAGGTTTAGTTCAAGCGGTGTGCAGCAGACAGGTTTAGTTCAAGTGGTGTGCAGCAGTCAGGTTTAGTTCAAGCGGTGTGCAGCAGACAGGGTTAGTTCAAGCGGTGGGCAGCAGACAGGTTTAGTTCAAGCGGTGTGCAGCAGACAGGGTTAGTTCAAGTGGTGTGCAGCAGACAGGTTTAGTTCAAGCGGTGTGCAGCAGAGAGGGTTAGTTGAAGCGGTGTGCAGCAGACAGGGTTAGTTCAAGCAGTGTGCAGCAGACAGGGTTAGTTCAAGTGGTGTGCAGCAGACAGGGTTAGTTCAAGCGGTGTGCAGCAGACAGGGTTAGTTCGAGTGGTGTGCAGCAGACAGGTTTAGTTCAAGCGGTGTGCAGCAGACAGGTTTAGTTCAAGCGGTGTGCAGCAGACAGGTTTAGTTCAAGCGGGCAGACAGGGTTAGTTGAAGTGGTGTGCAGCAGACAGGGTTAGTTGAAGTGGTGTGCAGCAGACAGGTTTAGTTCAAGTGGTGTGCAGCAGACAGGGTTAGTTGAAGTGGTGTGCAGCAGACAGGTTTAGTTGAAGTGGTGTGCAGCAGACAGGGTTAGTTGAAGTGGTGTGCAGCAGACAGGGTTAGTTGAAGTGGTGTGCAGCAGACAAGGTTAGTTGAAGCGGTGTGCAGCAGACAGGGTTAGTTCAAGCAGTGTGCAGCAGACAGGGTTAGTTGAAGTGGTGTGCAGCAGACAGGGTTAGTTCAAGCAGTGTGCAGCAGACAGGGTTAGTTGAAGTGGTGTGCAGCAGACAGGGTTAGTTGAAGTGGTGTGCAGCAGACAGGGTTAGTTGAAGTGGTCTGCAGCAGACAGGGTTAGTTCAAGCGGTGTGCAGCAGACAGGGTTAGTTGAAGTGGTGTGCAGCAGACAGGGTAAGTTCAAGCTGTGTGCAGCAGACAGGTTTAGTTCAAGCGGTGTGCAGCAGACAGGTTTAGTTCAAGCGGTGTGCAGCAGACAGGTTTAGTTCAAGCGGTGGGCAGCAGACAGGGTTAGTTGAAGTGGTGTGCAGCAGACAGAGTTAGAACAGAGACAGTAACAGAGTTCTAGAGAAGCAACGACCCTGAATAGCTGACTGTAATTGTAGCATTTAATCTTGAGGAGGCTACACAAGTCAGAAACGATATTTTCATGTCTGCGCTCATTGAGAAACGATGGTTCAACGGTGAGTGACCGGGGAATATGGGCGACCCCCAACACCCAGGAGACAAGAGATCAGGAGAACGGGATATAGCCGACGCTCAACACCCAGGAGACAAGAGATCAGGAGAAAGGGATCTAGCCGACCCCCAACACCCAGGAGACAAGAGATCAGGAGAAAGGGATCTAGCCGACCCACAACACCCAAGAGAAGGGGATCTAGCCGACCCTCAACACCCAGGAGACAAGAGATCAGGAGAAGGGGATCTAGCCGACCCACAACACCCAGGAGAAGAGGATCTAGCCGACCCTCAACACCCAGGAGACAAGAGATCAGGAGAAGGGGATCTAGCCGACCCTCAACACCCAGGAGACAAGAGATCAGGAGAAGGGGATCTAGCCGACCCCCAACACCCAGGAGAAGGGGATCTAGCCGACGCTCAACACTAAAGAGAAAAGCAAGACGGGCTTACACTTAGATATGATACTGGTTGGATGACAACTGGAGCTCTGCACTAACTGATAGCTAGTGGGACTGTCCCAAGTGCCGTCGTGTCAATGCTTGGATCTGTCCCACGTGCCGTCGTGTCAATGCTTGGGACTGTCCCACGTGCCGTCGTGTCAATGCTTGGGACTGACCCAAGTGCCGTCATGTCAATGCTTGAGACTGACCCAAGTGCCGTCGTGTTAATGCCTGGGACTGACCCAAGTGCCGTCGTGTCAATGCTTGGGACTGTCCCAAGTGCCGTCATGTCAATGCTTGAGACTGACCCAAGTGCCGTCGTGTTAATGCCTGGGACTGACCCAAGTGCCGTCGTGTCAATGCTTGGGACTGTCCCAAGTGCCGTCGTGTCAATGCTTGGGACTGACTCAAGTGCCGTCATGTCAATGCTTGGGACTGACCCAAGTGCCGTCGTGTTAATGCTTGGGACTGTCCCAAGTGCCGTCATGTCAATGCTTGGGACTGACCCAAGTGCCGTCATGTCAATGCGTGGGACTGACCCAAGTGCCGTCGTGTTAATGCTTGGGACTGTCCCAAGTGCCGTCATGTCAATGCTTGGGACTGTCCCAAGTGCCGTCATGTCAATGCTTGGGACTGTCCCAAGTGCCGTCGTGTAAATGCTTGGGACTGACCCAAGTGCCGTCATGTCAATGCTTGGGACTGTCCCAAGTGCCGTCATGTCAATGCTTGGGACTGACCCAAGTGCCGTCGTGTTAATGCTTGGGACTGACCCAAGTGCCGTCGTGTCAATGCTTGGGACTGACATGATTGCATGGCCACACGTTTCAGATCTATACCACGGATAGAATGTCTGCAGGTCTGTGTGCGTGTGAGCCTGTGTGTGTGTGGATGCTTATGGGGGGAGAGAGCGCGTGAGAGCGAGAGAGAGAGAGAGTGTGTGTGCGTGTGTGTGTATGTGTGTTTGTGAGTTTATGTAGAACGTCACAGCCATCACACAACATATAGTCTAGATGTCACCCAAGAACAGAACTGCACGACACATCTCACATTATCCCCACACTAGGTTACCCCACCTCACATTACCCACACCTCACATTACCAACACCTTACATTTCCAACACCTCACATTACCCACACTTGACATTACCCACGCCCCACTGTTCGTTTACTTGTGTAAACCCACACAGTTGTTACGTTAGCTCCTTCAATTTCTGACAATCTCCCCCAGTCATCGCTGTTTTTGCTGGTTGCTAGGCAATCTCTGACAATCCTTACCCGTCATCGCTGTTTTTGCTGGTTGCTAGGCAATCTCTGACAATCCTTACCCGTCATCGCTGTTTTTGCTGGTTGCTAGGCAATCCCTGACAATCCTTACACGACATCGCTGTTTTTGCTGGTTGCTAGGCAATCCCTGACAATCCCTCCCCGTCATCGCTGTTTTTGCTGGTCGCTAGGCAATCTCTGACAATTCTTACCCGTCATCGCTGTTTTTGCTGGTTGCTAGGCAATCCCTGACAATCCTTACACGTCATCGCGGTTTTTCCTGGTTGCTAGGCAATCTCTGACAATCCTTACACGTCATCGCGGTTTTTCCTGGTTGCTAGGCAATCTCTGACAATCTTTACACGTCATCGCGGTTTTTCCTGGTTGCTACTACTACGTGAGATCCAGGGTATAACAGTGATGACGTCATATCTGTGGCAGTGAGCCGGATCTTGGAGCCACAACATGCACGAGACCGTGAGACTACAAAAATCAAGTACCCCATAAACAAATAAGTATGGCACTAACCCTACATTTACATAATGCTGCTCTTTCATAAATCAAGAGACACCTGATCTCCCATTTATGTACAGACATGTGATGTGGCCTTAGTGTAGAGAAATGCAATCTACAATTAAATCAATATTATGCAGAACCGTGATTATCAATTAACTACAGAATAGACCCTTCCATTATTAATCTACAGCCTGTGATATGACATTATTAATCTTCAGAAATGTGAGCTTCCTTTTATCTAAGAAAGGATTTGTCCCAGTAACCTACAGAAGTGTGATCTCCCAGTAGTTCCTTAGCGCATAAATTATGAGATACAATAATTGCCCAGTGGTAGACCGGTACACCTGTAACACAGGTATCAATTTCCTCTTCAACCGTCAGTTGTTGCCATGGAGTGAGATGGCTGCCGGCCATTGCGAGGAAGCAGTTATCACAAATTATCCACTATTAGATCAAATCGCCAGGTTTCACAGTGCAGAAAACGCCCTCATTAACAAAATAACAAGGTTCCATATTTACGTGTAAGTAAAATGGCAGTTTTACGAGATGATTGTCACCTTGTCATAGCAGAAGTTCTCTACTGGATTCTGTTGTCGCACCTAGTGTGGTTGTCAGCTCGGACATGCTGTATCTCTGAACGTTTGGCTTCCGGCTGTTGTCCTATCGGCTGCACTAATGAAGTTGTTGTACTCTGATATGACAGGCGATCTGGCCCGTGATCAGTGGGTAAATGACAAAATGGCTATCTGCCTGTCGCCGAAGGTTGTCACTTCTTCAGCCGGTTCAAGTCTTTAGCGGTTGACGCCCAGCGAGCTGTTTATGACCCCAAAGAACTGGAGGCAAAGACTAAGCGTTATGCTTTATAAAATATTAACCAAGTTGTTTATATAGGCGACCAATCATCATCAAGTGTCTTGACTGCTGACTTTGGTGGCTTCATTTCTCGGTCTCTATGTCTCTGTCTCTCTCTCTCTCTCTCTTAAAAACAAAGTTCGTTGTTAGTTTTTTCTCTCTCTCTCGCACTCGTTCGCTGTCATTCTGTCTCTCTCTGTCTCTCCTCTCTCTCTCTTTCTCTCTCTCTCGCCTCTCTCTCTCTATCTCTATTTCTCGGTCTCAATGTCTCTGTCTCTCTCTTTCTCTTTCTCTCTCTCTCTCTTAAAAAGAAAGTTCGTTATTCGTTTTTTCTCTCTCTCTCTCGCTCTCGTTCGCTGTCATTCTGTCTCTCTCTGTCTCTCCTCTCTCTCTCTCTTTCTCTCTCTCCTCTCTCTCTGTCTCTATTTCTCGGTCTCTATGTCTCTGTCTCTCTCTCTCTCTTTCTCTTTCTCTCTCTCTTAAAAACAAAGTTCGTTCGTTTTCTCTCTCTCGCTCTCGTTCGCTGTCTGTCTGTCTCTCTCTGCCTCTCCTCTCTCTCTCTATTTCTCTCTCTCTCCTCTCTCTCTCTGTCTCTATTTCTCGGTCTCTGTCTCTCTCTTTCTCTTTCTCTCTCTCTCTCTCTTAAAAACAAAGTTCGTTCGTTTTCTCTCTCTCCCGCTCTCGTTCGCTGTCTGTATGTCTCTCTCTCTGTCTCTCCTCTATCTCTCTCTCTCCCTCTCTCTCTCTCGCTCTCGTTCGCTGTCATTCTGTCTCTCTCTCTCTGCCTCTCCTCTCTCTCTCTCTTTCGCTCTCGTTCGCTGTCATTCTGTCTCTCCTCTCTCTCTCTCGCTCTCGTTCGCTGTCATTCTCTCTCTCTCTCTCTCTTTGCCTCTCCACTTTCTCTCTCTCTCTCTATTTTTCTCTCTCCTCTCTCTCTCTGTCTCTATTTCTCGGTCTCTGTCTCTCTCTTTCTCTTTCTCTTTCTCTCTCTCTCTCTCTCTCTCTTAAAAACAAAGTTCGTTCGTTTTCTCTCTCTCGCTCTCGTTCGCTGTCTGTCTCTCTCTCTCTCTCCCCTATCTCTCTCCCTCTCTCTCTCTCTCTCTCCCTCACTCTCTCTCTCTTCCTCTCTCTCTCTCCCTCTCTCTCTCTCTCCCTCTCTCTCTCTCTCCCTCTCTCTCTCTCTCTTCCTCTCTCTCTCTCCCTCTCTCTCTCTCTCCCTCTCTCTCTCTCCCTCTCTCTCTCTCTCTCTCTCTCTCTCTCTCTCTCTCTCTTTCGCCATACTATTTTCCTTTTGACGCATGACTTAGCTTTCCATCACCTAGCCAGAAATGACAGCCGCCGCCTCAAACAGTTGTTGATAAATGGACTGTGTCTGTGACCTTACACTGATGTCTCACGAACGGCTCTAGTCATTCACAAATTAGTCCTCAAATAGGTCAAGGATAAATTATGACTCGACCTGTGAACAGTGCTTCGGCGCACTGAGGCGAGGTGCACCGAGGCGCACCGAGGCACACTGAGGCGCACCGAGGCGCACCGAGGCGCACTGAGGCGCACCGAGGCGCAAACAGTTTGTGTCCCCTAGACTACAACTGATGATGTTCCGGAGTCCCCAAACTGGACTACAACTGTTCTCAGGTCCACAAATTGGACTACTGGGAACCGCATCAGTTGTAGTTCAGTTTGTGGACTTGGGAACAGCATCAGTTGTAGTCCAGTTTGTGGACTTGGAAACAGCATCAGTTGTAGTCCAGTTTGTGGACTTGGGAACAGCATCAGTTGTAGTCCAGTTTGTGGACCTAGTGTAACGAAATATAGGCAGAAAAGGGGTTAAATGAACAAGCATACATTTCAGACCACCACACAGCGTACTAATCCATCACTGTGTGAAATGACAGAAATAGGTGATTAGAAAGCCATGGCCTAGCCAGCTATGCAGAACACACCGCCATGACATCTGACAGTGAGGGATGAAACATTCGACGAGTGCCCGTGAACTGTGAGATACGTTCATCCAGACGTGACCACCAAAGACAGGTGACAGAGAAGTGATGGAGAGGGTACGCCAGAAAGGCGGGAAAGCGGGGGAATAAAGTTAGTCCCGGAACCGCTGGAGAGGAGAGTTAGCCACGGAACCGCTTGATAGGACAGGTTAGGGCTGAACCGCTGGAAAGACCGGTTAGGAGAAAACTAGTGATTTACTTCGTTTAGAAGGTATATGTTAAACTTGGAGTTTAGCTAGAACAGTGGTTAAGGAACTCGTAGAGAGTCATACGAATAGCCTGTATCCAGATAATACAGTGTTCATATACTATTGAATTTATAAAGCCTCTATGACTGGAATATTGTAAATAAACAGATCTTGTGTAATTGTTACATCACTGGCCTTGTTCTTGAGTACGATTGAAGAGAGATACGAACTATATTCATTCACTTGGCCGACTTAGGCACATCTATTTCTTGGGGGATGTACAGACGCCCCGTTTAGACAAGTGATGAGGATATTTGGATGCCGTGACCAACGACAGTCTTGTTGACATCGACATCTTTAACAGTCAAGACTGCTGTAACAAAATACCAAATAAGCTACCGCAACAAAACGTGAACTAAAAGCACGTTGATGATAGTACCTGCTGAGAAAAAAAAAAAAAAAACATTCGACAAACCCTTCATCAGATTGGAGAGACGTAAACCAGACCAACAGCCTGCACCACCTTTTGGAGCCAACCGTCTACACTAGAATCAGGGGGACACGCCCGTTCTAGCCCGGAGCAAACCGTCTACACTAGAATCAGGGGGACACGCCCGTTCTAGCCCGGAGCAAACCGTCTACACTAGAATCAGGGGGACACGCCCGTTCTAGCCCGGAGCAAACCGTCTACACTAGAATCAGGGGGACGCGCCCGTTCTAGTCTGGAGCCATAATATACACTTTTCCTAACTTTACAAACTCGGAAGATTATAGGAAAGTCAAGAACTGTGAGCTGTCCGATTTTACAAATAGGAACTGCAAAATAAGCGCGATTTTAAAGAACCTTGAACATTAACATTAATTAGTTTAAATATATTGTGATTTTCAATTTTCAGTGGTGTAGGGAAAACCTTTTCTTATCTTTCCCTACCTTTCCTATTAACTTAGAAAATAATTCCAGGACAGTGCCGATTTTTAATTACAGTGTGTTGTGAAAAGAGAATTTTTTTTTCAGACCGCACTCAACAAGGTAATTTGACATTTTCTGTTTTTTCAATTTTAATTTACTTGCATTAGATTAATTTCCCAGATTTTTAAAAAAATGGCAGAACAGGGAACAGTAGAAGCCCAGTTCAGCAGAGTTTTAGGAGAAGTCAGCAAGGCTGTCTCCAGATTAGATTGTAGCGTTCGGAGACAGGGAATAACAGGGGATATTGAACCTTTCAGGGGAGACACAAAAAAGTTTAAAAAGTGGGTAAACGAGATAGAAAAGTATGCTTTCCTTTCAGGTGCGACAAGTTTCGACATCAAACGTTTAGCATACCAGATGAGTTCTTCCCCGGTTTCAGAACACATAAGAAGAAGATTAGAGCAGAATGAAGAAGAAACATGGGAAGAACTGAATGATGTCACAGACAGACAGATGGCCTTTTCCCTCTTACGACAGATCAAACAGGGCAAAGATGAGAGCGTACAGAATTATTCGCAGAGAATACAGAGTCTCGCGCAAGATGCATTTCTTAAAGAAGAGATACAATCACAACAAACTCAGCTTATTTTAGTTTCAGTCTTCAGTGACAGTTTAAGGGACTGTTCACAAAAACTTCGTTTATTGCGTTCTGGGCCAACAACTCTAGAACAGGCAGTAGCCATAACTCTTAAAGAAGAGAGTTTAAGACGAAAAGTGTTCCTTCAAACTGGACGAAGAACAGAAGAAGAAGAAGATATTAGGTTGACGGAACCCATGGACATATCACATTTTAGACCACACAGAGAAAGACACACACAATGAGAGACACAGACACTCTAACATACAGGCAGTGCAACACACTTTAACGTGTTATAACTGTTCAGGTCCCCATAAAGTCCGATTTTGCCCGGCAGGTAACCGACCCACAACACAGCCGATAAACCGACCGCTCGTTAACACAGATTTCAGAGGTGAAAGGTCGTGGCAGGTCAGTCGCAGAAGTCAGGGACTTAACACACAAAATAACGGCGGCTGGAGAAACCATTATTCGGGAAACGCGCAATCCGCTCGCTGGCCGGGGCACAGCTGAGCGACGGACGAGACATAGCCTCTAAAAGTTCAGTAAGACACAAGAGAGATAACGAAATAAATAGGCAGAAGAGAGTTACAAACCATAGACAGATTAATGCATCAGGCAGCCCGTGTTGCTGTTTAATAGAAATCAACAATAATAAGTTTAATAGTCTGGTGGATTCAGGAGCAGATTTGTCACTTCTAAATTACTCGGTATTTAAGAGGATTAGAGGTAGTATAGAGTTACATCACACAAAAGAGAACTTACAGTCTGTCACCGGAGCCAGCCTATCAGTTTTAGGTAAAGCCATGATTCCGTTTTCCATCGGTGGTATACATATGACACATCCTTTTATCATAGTAAAAACAATGAACCGTCATTTAATTATAGGACGGGACATATTAGTTAAACATGGCATAAGGCTATATTTTGACCTTAAAAAGCTTAGAATTAGAGATAGGTACGTAGATCTTAGAGATGACATTCACGTTGCTTCGGTGGTACGTGCTAAACAAACAGTCATCCTAAAACCTAATTCAATCAACGTAGTGATGTCGGGTTTAAAAAGAAACCCATATTTCCTGCCAGGTCAAACTATTCGAACAACAGCGTTTCAGGAAGCACTGTTAAACGAACCGTGCTTATCAACTACAGATGGCATTGTAACGTTAGGTAAAAGACTTTGTTTTCCGGTCCTTATCACAAACGCGACAGGGAAAACCGTAAAATTGAAGAAAGGAAATATTGTAGCTAACGTAGATAGAGATATTCTAGAGGTAAATAGTTCAACGGGAGAGGCACCGAGAGGAAGGAATAGCTATAAAATAGCAACTGTTACTACACATAAAGTCGATGCTAATCGATTTACCGGTTTCTCCGGTAGGCGAAAATATGATAACGAGAGAGCACACTACAATATAGATAAGCAGAGTTTCAGACCACAGAGACCGAATCCATACCATGACATTCAGGGTCAAATGAGGTCATGTGTACAAAACGGAAGTGGGCAAATAATTAACTTTAACAGAGCTGAGCGTTTACAAAAATTAGAAAATAACAGAAATATCAGAGCACAGGAGCAGTGGAGTAATTTTGGTAACAGATATCAGAACATTAATAGAGTAGGAAATATCCATGATAATAACCGAAGTCGCGTTAGGTCATGTAATTCAGATCCCAGATTCCGCATGATGAGCACTAATCAAACCAACAAATTCAAAAGATACAGGTTAAGAAAATTAGGCTACAATAAGAATATAAGATTGCAAAACTTAGGAAATAATCGCGAGGTCAGTAACTTTAACGGGGTTTGGCAGACAGGTAATAAAAGCACGTGCGCTGCTGATGATGAGACAAACAGATTAGAAGTAAGAGGGTTAAAAGAGAGGAATCCCATGAAACGGTTTAATAAAAGCTACATTAACGAGGTAAATGCGGTAACTGTAAACGGGACACGCGGTCAATTTTTTAAAGAAGAAGAGAACATAGAGACACATAAGGAGTTAACACCGACTAAAGTTAAGTCGGAACAAGAAGAAGATAAAGAGGGTTGTTTAGCAATGGAATGGTTATGGGAAGTAAACGCGGTAGGAGTAAAAAGGCCAGATAGCAATAGCACACATAGGAAAGTAGAGAGGGTAGGGACAATTAAAGAAATAAATCAGCAGGGTTTGTCTTATGCACAGGTGATGCCTACAGAAGAAGAAGGTGAAGGAATAAATACATTACCGTTTGTAGTTAGTAACATAAAGGTAGATCTATTCTCCGAAAACTACGACGCAGATAGTGAAATTGGGATCACAAACAAAACGGGTCGTAGAATTTTAGTCGCGGTTAGAACCAGGACTAATACTCCGTCTAGTGTGAAAGAATTAAAACCGTCAGAAGTACCAGTTAAAGGTACATGTAATAGTAGAAGAGAAGAAGAAGAAACAGTAGAAACTTCGCCTAACAAAAGAGCAAAACAGGAGACAAGAATGTCGGGCATTAAAAATTCGCACACCGATTTAAACGAGCGGCATGGTTTACAGGAAAATAAAGATGCGAGAAAATCAAATGTATTAGATGGAAATTTACACGGAAATAAAAGTAGCCAGAAGTGTCGTAATGAAGTGGCATCTACCGAATATAGCAAAATTAATAAGTTGTTCCACTTTATTTCAGAGCTCTGGAGCGTCTAATAAATGGCATACACGACACCTTTTAGTATAATTAAGGCGAACACATGTGTACGATGCATAACTTGATTTACAAGAAAATACGTTAAATACACAAAGAAACAGGATCATACTGATATCTGGATTATGCATATTGATGGGACTTATAACTTTTCTTTATTTGCGAAGGAAAGACATTAAATGTACAAAAGTAACTAATCATTTAATAAAAGAAAAAACACAGATCACTAATAAGACAGAAGAAGAAATAGAACTAGAACAATTAGCATCCACTACAGTTAGTAGACCAGAATCATCAGGGGGTAGACTGAATTTATACCCTGAGTAAACCATACATTAATTACAGCTTCCCCCCCCCCCCCCTCCTTTTCTTTTCCCATGACTGAATGAAATGGGATCGTCCGTAAAATGGTTCAATAAATGTGGGATTGTAGGGTGTATAACAAGTAATTAGTTTCATTAATTACAAATTACGTACGCTATATTGCTGTGTACAGAGGTACCGCGCCTCGCTACACATATTATATTGTTGTGTCTACATGTCATTTGTCCGACAATATTAAATATATACCTGTTGTTTTGTCCTTACCATTTAATATTTACATTTGGTTCTGCACTATGAACGTTTTTTTTATCGTGTTGTACTCTCTCGGAAAAGTGAAAATCCACACGTTCGGTTGTGGGTAAAGATTACAATACCTACATGTTTTATGTTCGCTAAGAGAGTTACTGGCCACAAAACCTCTCTTATACATTCTGTCAGAATGATGACTGATTTGAGTTTAACCAGACTTTACTGAGGTACACAGTTAGAAAGTACTTGGCGATAAGCCAGTCCAAAGCAGGACATGATTGGTAACTGAATATAGGCCGGCTATTTCTTTACAGAAGATGCGATATGCATTAAACAGAGGAAGCAGCCTCTTAGGGAAGCAACAATAAACCCTGTGGATTATCACAGTAGATAAATGCCTGTAAATACAGGTGGTGGCATTGTACATTCGACTGGAGGAAATGCTACTATTGTTTCCGAGAAATTTCTCTCCAATTAATATACCTAACGTTATAAGAATTATTTATACTCTGTAAAGGTTATACCTTATTATTCAATCTATGTTGACTTTCTCAGAGATTCTGTTTTCATCCTTTCTTGGGGAGATGACATTTTCGAGTTTTATTTTATTGATAACTGGGGATACATGGCATGTCATTTCTTGTATACAATGTTTTCAGGTTTGAGTTTATAAAGGAAGAATACAGATACTATTCCTTTATACTTCAGACAACTCCGCACATTCATTAGGGATACCAGTGAATAAGAGGTCGTTATGCTAATACAACGAGGGAGTTGTATCGTTTTTTTTTATGTCTTTAGAATTATTGACTATTAGTTATTGTATGCATGTCACGTTTTCATTATACTGCATGAATTTTATGATGTTACATGTTATGTTGTATGCTTTCATTACGTGGCTAGATGTTCACATAAGGTTTAGTTAGGTAGCGGGTATAATTAGAGTAGTTTTTATAAAATTGAAGATAGGAAACAATTTTGTTAAAAAGTGTGAAGGGCGAATGTAACGAAATATAGGCAGAAAAGGGGTTAAATGAACAAGCATACATTTCAGACCACCACACAGCGTACTAATCCATCACTGTGTGAAATGACAGAAATAGGTGATTAGAAAGCCATGGCCTAGCCAGCTATGCAGAACACACCGCCATGACATCTGACAGTGAGGGATGAAACATTCGACGAGTGCCCGTGAACTGTGAGATACGTTCATCCAGACGTGACCACCAAAGACAGGTGACAGAGAAGTGATGGAGAGGGTACGCCAGAAAGGCGGGAAAGCGGGGGAATAAAGTTAGTCCCGGAACCGCTGGAGAGGAGAGTTAGCCACGGAACCGCTTGATAGGACAGGTTAGGGCTGAACCGCTGGAAAGACCGGTTAGGAGAAAACTAGTGATTTACTTCGTTTAGAAGGTATATGTTAAACTTGGAGTTTAGCTAGAACAGTGGTTAAGGAACTCGTAGAGAGTCATACGAATAGCCTGTATCCAGATAATACAGTGTTCATATACTATTGAATTTATAAAGCCTCTATGACTGGAATATTGTAAATAAACAGCTCTTGTGTAATTGTTACATCACTGGCCTTGTTCTTGAGTACGATTGAAGAGAGATACGAACTATATTCATTCACTTGGCCGACTTAGGCACATCTATTTCTTGGGGGATGTATAGGCACGACTGTGCCACACTAGGAACAGCATCAGTTGTAGTCTAGTTTGTGGAATTGGGAACAGCATTAGTTGTAGTCCAGTTTGTGGACTTGGGAACAGCATCAGTTGTAGTCCAGTTTGTGGGACTTGGGAACAGCATCAGTTGTAGTCTAGTTTGTGGACCTAGGAACAGCATCAGTTGTAATCTAGTTTGTGGAATTGATAACAGCATTAGTTGTAGTCCAGTTTTTGGACTTGGGAACAGCATCAGTTGTAGTCCAGTTTGTGGGGCTTGGGAACAGCATCAGTTGTAGTCCAGTTTGTGGACTTAGGAACAGCATCAGTTGTAATCCAGTTTGTGGACTTGGGAACAGCATCAGTTGTAGTCCAGTTTGTGGACTTGTGAGCAGCATCAGTTGTAGTCCAGTTTGTGGGCTCGATAGTTTACTAGTCACTGTGCAACCCAGATAGATAAAATGGTGTACTGTCTCTAGCTCTTCACCGTCAATGTAGATTCTAAGTCTGTCATTATTACCTTGCACCATAACATTTGTCTTCTTTAGTTTAGCTTAAATTTTCAGCATGCATCAGCAAAGGCAGATAGTAAACATTGCATCTCTTCCTCTGAGTGGGTGGTTATTGCGGTATCATCTGCAAACAGCAGCTCACTGACAAGTAGCTTTCTTATCCTGGTTTTGGACTTCAGCCTGCGAGCATTGTGAAGGCAGCCATTAGATCGAGAATGAATGAATATACCACCCTCCTGATCTCGAAAGGCCTGTGTCAAAAGAAGTGAAAAATATATTCCAAATAGGGTAAGAGCAAGTACACACCCCTGCTTCACTCCACTTTTTTTGTGTGACAACCTTCTCCGATGTTTCACCATCAAAGTTGATTGTACCTTTCATACCTGTGTGGAACGACTCAATAATTCTCAGCAGAGTAGGTGGACACCCAATCTTCTTCAGTGCGTTGAATAGACCTATTCGATTAACCAAATCAAATGCCTTGGTAAGATTAATAAAACCAACACACAGTGGTTGAATTTGTTCGGGGCATTTTTCCTGCACTGTCGTAATGAAAATATCATATCAGTGGTTGAATGATTCTGATGAAAACCACAATGGGGAAAAAAAGTAAAGATCCATTTTCACGACTTTAGGCACATCGGCAAATGAGAAGAGAACAACTATTTTTACAGACCATTTGGTACTAGGTATGTAATGGGGTCAGCATTGCGCCTGCCGTCTTTACTTCCCCAAGGCATACATCCTAGTACCCATTTAAGGCTAAGTCTACCTGCGACGCCGCATACTACGATAAAGATCCATGCAGCTAGGAGTAGTTTTTGATCATGGTACGTTGGAATTACGAGTCGGACTCGCAACGCCGAAGCCAAGGACGCCGGGGCCTCTAGGTAAACCCGGTTTCACAGAATCTGGAGTCTTCGCAGACCAATTCTCGCAAGTACTGTTCCAACAGTACACAGCAGTGATTTTCCCCTGTAGTTATTGCAGTCACTCCCATCACCCTTGTTCTTGTCCATAGCTAAGATGCTTGCGTCTCTAAAGTCTTGCGGAATCTGTCCCTCTTGCCAGCAGAGCGGTGTGAGCTGATGAATGTGTGGGGTTAGAATGTTTTTCCTACTCCTGATTATCCCAGTAGGAATTCCATTTCTGCCATGGGGCTTTCCCTAAAGCTAATTCATCAACAGCATTCCTAACTTCTACAACTGTTTGAAATGTGTCCAGATAGTTGTGGCACCAAGAGGACCCTCTGCTAGTTTAGTATCAACTGAGTATAGCTTCAGATCCCATCTATCTAGATGCTATTTCTTGTCATTGATAATCTCCCCATTCAAACTCTTTAGTGGGGCTCTTTTTTTAATAATAGGACCGATGGCCTTCTTGATTCCCTCATACATGCTTCTAATATTACATCTATTGTTAGCATTTTAAATGCTTTCACATAACTGGATCCAGTGGTCGCCTAGCTACCTTTTGCAAATGATTTCTAGCAGCTCTTAATTCAATGAGAGTGTTCCTTGTTGTTCTTTCTTTGTTTCTGAGGAGTATTGCCTTTTTGCTGTCAATTAAAGGTTGGAGTGTCTGGCTATATGCTTCAAATCAGTCCTTACTTCTATGTTCTCTAATCCCATAGACTGATACAGTTGTTTTGTAGACAGTCTCTTCAATTGCATTCTATTTTAGGATTGCTGTAAAGTTATCCTAAATTCTGGAACAACGAATTAGATCCGTTGTAGAACCGATCCTGAGCCCATCACAGGTCGGATTTAGGAAAGGAAGAGGGTGTACTGACGCTATTTTTGCTTTAAGACAAGTTAGCGAAAAGACAATAGAACACAGACATCAAATGAACATCGCTTTCATAGATCAAGAAAAAGCTTTTGATAGAGTAAACAGAAATTTATTATGGAAAGTTCTTGAAAACTACGGTATAAATGGAACAATTTTAGATTGTGTTAGGGCTATTTATAGACAAAGTGAAAGCGCCATTAGAACAAGAGCTGGCATCACAGACTGGTTCCCAGTAACATCAGGAGTAAGACAAGGTTGTGTATTATCACCTTTACTTTTCATAATATTTATGGACAATATAAATAAAATAGACATAACACCAACAGATGTCGATAAACAGGAGGACTTCAATGAGCTGCTCTTTGCCGACGATCAATGCATATTTCACAGTGATAGTAAACAGCTGCAAGACCACATAAACCCTACTACACGACAGTTGCCTCAAGCATCATATGAAGATCAGTACTGAAAAGACAGAAGTCATGAGCATAAGTAGAGAGCAACAGACCATCGACATAAAGATTCTAGATCACAGCCTAAAACAAGTGCAAGAATTTAAATACTTGGGAAGTATCTTAACATCCAATGGTAAAATAGACAGAGAGATCGAAGCAAGAATCCAACAAGCCAACAATGTCGCATACCAGCTTGCACCAATTTTAAAACACCCTGCGGTCCCAGCTGAGATAAAAAGACAAATTATAAATACAATCTTTATACCGACATTAGGTTATCAATGTCAGACTTGGACATTAACAAAAGAACACGAGAGAAGACTAACCACCTGTGAAATGAGATGTTTGAGAATGGCTGGAAATAAACCCAGAAGAGATCGAGTGAGAAACGATGTGATTAAAAGAACTATTGGAACCATACCCATCGTTAAATTTATTGAGAAGCAAAGAATGAAATGGTTTGGTCACCTAATGAGAATGGAACCAACGATGCCAGCATCAAGAGCATACAACATGAAAATCGAAACACCAAGAGGCAGGGGAAGACCAAGAAGAAGATGGATTGAAGGAGTCACGGACAACTTGAGACTTCATAACATCACGGCATATGAAGCGACTGAGCGCGCCCTGGCTCGGTTGCCGATCATCTGATAGACTGCGACGCCTAGCGGCACAAGCAGATTTTGACAAAAGAAGAAGTACAGTTATCCTGGATATCAGTGAAAGCATCTTGAAGCTGTTGTTGACATACAAAACATTTTTCAGGGACGAGTTTTGGAAATATTTAACCTAGGGATATATTTATATTTTTATATCTTTATTTATTAATTTTTTTCAAAGTGAAAATTATCTTTGGTTTCATCCGAACTTTTGAAGCAACTAGGAATGGTCAGTATCACAGTCAGCACTGTGGTAGCTGCGAATTAGTGATACACAGTTTAAGTGCTGCCTCCTTGTGAGAATAAGGTCCAGCAGAAACTTAAGGATATTACAGTAGAAATTACCAATGTCTAAAGAAAGGTGGGGATATTACAATAGAACAAAGAAGGAAATAACTAGGTGTAAAGAAACGTAGGGATGTTACAGTAGAAACGAACAAAGAAATAACTAGGTGTAAAGAGACGTGGGGATATTACAGTAGAAACAAACAAGGAAATAACTAGGTGTAAAGAGACGTGGGGATATTACAATAGAAACGAATAAGGAAATAACTAGGTGTAAAGAAACGTGGGGATGTTACAGTAGAAACAAACAAGGAAATAACTAGGTGTAAAGAGACGTGGGGATATTACAATAGAAACGAATAAGGAAATAACTAGGTGTAAAGAAACGTGGGGATGTTACAGTAGAAACAAACAAGGAAATAACTAGATATGAGAATGGCGCTAGTGTTTCTGATCTAGCCGCTCAATCCCACATGGCTATATCTACGATCTGAACTATCTTATAAGAGTACAGAATAAAGTTGTGGCTACAGGCGCGAGTACGTGAACGAAGCAAAGGTCTCAAGTGTTAAAAAAAGTAGAGACGTGATTGTTGGCTTGGATCATCAAAAGCCGCTTACTGTAGATAGTTTTTGCGAGGCGCTAAGACGACGGAAGGCTTTACTTAATGATGACGAATTTACTGTTTCTGTCAGGAACTGGAAACGAACTTTGGACTAAAGTTTTAAGTTGTAGTTGTCTGACTAGAAACTGTTAATGATACGTATCCAATCTAGTTTTTAATTGCGATGAAACTAAATCTTTTTAGGAAACAAATGTTAAGAAAAACCTACATAACCCAAACAAAAAGTCACTGCATGGCCACAACACAACACAACACAACACAACACAAATGTCAAGAAAAACCTACATAACCCAAACAAAAAGTCACTGCATGGCCACAACACAACACAACACAACACAAATGCAAGTGAGGAGTGTCACATAAAAGCCTCTTTTAGTTCCACACGCTGAAAATCCGCGCGCTTTTGAACGCAGTAAAATGCTAAAGGATGAACTTCCTGTATTGTATATTATAAATGTAATTAATATTATGTATATATATAAATTTGTAGCCACACGTAATTCTTCTTTCATGGAATATTATGTGTAAATTTCAGACAGAATCATCATCATCACCATTAACATCAGCGCTATCATTATCGTCTGACAGAGCATGTTTAGAAAATCGCTCACAGTACAGCTTGTAGAAGGGCTTTCCCATCTCCTAACCACCTCTCATCACCCCTCTATCCTTCTGTCTCTCTCTCTGTCTCTATCTGTCTCTCTCTCTCTCTCTCTCTCTCTCTCTCTCTCTCTCTCTCTCTCTCTCTCTCTCTCTCTCTGTCTTCAAACCCCCCCCCCCCCCTTTTTTTTAGTTACGTAGAAATTTCTGTTATTGTCGTGTTGAGTTTCTGGGGAATTAAATAATGTGGCAATTCTTGTTTCTTGAGGTAACCATGTCAACTGTGTGACTGACCTCTATTTCTTGTTTCTTGAGGTAACTATGTCAACTGTGTGTCTGACCTCTATTTCTTGTTTCTTGAGGTAACCATGTCAACTGTGTGACTGACCTCTATTTCTTGTTTCTTGAGGTAACCATGTCCACTGTGTGTCTGATCTCTATTTCTTGTTTCTTGAGGTAACCATGTCAACTGTGTGTCTGATCTCTATTTCTTTTTTTTTTTTTTTTTTTTTTCAGGTAACCATGTCCACTGTGTGATTGACCTCTATTTCTTGTTTCTTGAGGTAACCATGTCCACTGTGTGACTGTCCTCTATTTCTTGTTTCTTGAGGTAACCATGTCCACTGTGTGATGGACGTCTATTTCTTGTTTCTTGAGGTAACCATGTCCACTGTGTGACTGTCCTCTATTTCTTGTTTCTTGAGGTAACCATGTCCACTGTGTGATTGACCTCTATTTCTTGTTTCTTGAGGTAACCATGTCCACTGTGTGATGGACGTCTATTTCTTGTTTCTTGAGGTAACCATGTCCACTGTGTGACAGACCTGTACTTCTTGTTTCTTGAGGTAACCTTGTCCACTGTGTGACTGATCTCTGTTTCTTGTTTCTTGAGGTAACCATGTCAACTGTGTGATTGACCTCTATTTCTTGTTTCTTGAGGTAACCATGTCCACTGTGTGACTGTCCTCCATTTCTTGTTTCTTGAAGTAACCATGTCCACTTTGTGATTGAGCTCTATTTCTTGTTTCTTTAGGTAACCATGTCCACTGTGTGATTGACCTCTATTTCTTGTTTCTTGAGGTAACCATGTCCACTGTGTGACTGTCCTCTATTTCTTGTTTCTTGAGGTAACCATGTCCACTGTGTGATGGACGTCTATTTCTTGTTTCTTGAGGTAACCATGTCCATTGTGTGACTGTCCTCTATTTCTTGTTTCTTGAGGTAACCATGTCCACTGTGTGATTGACCTCTATTTCTTGTTTCTTGAGGTAACCATGTCCACTGTGTGATGGACGTCTATTTCTTGTTTCTTGAGGTAACCATGTCCATTGTGTGACTGACCTGTACTTCTTGTTTCTTGAGGTAACCATGTCCACTGTGTGACTGACCTGTACTTCTTGTTTGTTGAGGTAACCATGTCCACTGTGTGACTGACCTGTACTTCTTGTTTCTTGAGGTAACCATGTCCACTGTGTGACTGACCTGTACTTCTTGTTTCTTGAGGTAACCATGTCCACTGTGTGATGGACGTATATTTCTTGTTTCTTGAGGTAACCATGTCCACTGTGTGACTGACCTGTACTTCTTGTTTCTTGAGGTAACCATGTCCACTGTGTGATGGACGTATATTTCTTGTTTCTTGAGGTAACCATGTCCGCTGTGTGATTGAACTTTATTACTTGTTTTTAGAGACCGTTGTTCACTTTAGTGACGTCATCAGTTGTTCTGATTCGGCAAATGTTATTTCACACGGAAGTGTGTACAATTCAGAGTAGCCGTTGGATCACCACAGTCTAGTTACATTTTTCATAGGGCAATGACGAGAGGTTCTCGACGCTCAGAGGAAAGGCAAGACGGACGTTTAATCAGAATGCTACAGGCATTATTAGTATTGTAACTCTGTGCTGGCTGCTGAGGGTGAGGAGGCAGCGCTTATAGAAATGCGCGAGGGCTGTGATGTCGGTTCTTAAATCAGCTTAACTCAACATGAGAAAAACTTTTAAGAATGAATTAAGTTGCAGAACTAAGGTTCCATTTTACACCGGAGGTTAAAGTACACAGGTGGAACTGAAGCTGACATTTAAAGCCCACCACAAAACAGAACACTTAATGTCAAAGTAGGCAACAAGAGACAGTACCCTTAATATTAAAGAAGGCAGCAGGAGACAGTATACTTGAGGTAAAAGAAGGCAGTAGGAGACAGTACACTTGGTGTTAAAAACGTCAGCAAGAGACAGTACACTTGATGTTACAGAAGGCAGCAGGAGACAGTACACTTGATGTTACATAAGGCAGCAGGAGACAGTATACCTGATGTTACAGAAGGCAGCAGGAGACAGTATACCTGATGTTACATAAGGCAGCAGGAGACAGTATACCTGATGTTACAGAAGGCAGCAGGAGACAGTACACCTGATGTTACAGAAGGCAGCAGGAGACAGTACACTTGATGTTAAAGAAGGCAACAGGAGACAGTACACCTGATGTTACATAAGGCAGCAGGAGACAGTACACTTGATGTTAAAGAAGGCAACAGGAGACAGTACACCTGATGTTACATAAGGCAGCAGGAGACAATACACCTGATGTTACAGAAGGCAGCAGGAGACAGTACACTTGATGATAAAGAAGGCAACAGGAGACAGTACACTTGATGTTACATAAGGCAGCAGGAGACAGTATACCTGATGTTACAGAAGGCAGCAGGAGACAGTACACTTGATGTGAAAGAAGTCAGCAGGAGACAGTATACCTGATGTTACAGAAGGCAGCAGTACACTTGATGTTACAGAAGGCAGCAGGAGACAGTACACTTGATGTTAAAGAAGGCAGCAGTACACTTGATGTTACAGAAGGCAGCAGGAGACAGTACACCTGATGTTAAAGAAGGCAGCAGGAGACAGTACACTTGATGTTACAGAAGGCAGCAGTACACTTGATGTTAAAGAAGGCAGCAGGAGACAGTACACCTGATGTTAAAGAAGGCAGCAGGAGACAGTACACTTGATGTTACAGAAGGCAGCAGTATACTTTATGTTACAGAAGGCAGCAGGAGACAGTACACCTGTTACAGAAGGCAGCAGGAGACAGTACACCTGATGTTAAAGAAGGCAGCAGGAGACAGTACACCTGATGTTACAGAAGGCAGCAGGAGACAGTACACCTGATGTTAAAGAAGGCAGCAGGAGACAGTACACTTGATGTTACAGAAGGCAGCAGTACACTTGATGTTACAGAAGGCAGCAGGAGACAGTACACTTGATGTTACAGAAGGCAGCAGGAGACAGTACACTTGATGTTAAAGAAGGCAACAGGAGACAGTACACCTGATGTTACATAAGGCAGCAGGAGACAGTACACTTGATGTTAAAGAAGGCAACAGGAGACAGTACACCTGATGTTACATAAGGCAGCAGGAGACAGTACACCTGATGTTACAGAAGGCAGCAGGAGACAGTACACTTGATGTTAAAGAAGGCAACAGGAGACAGTACACTTGATGTTACATAAGGCGGCAGGAGACAGTATACCTGATGTTACAGAAGGCAGCAGGAGACAGTACACTTGATGTGAAAGAAGTCAGCAGGAGACAGTATACCTGATGTTACAGAAGGCAGCAGGAGACAGTACACTTGATGTTAAAGAAAGCAGCAGGAGACAGTACACTTGATGTTAAAGAAGGCAACAGGAGACAGTACACTTGATGTTAAAGAATACAGCAGGAGACAGTACACTTGATGTGAAAGAAGTCAGCAGGAGACAGTATACCTGATGTTACAGAAGGCAGCAGGAGACAGTACACTTGATGTTAAAGAAGGCAGCAGGAGACAGTACACTTGATGTTAAAGAAGGCAACAGGAGACAGTACACTTGATGTTAAAGAATACAGCAGGAGACATTACACTTGATGTTAAAGAAGGCTGCAGGAGACATTACACTTGATGTTAAAGAATACAGCAGGAGACATTACACTTGATGTTAAAGAAGGCAGCAGGAGACAGTACACCTGATGTTACAGAAGGCAGCAGGAGACATTACACTTGATGTTAAAGAATACAGCAGGAGACAGTACACATGATGTTACAGAAGGTTGCAGTACACTTGATGTTACAGAAGGCAGCAGTACACTTGATGTTACAGAAGGCAGCAGGAGACAGTACATTTGATGTTACAGAAGGCAGCAGTACACTTGATGTTACAGAAGGCAGCAGGAGACAGTACACTTGATGTTAAAGAAGGCAGCAGTACACTTGATGTTACAGAAGGCAGCAGGAGACAGTACACCTGATGTTAAAGAAGGCAGCAGGAGACAGTACACTTGATGTTACAGAAGGCAGCAGTACACTTGATGTTAAAGAAGGTAGCAGGAGACAGTACACCTGATGTTAAAGAAGGCAGCAGGAGACAGTACACTTGATGTTACAGAAGGCAGCAGTATACTTTATGTTACAGAAGGCAGCAGGAGACAGTACACCTGATGTTAAAGAATACAGCAGGAGACAGTACACTTGATGTTACAGAAGGCAGCAGGAGACAGTACACTTGATGTTAAAGAAGGCAGCAGGAGACAGTACACCTGATGTTACAGAAGGCAGCAGGAGACAGTACACTTGACGTTCAAGTTGGTATTAAGGTATTAAGAACCAGAAACACAGTGTACTAGGATAACATTCAAGACAACGTCAACTACAGACCATCAAAACAAAGGGATCTGAAGAGGCTGGCAGGGGTAGAAATAGACAGGCAACAATGAATGTTAAATGTTGAATTAGGAATCGACATTACAGTACTAGAGATACCCCTATAAGTGCCTCGTACCCATCTTTAGCAGCTAGCGATTTCTCTTTCCAATGGTACCAGTAACAGAATTACTGTATATTCGTCTCGCTTTTCCCTTGCGTGTTCAGCGTCAGCCTTATCTCCTGGTAACTCCTCGCAGCGAATTCTTCTCAGAACGTAATGATCTATTTGTGTCTCTGCAGTGTCCACTCGCTTCTAAAAAGCCTTCACAACATCTAGCTTGTCATACATCAATTCACCAGTTAGTGGTACAATACCGACCAGTCTATCTGCATGTTCTTTTCCCAAAACACTGGCATTACCTGGAGAAACAAACAACATTCAGGTCATCCACACGAAAAAGAGCTACAAACACGGGCTACAGACATAGGCTACAAACACGGGCTACAGACACAGGCTACAGACACGGGCTACAGACACAGGCTACAGACACGAGCCACAGACACGGGTTACAGACACAGGCTACGGACCCGGGCTAAAGACGCAGGCTACGGACACGGGCCAAAGACACAGGCTACAGACACGAACCACAGACACGAGCTACAGACACAGGCTACGGACACGAGCCACAGGCTACAGACCCAGGCTACAGATACGAGCCACAGACACGGGCTTAAGACAAAGGCTACAGACTCGAGCCACAGACACGGGGTACAGACCCAGGCTACAGACACGAGCCACAGACACGGGCTACAGACACATGCAACAGACACAGGCTACAGACACGGGCTACAGACACAGGCTACAGGCACGGGCTACGGACACGCGCTACAGACATACGGAGGTGTATTCACCTTCCATAGACTTGCCCATGCAGACCCGTGGGATGTTTGACGCCCTAATAGAGTCATTTATTTCCCTTCTGCTAAAGATTATTAACCCTATTATCAGACTATCAACAAACAGTTGTGTAATTATCTACTTCAGTGTTCTAGTGTACTGAATGTTTTTAACTGAACTGAACACACCACAGATAAAACAAAGCAGAAATTGTAAAATTATTATGAAAAAAAAATGTATGGAAAAACACAGAACATTATAATTACAATTTAATAGTCTATATAAAACATTCTTCCTATAGCCTCCAGTTTAGTCATACTTTCTTATTACCGGGTATATTATGTTTAGTCAGACTTTCTTATTACCGGTTATTTTATGTTTAGTCAGACTTTCTCATTACCAGGTATATTATGCTTAGTTAGACTTTCTTATTACCGGGTATATTATGTTTAGTCAGACTTTCTTATTACCGGGTATATTATGTTTAGTCAGACTTTCTTATTACCGGGTATATTATGTTTAGTCAGACTTTCTTATTACCGGGTATATTATGTTTAGTCAGACTTTCTTATTACCGGGTATATTATGTTTAGTCAGACTTTCTTATTACCAGGTATATTATGTTTAGTTAGACTTTCTTATTACCAGGTATATTATGTTTAGTCAGACTTTCTTATTACCGGGTATATTATGTTTAGTCAGACTTTCTTATTACCAGGTATATTATGTTTAGTTAGACTTTCTTATTACCAGGTATATTATGTTTAGTCAGACTTTCTTATTACCGGGTGTATTATGTTTAGTCAGACTTTCTTATTACCGGGTATATTATGTTTAGTCAGACTTTCTTATTACCGGGTATGTTATGTTTAGTCACACTTTCTTATTACCGGGTATATTTTGTTTAGTCAGACTTTCTTATTACCGGGTATGTTATGTTTAGTCAGACTTTCTTTTTACCAGGTATATTATGTTTAGTCTGACTTTCTTATTACCAGGTATATTTGTTTAGTCTGACTTTCTTATTACCGGGTATATTATGTTTAGTCAGACTTTCTTCTTAACGGGCATATTATGTTTAGTCAGACTTGCTTATTACCGGGTATATTATGTTTTGTCGGACTTTCTTCTTAACGGGCATATTATGTTTAATCTGACTCTCTTATTTCCGGGTATCTTATGCACCTGAAAACGTGGCCGTGCCCAGATTGTGCCAGCATGTGCATCTGCACCTCTTGTACACCCCCGTCCCCCTAAAAAAGGATTATATAACTCCTTGCAGCCGGCACTCATTGGCAACACTAATTAAAGTAAAAACACTTGACACCGCCCAACATGTCTCGTTACAGTTTTGAATGAACACACATCGGTAGCCAGTCAAAGGAAGAAACTGAACAATTCACATATTTAATGAGCTCTCCTCGACCAGCTATCTGTTTGGCTGGCAACACGTCATCAGTACAGAATTGGAATGTTTCCTTGTCTGGTGAGGTCTTGCAAACAACGCATGAAACGTCTCTCGGTACTGGGAGCTCATGCTGTAGTATAGGAAAATGTTGACGCTGGAGTTGATGGCGTTACACAAAAAGCCAAAGGAGGACAGCGACACGAACAAGTTGTGCTGCTCTCCGAAGATGCCAAACTGGGGCTCAATAAACCTGGCCAGAGACAAGAGAATCCCTGGACTGTACATACAGATGAGAAGACTGGAGATCATCACCACCATCTTTGCTGCATTCTTATCTTTCCTTGACATGGATTCTTCCTTAGCCTCCCCACGGGTGGCTTCCTGTCGCCACTTGGACGCCATTTTGAGTCTGATGACTAAGACAACGGTGAGAACACTGACACACACGAAGGCTCCCAGAACCAGCACAGCGTGGAGACAGAAGACCAAACCTTCCGCGCTCTCACTGTTGCTGGTGAAGAGAACACCCAGAAGAGTTCTGTTTGTGGCCGGGTAGAACTTCCAGCCAATGTAAGACGTGCTGTACTCCGGCACCAGCACCGCCATGTTGATGACGTAGATGAGCACTAGAATACAGGTAGTCCGTGTCGGGGTAATGATCCTCCTGACCGCAAGAGGGGCTGTGATACACAGACATCGCTCGGCCGTGATGTAGGCCGTGATCCAGCCGGTGATACGTCCAAACGTTACGTGCGGCCAACCACCCAGCATTGATTGGACTTCTACCGACGCGAAAGGAATGTCAGAATTGACGACCAGCGGGTTAATAAAGATGTTGAACCACTCAAGCGTGACAAGACAGCACTGGTCTGAGACGGCTAAGGCCATGAAGTTGATGGTCATTGAATGACGGAAGCCTTGCTTGCAGAAAACCATCATGTTGATCGTGTTAGTCACGATGCCCAAGATACCGACCAGAGTGCAGAGAAAGATGAAGTTGACCATCTGAATCATCTGTGCTGTTTCAGAACTCATCATTTCTCCATGCCTTTCAATGGACCTGAGAGCGAGCTCCGTTTCGGACGATGTGTCTTCATGAGTTGACATTGTAGAGATATGGTTTTTTTTTTAAATTTTAATTTTACAAATGTTCCTTGTCAGTGCAAACAATTATCACAGTTTTCTTTGTTTCACAGATTACATGTTCAGTTTTCTCTCTTTCACACATGTTGACGGTTTTCCTTTTTCGGCGTTGTATATGAAGGTTCTGCAAGTTATCACAATGAATGTTTCCACAGCTTTTCCCTGTTCATACATTACGTGTTAACACATCTCTTTATTGTTCACTCCATCAGTGGTTACACGGGGGTTGTCCTGGCTATGATAATGCAATAAATAGATCAGCGGACAACTTTGTCGAATTCTGAAGAGAGCAGTTCCACAAGTTTCTGTCAGACATCCAGCATGGTGTCAAATCTGACCAATAGTCCCAAGTCCAAATTGTTAAAACTATCCTCCGCCTGAATTACCGGTAAATTGATGTCACAGGCCAGGGGCAGAGGTCGTAGCTTGGGAAACATTATTAAACTAATTAATCTTGTCATTACACTAATGAAGCATGCCGGTGTGAAAGATAACTCAAGTGAGTTTCAAAAGTCATACCCTTACACTTCAACAAATATTAAGAAAACTCATGTAGATCAGTGAGAATTGTAGAAAGCTCATGTAGATCAGTGAGAATTGTAGAAAGCTCATGTAGATCAGTGAGAATTGTAGAAAGCTCATGTAGATCAGTGAGAATTGTAGAAAGCTCATGTAGATCAGTCAGAATTGTAGAAAGCTCATGTAGATCAGTGAGAATTGTAGAAAGCTCATGTAGATCAGTGAGAATTGTAGAAAGCTCATGTAGATCAGTGAGAATTGTAGAAAGCTCATGTAGATCAGTGAGAATTGTAGAAAGCTCATGTAGATCAGTGAGAATTGTAGAACGCTCATGTAGATCAGTGAGAATTTTTACATTGGGTTGTCAATCTCCTTATGATTTTCTAATTTACAATTGCAGAGGTGATGTATTTTTTTTTTCTCTCTTTTTTTTTTTAGCGGTGAATGTCTGTTATCGATGTTTAACTGACCACATCATCCAAAGATTGCAGTAGATCTTCCAACCCTATATGCCCAGTACGCTTGACGGCCTGTAATGGTGTCCTTTACTGATTTACTTACCAATAATTTCTGTAGCACTAAACACATTGAATATATGGTCCCTGACACACAGGCGGAGGTTATTTAGACATACTTAGCGTAGTGATTATTTCTATAGCCTATCCCGCATACAATAAAAATCCACAACTTACAAAAAGCGAATGCTGGAAATAGCCGCTAGAGAGGGAAACGCCTTTGAAACTCTTGCAGTATGAGATCTTGACAAGGTAATTACTTAATTAACTGTAAGCGTGCTGACTGTTTGCTTTAAAAACTAGATGTTTGTTTACAGGTAACAAAAAAATAAATGCTGACAAGGACATGATAACTGGCATGCTGCATGCGATATTTCAGTCCCTTACAGGTCAACTTAGGTTACTTAGTTACAGATTTTTAAAATGGGCACGACTTTTTGCATGTACCATAGAATTCACTGGGAAAGGACAAGATTGTGAGTAATCAAACAACATGTGATAATTCCATCTGTCATAGAAGTAACAAAAGAGTCTGTTCCATCTGTAAAAGAAGTAAAAAAAGAGTCTGTTCCATCTGTCATAGAAGTAAACATACAGTCTGCTCTATCTATCATAGAAGTAAACATGAGTCTGCTCCACCTGTCATTTAAGTAAACATGGAGTCTGCTCACTCTGTCATAGAGGTAAACATAGAGTCTGCTCCATCTGTCATAGAAGTAAACACAGAGTCTGCTTTATCTGTCATACAAGTAAACCTGAGTCTGTTCAACCTGTCATAGAAGAAAACAGAGAGTCTGCTCCATCTGTCATAGAAGTAAACATAGAGCCTGCTCCATCTGTCATAGAAGTAAACATAGAATCTGCTTCATCGTTCATACAAGTAAACATATAGTTTGCTGCATCTGTAATAGAAGTACACATAACGTCTGTTCTGTTATAGAAGTAAACATATAGTCTGCTCCATCTGTCATAGAAGTATACATAGAGTCTGCTCCATTTTTCATAGATGTAAACATATAGTTTGCTCCTTATGTCATAGAAGTAAATATAGAGTCTGCTCCATCTGTCCCACAAGTAAATATACAGTCTGCTCCACCTGTCATAGAAGTAAACATAGAATTTGCTCCCTCTGTCATAGAAGTAATCATAGAATCTGCTCAGTCTGTCATAGAATTAAACATAGAGTCTGTTCCATCTGTCATGGATGTAAACCTGAGTCTGCTCCACCTGTAATAGAAGTAAACATAGAGTCTGCTTCCTCTGTCATAGACGTCAAAATGGAGTCTGTACTATATATCACAGAAGTAAACAGAGTCTACCCTATCTGTCATAGAAGTAAATATAGAGTCTGCTCCATCTGTCATAGAAGTAAACATAAAGTCTACTCATTCTGTCATAGAAGTAATCATAGAATCTGCTCACTGTCATAGAAGTAAACGTAGAGTATGTTCTATCTGTCATATAATTAAACATAGAGTCTGCTCCATCTGTCATAGAAGTAACAATAGAGTCTGCTCCGCCTGTCATGGAAGTAAACATAGAATTTGATCCATCTGTCATAGAAGTAAACAAAGAGTCTGCTCCATCTGTCATAGAAGTAATTATAGAGTCTGCTCACTCTGTCATAGAAGTAAACAGAGTCTGCTCCACCTGTCATAGAAGTAAAAATAGGGTCTGCTCCCTCTGTCATAGAAGTAAAACTTAGAGTCTGCTCCGCCTGTCCTGGAAGTAAATATAGAATTCTCTGCATCTGACATAGAAGTAAACAAAGAGTCTGCTTCATCTGTCATAGAAGTAAACACAGAATCTGCTCCATCTGTCATAGAAGTAAACATAGAGGCTGCTCCATCTGTCATAGAATTAACCATTGAGTCTGCTCCCTCTGTCATAGAAGTACACATAGAGTCTGCTCCATCTGTCACAGAAGTAAAAATAGAGTCTGCTTTCTCTGTCACAGAAGTACACATAAGGTTTGCTCCATCTGTCATAGAAGTACACATAGAGTCTGCTTCCTCTGTCATAAAAGTAAACATAGAGTCTGCTCCACCTGTCATAGAAGTAAACATAGATTCTGCTTCCTCTGTCATAGAAGTCAACAAAGAGTTTGCTCCATCCGTCATAGAAGTAAACATAGAGTCTGCTCCATCTCTCATAGAAGTAAACATAGAGTCTGCTCCCTCTGTCACAGAAGTAGACATAGAGTATGTTCTATCTGTCACACAAATAAACATAGAGTCTGCTCACTCTGTCACAGAAGTACACATCGAGTATGTCCCATCTGTCACACAAGTAAGCATAGAGTCTGCTCCATCTGTCATAGAAGCAAACATAGAGTCTGCTCCCTCTGTCACAGAAGTACACATAGAGTACGTTCCATCTGTCACAGAAGTAAACATAGAGTCTGCTCCCCCTGTCATGGGAGTAAACATAGAATCTGCTCCGCCTGTCACTGAGATAAACATAGAGTCTGCTTCATCTGTAATAGAAGTACACATAGAGTATGTCCCATCTGTCACACAAGTAAGCATAGAGTCTGCTCACTCTGTCATAGAAGTAAACATAGAGTCTGCTCCATCTGTCACACAAGTAAACATAGAGTCTGCTAAACTTGTCATAGAAGTAAACAAACAGTCTGCTCCACTTGTCATAGAAGTAAACGTAGTCTGCTCCATCTCTCATAGAATTAAACATTGAATCTGCTCACTCTGTCATCGAAGTAAACATAGAGTCTGCTCCCTCTGTCATAGAAGTAAACATAGAGTCTGCTCCATCTGTCATAGAAGTAAACATAGAGTCTGCTCACTCTGTCATTGAAGTAAACAGAGTCTGCTCCAACTGTCATAGAAGTAATCATAGAGTCTGCTCCCTCTGTCATAGAAGTAAACACAGTCTGCTCCGCCTGTCATGGAAGTAAACATAGAGTCTGCTCCACTTGTCATAGAAGTAAACATAAAGTTTGCTCCATCTGTCACAGAAGTAAACATAGAGTCTGCTTTCTCTGTCACAGAATTACACATACAATTTGCCCCATCTGTCACAGAAGTACACTTAGAGTCTGCTCCATCTCTCATAGAAGTGAACATAGAGTCTGCTCCCTCTGTCACAGAAGTACACATAGAGTACGTTCCATCTGTCATACAAGTAAACATAGAGTCTGTTCCATCTGTCACACAAGTAAACATAGAGTCTGATCCACTTGTCATAGAAGTAAGCGTAGAGTCTACACCATCTGTCAAACAAGTAAACATAGAGTCTGAACTATCTGTTAAAGTTAAAAACTAAGGCTCAGAGCAATCAAATCTTAGTTTTAAATTAAATATTGTTAGATCTCCATAATGTTTGCTGTTTGACAAGGACTGATGTGTCCTGGGCAGTACTAGATAGGATTTCTGGTCTTGACCCCTGGTCACCTAAAATGGACCCTAAAATGTGAAATGATTGTCTTGTTCTAGTTTGTGGCCTTTAACATAGATTAGTGAAGCTTTCCCAGCTTGACCTTTAACATAGATTAGTGAAGCTTTCCCAGCTTGGCCTTTAACATAGATTAGTGAAGCTTTCCCAGCTTGGCCTTTAACATAGATTAGTGAAGCTTTCCCAGCTTGGCCTTTAACATAGATTAGTGAAGCTTTCCCAGCTTGGCCTTTAACATAGATTAGTGAAGCTTTCCCAGCTTGGCCTTTAACATAGATTAGTGAAGCTTTCCCAGCTTGGCCTTTAACATAGATTAGTGAAGCTTTCCCAGCTTGACCTTTAACATAGATTAGTGAAGCTTTCCCAGCTTGGCCTTTAACATAGATTAGTGAAGCTTTCCCAGCTTGGCCTTTAACATAGATTAGTGAAGCTTTCCCAACTTGACCTTTAACATAGATTAGTGAAGCTTTCCCAGCTTGGCCTTTAACATAGATTAGTGAAGCTTTCCCAGCTTGACCTTTAACATAGATTAGTGAAGCTTTTCCAGCTTGACCTTTAACATAGATTAGTGAAGCTTTTCCAGCTTGACCTTTAACATAGATTAGTGAAGCTTTCCCAGCTTGGCCTTTAACATAGATTAGTGAAGCTTTTCCAGCTTGACCTTTAACATAGATTAGTGAAGCTTTCCCAGCTTGGCCTTTAACATAGATTAGTGAAGCTTTCCCAGCTTGGCCTTTAACATAGATTAGTGAAGCTTTCCCAGCTTGACCTTTAACATAGATTAGTGAAGCTTTCCCAGCTTGGCCTTTAACATAGATTAGTGAAGCTTTCCCAGCTTGACCTTTAACATAGATTAGTGAAGCTTTTCCAGCTTGACCTTTAACATAGATTAGTGAAGCTTTTCCAGCTTGACCTTTAACATAGATTAGTGAAGCTTTCCCAGCTTGGCCTTTAACATAGATTAGTGAAGCTTTCCCAGCTTGACCTTTAACATAGATTAGTGAAGCTTTCCCAGCTTGACCTTTAACATAGATTAGTGAAGCTTTCCCAGCTTGGCCTTTAACATAGATTAGTGAAGCTTTCCCAGCTTGACCTTTAACATAGATTAGTGAAGCTTTCCCAGCTTGGCCTTTAACATAGATTAGTGAAGCTTTCCCAGCTTGACCTTTAACATAGATTAGTGAGGCTTTTCCAGCTTGGCCTTTAACATAGATTAGTGAAGCTTTCCCAGCTGGATTTTTAGTCATGACTTTTATATGGCTAGATTTATATTCTAAAGACTAAAGACCAATATGCACTTGGTGAGTAATGTGTTCAGCATCATGCCGACCGCCTTTACTACCCAGGACTGTACCTGGTACTCATTCAAGGTTGGGTAGATCTGGGGGAACCAAGGTCATTTTAAAAAAAGGTGCATTTGGTCAAGACCGAACCCACGATTTTCTGATCCACAGGCGAGAGTGTAATGGGAACACCACGGCGGCTCTACAAAATCGGCATGCATACAGTAAATTGAGTATCAAGAACTTGTCCAAACATCAAATGGCACGCGTTTTAACGGCCTTTTCCCTCTCATGTGGTCATCTCCAGCGCTAGCTCCAGTAAGTTGTGGATTTTTCAATGTATGCGGGATAGACTATAAAAAAAATCACCCCACATGTGAACTGATTTAATAATCTCCAGGCGTGCGTCAATCCCTGTGTCTTCTATTTTTTCAGATGTACACAAATTATTAGTCACACAAAGATCAAGAAAATTCGTCGCTTCAAAAGAAAACGCCAGCACCTGTACAACTGTCAGCTGTAAAACCATAAAGACATGGGAAATCTAAGGCCACATACTAAAATTCGTGTTGATCTGTGTGACAAACCAACGGAAGATTTCAGTCCGGCAAGAGTTAATTGCATCATGTGGTTAGAAGAATTGCGCACTTAAAATAAACATAGTTGAGTATAGAGGCAAGAAGAGTAGAAAATGTACGAAGGCGCACATAACTTATGACGTTTTCGTAGCCCGATAGATGACGTCAGTAATAAATGTAAGGCGAATGTTTGACTGACTGAGATAACACGAGATTTATGTCTTGAGTTTCATGAGAGACATCTGAAAGTCAGGTTTTATGTGAAACATGATTGTTCACGTGAAACCATGAAGGTTGACTGGCAGGATTCGAAAATGTGAATTATCACGGGCCAGACACGACAATTCGTGAGAATGAAATTATCCAGAATATTCGAGAACAGGACAGATCAGAGGGCTATATAATAGCGAAGAAAAGGTTTGTGAGGCAGTCTCGTTTAGGCCAAGGGAAAGGTGTACGTGTGAAAGTTCGGAAGAATGTTTGTCGTCTGAATAGCGTGATTTCCCAATGCCTACCTGGCATAAAATAGCGGCTGACGGAAACGGTGGCCAGCTGTGAATGACTGTCGTTCTGGATGGAGGGAGCTACTGTGTTTTCTTTGAATTGTGTATGTATTCGACGATGTTACAAAGGTATGATTGACTGTTTAGATCATTGATTAAGAGTGCTACGGTTGTACATGAACATTTACTGACTGCAACAACAGCGAGTGAAAATAAACAGTACGTGTAACTTCTGAACGTCTGCCAGCGTCCATGTTTTCTCTTTCTCGTCAGTCGGTGAATGGAGAGATGCGGTGACTCATTCGAGCCAGCAAATAATAACAATGAAGATCACTGCAGAATGGAGGCTCGTCCAAACATTTGAGGATAGGAAAGTTGTTTCGTACAGTAAAATCTGAGACATCGAAATGTGTTTAGTTATAAACCTGACGTCAGGTAGTACCAGTTCAACATACGAACATAAGCGGGGAAGATCGATGGCGAAATAACAACAACCCATATTCGATAGTTCACAGATTGAACAACGTTCGGACAAATTCCAGGCTTTGAATACTGATAGACAAGTCCACGTGTTAAGTTTCGACCAAGTAATCAACAATCAACTAAGATGCGAAGGAAAGATTGCAGACAGTGACAGTGTCAAAGAGCATTCATTAATTGTAGCAAAGGAATACAACCGTAAGTCTACACAGAGATGATGTGAGACTAGGGCTGCCCTCTGCAAAACTTCCGAAGCCTTGTTGTTTGATCAAATTTCGCTGCCGACTAAAGTGTGGTAAAGTGTAGTGGGAAATCTACACTGAACAACACAGAGAAGCGTCGACACCAGATCCTGTTTTTCGGATCTGTTTTTCAAAACATAGAAAGACAGTGAAACACCGGGTAGAGTGTTAACTGTTCAGAAATCAAAAAGAACCACAGCTCTGACACTGGGTATTTGTGTCGCAGCTCTACATTTTCAGCCGTGGCAAACCATTTAATAGGAAAACTACAGTATGAGAAGCCTACAGTACCTCAAGAGCAGCACTCATTGATGTCTCGTGATCAATAATGCTTCAAGTTCATCGTATAATCGCACATATCACAAGAAAGCGATAACAATAAAGCTTTCCTACGTCCTAAACACATTCAGTCGACAGGAATAGTAGCAAAGTGGTCGGTGCAAATCTAAGTACTATTGAAGTGTGTAGCTAGCAGTGAACTATTTGTCTACAATTAACAATGTACTATTGAAGTGTGTAGCTAGCAGTGAACTATTTTAGTGTCTACAGTTAACAAGGTACTATTGAAGTGTGTAGCTAGCAGTTGAACTACTCAATGATAAATATCCAGTTTATGAAACCGATAGTACAGTGAACAGTACCACAAACAGTATACAGTTTCTGTAATAAATGCTTCACTGAACAATTCCTTAATTAGTATTAGTGTGCATTCAATGCCGAAATTACTAGTGTGAGCAGATAAACTGTGCGGTCTTAATTGGTTTCAGTGCCCAGTTCATGAAATCATTACTATGGTGTGTTGATTTCATTTAACCATATCAAATTAATCATTTCTTCAGTATTTTAAAAGTAGCAGTAACATATTCAACAGACAAGCTTCAACGAAACAACCTTCAAGAAAGCAACAGCCATCGCAGAACCAGCTTCAGGTCAACGTCAGGACAGTCAACTAGATCAGCACAACAATATACATTGATTATTAATTTTATTTTTGATTTATTTTTCTGGTGATTCAGTTATTTATTATAATTATCAATATTATTTATTTATAATTTACATTGGTGCATTCATTGACATTTATTTTATTTATTTATAATTTACATTGGTGCATTCATTGACATTTATTTTATTTATTTATAATTTACATTGGTGCATTCATTGACATTTATTTTATTATATCGGTGCATTCATTGACATTACATTATTTCTTTTTATTTATTTAATATATTGTTACATTGGTGTTTTTGATATTATTTTGTATTTTCCTACTATTCTTTACATTATTTCTTTTTATTTATAAATATTGGCAAATTGTATTGAAATTCTAGATTTTTTTTTTTTTCATTTAAAAAGTTGTAGGTGTTATATTACACGGAAGTTCAGTACCACCATCATCAGGAAGTGCCATAATTAATCATATACACATCATCATTATCAAGTGTCAAAGTTATTTCAATTTGAGTTTAACATTTGATCTACCCATTCACATTTGATCATCATCAAGTGTAATCACTATAACAAAAGTATAGTTGTGGGTAATAGAAATTGTATTGTATACCAAAAATAATAAGTCAATCATTGGTTGATTGGCGAAGGATCATTGTAATATTATTTGGTGATACACTCATTGATTCAACACTATATCTTTATTTAATCTGTGTTGAATAGTATTATTGTTGATTTCTAATATAGACTAAAGGTATTGGTGGATAAGAATTATTTTTTTTTACAAGTTTCTGCATATATATTGTAACTGAGTTTTGCGTCATTGAAAGCGAATTTAATAAGCATCTTACTGAACAAGTGAATTTAGTAGTTATTACGTGAAATAATTTAATTATTTGAGACTATTAGTGATTACTCTATCACAGTCGATTATCAAGACTAATTCAATCAAAATTTTTTTTTTTACTTTATTAGAGTATTTAATTATACCAAGACTGTGCGGCCAATAAAGACATTTTTTTGTGTGATTTCACAAGGTATAAATAATCAGTTGAAACTTTATAACCAACTACTGTGCTACACAGGATTATTATAACATTGTTACACATTTATTTAATATTAATTAGTTATTTATTTGGTAAATACTTTGATAGTCCACTACATCTGATACTTTGATAATCCACTGCATCTACTCTAGTGCTACAACATTCTATTACTTGATTAATAATCTTTATCAAATAATATATCATTTATTCTTGCTGTCATATCTAATTTCTCAAGTGTGCTTAAGTGATTTACTCTCCCCATAAGCTAAACAAATATTAGTTAACTCTTCTTCTCAAACATATATATATATATATATATATATATATAATATATATATATATATATATATATATATATATATATATATATATATATATAGAATTATTTAGTAATAGACTTGGTGGTTGGAAGAGTTACATCCACTTTATTGTAAGGTTTGGTATTGATACCCAGGGACATTCAGTTATTAATTCAAGTTACTAGTTCATTATATTGAACTTATATTGTTCTTTTTAAGGTGTGTATTTTGAAAGAAAGGGATTGTAACTTCATTGTTGTTTACATTGTAAAGACATAAAAATGTCTAACTTGGCAGAACTGATCAAGCTGGGCAAAGAATTGAATTTGGAAGGGGAAGAACTTAGAAAATTTTCTGATCAACAGAAAAAAGAATTGGATGAGAAAGAAAAGAAAATACAAGACGATTTGAGGGAAGAACGGAGATTGTCACGAGCACACGAACTAGATATGAAGACACAAGAGATGGAGATGAAAAATAGACAACTGGAACAGGAAAAAGAAATGAGAAAGCAGGAAATGGAGATGAGGAATAAACAAATGGAACAAGAAAGAATATTAAAAGAACAAGAATTGAATTTAGAACGTGAGAAGATAGCTGCGTCAATTCAGACTGAAAAAGAAAAGACAGAGGCTCAAATCAGAACTAAAGAAATGGAAAATGATTCCAGAAGAGAAGCTGCTATCCAAAAAGAGAAATTGAGAGAAGAAGAAAATAAATTCAAAAAGTATGCAGGTATAGTTAGAAATTTCTCTGAAAAGGATGACATTGGTAGTTATATATCTAGCTTTCTTTTGCAAATGCGCTTTCATGATGTTCCAAAAGACCAGTGGGCCATTATTTTTCAAAAACATTTAGCATTTGAACCATTGAAGATCTTAGAAACAGTCCCTGAACATCTAAGATTAGACTTTGACTATATTAAAGATCGCATCATGCGACACTATGACCTACATGAAGCAGGGTATAGGAAAAAGTTTCTGGATTTAAAGCCAAAGTCTGATCAGACGTTCACTGACTATTTTTCGGAAGTTCAGAATATTTTTGATAAATGGATTGATTCGGCCAATGTTAGAGATAATTATAAATTATTAGTAGATTTATTATTAAGGAACAAAATGTTGGAATCTTTACCTAAACCTATGTCAACCTTTTTAAGAGAAAATAAACCAACTTCATTGAAGGAGTTAGAGAATTTAGGTGAAATTATTTTTCAGCCCATCGTGAAATCTTCATTTCCAACCCGGTACCAGACATTGAAACTGGAGCTAGTGCCAGTTATGACAAAGGCAGATACAACCAAGGGGCAAACCCACACAAAAACAAAACCACGTTCAACAAAAAGTGGCAAATGATGTACTGCAAATATTGTCAAAAATCTCATCCGAACGACAAAATGTGTGATAGAAATCCGGGTTATAAAGACTATGTAGACAAACTGTTTAATAGAAGAACACAGAGGTTGAGATTGTATAAAGATGCCATTAAATGTTACAATTGTGGTTGCTATAATCATGTAAAAAAAGACTGTTTATTTAGAAGAAAATTTAAGGAAGCCAACATATCACAAGCAATGTCAGACTCAGATTCAGACACCGAACCATTTGAGACCAATGCAGTAACTGTTGAAACTTGCCCTGTATGTCAACAGTTCCATGAAGAAGATAGCCTTCCATGTGGCCATAATATACCTGTACAAGAAGCCAACTCAGCCACAAATACACACGGAACCTTAAAATTATACAGAGGAATTGTAAATGGAAGAATAACCACCATTTTGAGAGACACGGGCGCCACAATTTCAGGTATCCACAAAGATCTTATCAAACCGACAGACATTATTAACAAATATATTCGTTGCCGAACGTTTGGAGGCACGATTGAGAAATATAAGATAGCTTTTGTCAATGTTAACACTCCATTTTTACAAAGAAGAATGAGAGTTGCAGTATTACCATCACACTCATGTGCAGGTTTAATTTTGGGGAATGAAAACGGTTTGAAAGAAATGTCTGAGCAAGAAATTTTTCAGTGGAAAGAAAAAACATCAAAGAAGAAAGAAAAAACACAAGTACCATGATCAAGAGTATTGCCATAGTGTGAATGTAAAGTAAGTGAAACATGATTAACAGTGATGAAGATCTTCGCCATAGTGTGAATGCAAGAAAGCAAGGGAATGAAAGTGACTCATCCAAGAATAGGGAGCAGTCAATCAGTCATGCAAGAATGAGTGAAAGTATCAGTACAAAAAAGAAGCAGAATGAAAGGAATGAGAATACAGAGTGTAAGGATAAATGTATGAAAGGAGTACAATATGAGAACATTGAGGGTAAAGATAATGATATGAAAGAAGTACTGAATGCAAGAGACATGAATGACAATGCATTGTGTGGTAAAAACATACCATCCATACTGAATGAAAGTGAAAAGTTGAGAAATAGTGATGCAAGAAAGAACTCACCAAGAACAGTTGCAGATAATGAAAAACTTGAAAATAGTAATTTATCAAAAGGTGACCACAACTCAAGAGAGAAAAAACATCATGAAAAATCCTCATACTATACAAGTAATTACATTTGGCTGATACAATACATCTTACTTACCATGTGGCAAATTCTGTTGATAACATGCCAAACATACAATCTTGATTCATTCTGTATTATCCAAAGCATCCAGATCCTACAACTTCTTCTGACTATAAGTCCTATTTACAAAGATTGCTACAACTCTCAACTATTTGTTACTACAAAAACTTGTCAAATTCTTAGAAGTGCTACACTACTAACACTTTTGTTGCTGAAACTATTACTTTTACAAATGATGTATTCAAAACACTTTCCACATTCGGTGATTACAAATCTTTATTGCCACAGTCAAATCTACAATCAAACAAACAGAATATAAAATAGTTACATTCATGAAAAACTTACAAAAAGATTTTGGGAGTATAAAATAAAAAAATTGTAATTTTTGTTTGTTAATTAGTCAGACAATTTATGTATAGAATGGTCAGGTCCTTTTGTTGTTACAAGAAAGATTTCTGATGTTGATTATGAAATCAAAATTGATGAAATGCTAAAATTTTTCATGTAAACATGCTTAAACCATATTTTAAAAGATCGCTATTGATGTCAGATGATGATGTACTTGATGTAAATTTATGTAATGTAATTAATGAAAAGTTACCTGATGTTATAGAAGAAGATATTCCAACACCATCACAAAAATGGTTAGGAAACTTATATGCAATTCCTCACGTCACAGCATACATGGATGCCATCTGTATACACACCAAAACATTGCACGATCACTGCACACTACCCTACAAAAAGTCCTATCAAGAATAAATGACGCGAAATTGACAGTAAATCCTTTAAAAACTGAAATTGCATACACCAAAATTGATTACTTAGGACATGTTATATGCGAAGGTTTAGTCCAGACAGATGAAAATATTGTTTCAAAAAATTTTGAAGATCCAAAAACCTAAAACTAAAAAGCAGCTCCAATCTCTACTAGGGTTAATAAACTATTATGGTAAATTCATCCCAAATTTAGCAGCACTAACATCACCACTATCAGAGTTATTAAAGAATCAACAATTGAAAAAAATCAGATTGGAATGAAACACATGAGGAAATTCTAGTTAAAATAAAAAACTGTTTTTCAAAATATCCTATTTTGAGACAACCTGACCCTTCCAAAAGATTTTTTCTACAATCAGATGCCAGCGGTCACACAATAGCTAGTATGCTTGCGCAGAAACATTCACAAACATTACTCCCAGTAATGTATATGTCACAGAAACTTAACCAAACTCAACAAAAATACAATACATTTGAACGAGAAGCGTTGGCACTAGTTATTAGTCTAAAAAAGTTTCAGAAGTTTCTTTTGGGAAAAGAATTCACTATTTTAACAGATAACTTGGGGTTGACAAAATTATTAACAATTGATGCCAATAGCAATCCAAGGGTATATAGATAGGCATTGTTGATATCACAATTCAAATTTAACATTGAACACATCAAAGGAACAGACAATCATTTACCAGATATCATGTCACGTTTGTAGAATATGTTGCAACTGCTATTACAACTTGTATTAACTGAAATCATTTTATGCAAGGGTATGCATTGTATTATGGTATGAATGTATTATATGAATTTACAACTAGGAAAAATGTATGTTTTGATTTGAACGGGTATAATATAGTAAACAATTAAAGGGAGACAACATTCAGTGTTAAAATACACCTCACCAGAAAATGTTACATTTATTAGTATACTAAATTGAATTGGTAGCATTTAATTTGAATATGTGTGTTAATGGGACATGTTGTAGTTTCTGAAGACAAGGTAATTAACTACATCTTGTACTTTACATATTTGGGAACAAAACCATACATTGCTGATTTAGCCATTGTTGAGGGCTTTCATGAATGGGAATAGCGAGGGTGGGACTTCATGGGGTCACACTTCGGTTTTAGAGCCAAGATTTTGGACTTCCGCACCGATCGGGGGGTGCCAGGAGAGGGGTTCGGTTGTATACCGACTTTAGAACTGGGTGGGGATACCTATGGAGCCAGAATATTGGTCTTCCGCACTAAAAGGGGAGTGCCTGGGGTGAGGATCCCATTAAGGTATTCACAGTCGTGCAAAGACCCAACAGATGGCATTTTAGAGTGTTTGAATTGTTAACCTAATGAGGAAAAGGGAACTTGGTTGGAAATGAACTTGTCGAAAATGATTCACTACAGAGGTCTAGAATCACAATGTTCAGTGAAATGTTCACACCTGATTGATTGAAAATGTAAAACATGTTTTTTGGGGTGGGGGAGAATGTAGTGAGTCATTTTCTCCCCATTAAGTTATGCCCGATAGATGACGTCAGTAATAAATGTAAGGCGAATGTTTGACTGACTGAGATAACACGAGATTTATGTCTTGAGTTTCATGAGAGACATCTGAAAGTCAGGTTTTATGTGAAACATGATTGTTCACGTGAAACCATGAAGGTTGACTGGCAGGATTCATGAAAATGTGAATTATCACGGGCCAGACACGACAATTCGTGAGAATGAAATTATCCAGAATATTCGAGAACAGGACAGATCAGAGGGCTATATAATAGCGAAGAAAAGGTTTGTGAGGCAGTCTCGATTAGGCCAAGGGAAAGGTGTACGTGTGAAAAAGTTCGGAAGAATGTTGTCGCCTGAATAGCGTGATTTCCCAATGCCTACCTGGCATAAAAATAGCGGCTGACGGAAACGGTGGCCAGCTGTGAATGACTGTTCGTTCTGGATGGAGGGAGCTACTGTGTTTTCTTTGAATTGTGTGTGTATTCGACGATGTTACAAAGGTATGATTGACTGTTTAGAGCATTGATTAAGAGTGCTACGGTTGTACATGAACATTTACTGACTGCAACAACAGCGAGTGAAAATAAACAGTACGTGTAGCTTCTGAACGTCTGCCAGCGTCCATGTTTTCTCGTTCTTGTCAGTCGGTGAATGGAGAGATGCAGTGACTCATTCGAGCCAGCAATTAATAACAATGAAGATCACTGCACATTACATTGCCTATGTTTATTTTATTATGCAACATACAATTTGAGTAAATGTCGTCAGCTGTGTGGGCATATAGGGTTGGCCTAAGTTTTATAGACCAAGTGGTACCTAGGCGTTGATGTGGTCAACATCACACCTGCTGCCTTTACTCCCCATGACTATAGCTGGTGTCCATTTAAGGCGAAGTCGACCTGGATCTGTTGGGACCTGAACTAATGACTGTCCAATCCGCAGGCGAGCGTGTGCCCACTTAATTATGTCAAGTTTCATATGATCGTGCAATAATTTAGATATGTATAAAACAATTTATTTAAACAGGGTGGAGAGATTTATTATTAACTTGCTCGTGGAGAAAGACAAAGCATGAACCTTGCTCTTTCCCTTACTAATCTGAAAACACCACAAACACCACAACACCTCCACCTGCCGCAGATATGTCGACATGATTCTCAACACAAGGCTGATTGATATATTTCTCAGGTTCCTGTTAACCCCGTGGATCGTGAACCACACAGTATAGAACGGAAAACCGAAATTAATGGATGAATGTCGCAGATAGCCAAGTACTATAATTGTTGCCGCCAGAACATTGTCCATACCTCAAAAGACAGCTGCATTTCGACACATCAATACTATCATAGAGCTGAGTGACATTTGATGTTTTTGAGGTTGATTTGTGGTATATGATGAAACCGTGATTCGTTTTCTCTTTGTTTAAGTTGAAAAATTGTTGAGATTCCTAAACCGTATTTTATCAATACAGTTGTTGATTTTAGAAAAATCAAACATCGAATTTATAGTATCAAATTTAACTCCTTGTATAGACTAAAGATTGTTCATTGCGATTTATTTGAGTTAAATTTACAAAGTGTTGAACTTTGGTTTTTCTGAATTTTGTAGAAAAATAAGTATGTATTCCATTATATTCCGGGGATTCACCCTATTGATTTGATTTTCTGTATTTTCCTTCCTTTCCTTTTCAGAACTCAGGGACCAATAGAATTCCCCTAGACTTACTTAATTCGAGCCCTGTAAATTATTCGGAAGGATTATAGGGGATCTCCAGGCGACGATAAATTCCGCCAAACTAGTTTATTACAATCTGTACAGAAAATTTCCAGATACTCGTATTTGTTGAGTGTGAGGGTGTGACTTTTGAAACCCACTATAGAAATGTGTTCTTCGGGTAATCTCTGTTGATTTAGTTCGGATGTTAGCTCTTAATACCTTTAGTAATAATCGTTTTGCAGCTGTTGTGATAGCAGTTATATATTTATGAGAAAGAATGAGGCTCTCGTGGTTTGACTGTAGAACTATGAAAGCAATTCCGAACAAACAACAGACATGTACGATTACAAGTGAGTCAAATGTAGCAGTCCAGAACCAGCTACCACTGACAGCCTGATGACAGCAATGGTTGACTAGGACAAATCTCCTTCTTTGGCGTTCACCAGCCGTCAACTCCGGCGAGAAGTTCTGGTTTTTCCTCCACCTCTGGACATTAGTCTTATTCCAGAACCTGAGTTGCATACATATCCCTTTTACAGGTCTGACATACTGTCAGAGGCCAGTTCAACTACGGGATGAGTAGGTGTGATGGTAGTGAATTATCAGATATGAACAAGTTGACCTCCAGTCAAACTTAGAGCGAGATCGGGCAGTTTGACCACGGAATAAACGGTGTCGACTGAGCTGGGCTAGAAACTAGGACAAAGACACAAGACTCCACATACGCCAGGACCTCGATGTACGCCCTTCCACATCATTGAGAGAGGGGCGTCAATAAACGGAAATGCTGGCGAGCGAGAAGTACCCCGGGGGTGGGATCAAGTAGACAACCTACAGGTTCATGTTTCCATAGCACCACCCTAAGTTTCCCCTATTTGTGGGTTTCCTGTTCTTATGTCCTTTGCGCATCTATTTCTGGACTTTGTGATTCCCACCCCATCTTTCAGCTGATGGATCAATGAACTCATGAAAGACTAGTATGTACTCAGTGTTGGCACAGATCACACAGTAGTCACCTCACAGATGACCCTCATTACTACATCATCAGACGTCATCTCCCTCATCACCTGCCATCACCTGTCATCACCTGTCATCAAACGATGAGGCTGCCCCACTGCTACCCCTGGGGCAGCCAGCTGGCACCAGCAGATCAGTGTGTTGATGGGGCGGGTTCCCATCTAATACTACACAATTATGAAAACCTTGTCGTTCAACAACCTCTCATTTCTGATATTAGCCATTTATCCCTAAAATAACCAGCGATAATTATCCGTTCAATGATGAGTGGTAGTTATCCCCGGTGTCTCTTACTCTCACCTACCGCCGACCCCCCCCCCCCCTTTTTTTTTTCCCCGCCAGATCTATGTCTACATATGACTCTGTTAAGGCAATGAATCACATACTGACCCTTTTGTTCAGCCAGCCAATCGTCAATTTCTGAATCTACAATGCACATCACAAACTACATTGAGCACAACCGACAAGCGTGCACATCACAAACTACATTGAGCACAACCGACAAGCGTGCACATCTCAAACTACATTGAGCACAACCGACAAGCGTGCACATCACAAACTACATTGAGCACAACCGAAAAGCGTGCACATCACAAACTACATTGAGCACAACCGAAAAGCGTGCACATCACAAACTACATTGAGCACAACCGACAAGCGTGCACATCACAAACTACATTGAGCAAAACCGACAAGCGTGCACATCACAAACTACATTGAGCACAACCGACAAGCGTGCACATCACAAACTACATTGAGCACAACCGACAAGCGCGCACATCTCAAACTACATTGAGCACAACCGACAAACGTGCACATCACAAACAATAAGTAAGAATAAACTCACAGGGAGCAAGTACAGCGGGGATCTACAGTCATCAGTAGAAATTATCCTCTTTCGACACACGTTTCGGCCCACGATTCCTAAACGTATTCGGAGGTGGGCCCACCTGAGTTCATGAAGCTCAGGGCTGCTTCCCCGCCGCACAGAATTACCGGATGGTGTTATACTTTCGGCCAGAGACAAGACGACTTGGTGGTTTCGAAGGAGGGTACTGTGAGATAAGTCGCCACGGCAGCGT
>CAJHNH020000366.1:0-27500 GCA_905116865.2 Candidula unifasciata
AGAATATTGGATTATGCATCAGCACAATCTTTTTTTAGAACACTTTCTTTGCCATAAGTTTCACAACTTTACATTTGGTAAAAATGGAAGATTCTCCATCTAGACCCCGATGGACTTATACTTACCAAGTTCAGGAAAAGGGAGATTCTTGATTAAAGAGCAATCCTAATGGTCTATGTGACACTGACCAAAATTAGTGTTAACACAAAACATCTTACTTAAAAAAAAACAAGAAAAAATTAAACAAAAAAAAGGATTCATCAGGTCAAATCTAAAAACGGGAAGGAGAAAAAAGAACTTTAAAAATTAAAAATAGAGACAGCATTTCAAAAACTTCCACATTATTTTGGCAATATTGGGAAGAATGGAGAATATAAAAGACAATGCTTGTTTTGCAGAAGAATTATGTGGAAAACGGAAGATTAAAAAGGGGGGGAAAAATAAAAAAATATTCCCTTGGGGGTGCGAAGAAGAAAAACAATTTTAAAAAAAAAAAAGACTTTATATAACATGGATAAAATCAAGAAAGAGAAAATTATTATAAACTATAGACTGCAAGGAGAGAAACCAACAGGAGTGTCTAGAAAAGCAAAAACAAGAATCCTGGGAACGTTTCGGTGAGTCAATAGACAGAAAATGAGAAAAAACAGCCAGCAGAAAATCTTCAAAGTAGTTAAAAAAATATGCGGAAAGAGACGAGGAGTACAACCCCACTGAAATATTTAGGACAAGAAAGGAAGGCCATTGATTAGATTCCACCGCGAGAATAGCAGAAAGATGGAGGGAAATACTTCAATGCGCCTCTTTAAATACTCTAGGAGATCCTCATAAAAGAAACAACTGAAGAGCACAGAGCAAACAGTGTTTAGAACCACACATGACTAATGGATGAACAATAGAAAAAGTCCAGTAAACAGTCTCCAAAATATAAAGCCCCAGGAGCTGATAGATTTACCAACAGAATATAAGGTCAAGCCAGCAGGTGAAAGCCAACATCAGTATGGCTTTTCACAGAATATTCAATGCCGCAATGGGTACAACAAAACTGGCCCCTATTGACTGGCCAAACATGCAATAGTTTTAACCATTGTGGAATAACACACAGTAAGCAAACGATAATGCGGTCAATATCGAGGCATCTCTCTTTTAAACATGTTGGGCAAAATGTATGACTAAGATAATAGAACAAATGAGACCAGTGATAGAAACCACAGCTGGCAGAAGAGAACAGATGGGATTTAGGAGAAATAGAAGCTGGCACAGATGCAATCTTCACACTTAACAACAGTAATAGAAAAGAACAATTGAATACAATGAAGACCTTATGTGTGGCCTTCGTAGACCAGGAGGAAGCATTTGATAGAGTCACGACACACATAGTTTATGGAAAATAATGGCAAGATATGGAGTAAGCGAAATACCTCATCGAAGTGTGCAAAGTATTATACAGGGTATTGTAGAAGTGTAGTTAGTGAATAAATCAGGGAACATTCTCATCCTTTGTCACAGGTAACATCTGGAGTAAGACATGGGATGTGTCTTATCACCACTGCTGTTTATTCACCTACATCGACAGTATATGCAAGAATGCCGAGCCCATGAATGAAGATTCTTAGTAAGATCAACTAATTACTCTTTGCAGATGACCAGGCCTTGATAGCAGATACAGCCATGAAAATGCAACAACATCTAACATCCATGAATGAAGAAATGTAAAACAATACATATAGAATCAACACTGAAAAGACAGAAGTAATGTCAATAGGAAAAAAGAAGACAGATCTAAACATAAGCAATAGAATACAAAGGCATTAAACGGGCATCTGAGTTTAAATATCTGGGAACTACATTACCGAAGATGGAAAATTGGATAAAAGAAATTGACATTAGATGCAGTAAAGCAAACCAAGTATTGGGACAGTTAGCCCCCCCTCTTACAGCATAAGGACAATCCCAATCAGCACAAAGATACATCTTATCAAAGCATATTTATTCCAACTCTGTGCTACCAGTGCCAGACATGGTCACTCACAACAAAACCATAAGAGAAAATTAGTAACCACGGAAATGGGATGTCTGAGAAGGGCTGTAGGAGTGACCATAAGAGATAAGATCAGGAATGAGATCATAAGAGAACAAGTCCGGCACAGAACCAATTCTGGATTACATACAAAGACAGCAAGTGAAAAGGTTTGCCCACTTAGAGAGAATGCCTTGTGACACCATACCATACAAAGCATACATGGAAAGAGAAGAAGAAACGTAGAGCACGGGGTAGACCAAGAACAAGATAGAATGATAACATCAGAGAAACTCTACAACAGCACGATGTGCCTATGGTCGAGGCAGCCAGAAGAGCTAGAAACGGAACCTTATATCTCCCTCGACACCCCCACAGGGGTAAAAAAAGAAAGTGAAGAAGAGAAGGAAGAAAAGAAGAAGATAGAAAGTATGTATGTTATAGAATAAAATATGTAAGGCTGATTATAGCGGCAGGTGTCAGCTAGGGTTAGGAGGATGGTCAAGCATCATCACCAAGTGCCTCGCTGACTGGCGTGGGAGATCATGTCTTTTTTAAGTCTCGACTTATTAACCAGTGTGTGTTTTTAGTAATTATACGTATTGTTGTTTTATAGCGTATATAAGGAGGTCTTACTTCTGTTACCAGGCGACAAAGCTCCTTGTGATCCTGTTTTTTTTTTTTAATGTTATCTCGGTTTTTCACAAATAGATTTCTATAGAGGCAGATAGCTAGATGTGCATAGAGGCGTATAGACAGCTGTACATACATTTTATATATATATATATATATATATATATATATATATATATATATATATATATATATATATATTATATATATATATTATATATATATATATATATATATATATATTAAACAGTTGTTCGCATCTTATACAATATGTAGAAAAGGTATTCATAAAAATAAAATTGTACAAGTCGGGCATTTTATATTCTTTTTTTTTTTTTTTCAACAAAACGACTACAACAAAGTCTACATCTACTCTTTACAAGTGGCCAAGGAAAATGTCTCTAGGTAGGTAACAGGTCGGTTGTTATCGTTAACATCAAAGCTTTGGTAAATACATCCTGCGTGTATTCGTCTGGGTTGTTGTTAACTAGAGGAATATGTTGTTTAATATTAAAATCAGCATATGGCTCTGTAGTCGTATTTCTAGGCTAACAAGGATTGCTCAGTCTATCCAGTTGATCAAACGTTGCCATGATATCCGTCTTTACGTCATCAATTGTTCAAATTCTAAGCGATTCAGTGTCGGTCCCGTTTTGGGGGAAACGTAAATCTGACTCTTCTAAGTAACGCCCAAGTGGAGGGTGAGTATCGTGGGTGTCCTAGTTACGGCCAAGACTTTAAAAATCTTTTAAGCCAGCAGCCAAGGGTTTTTCAACAGCTCGTCGCTTGTGGTCATGTACAGTCAAATGGTCGGGGCTGTACACATCTTCAGTATGTATAGCGACAAATCAAAAATGCGGGCAGCCCTCGCGCTGTTTAAATACCAATGGTGAGCTTTTCGAAACAGTTTAAACTCGACATTTCAGGACATGTTTTGTTGATAAGGGGGAGACGAGGCGCCAAAACGATTTGATCGTTGATGTGTTGTCTATATGAAGACGAAAATAGAAGTAAAACTCGGTGCTTACGCATTTAATCAGTATAAACTAAAACAAACATACAGTCCGCTGCGCTGTAAGTCTTGTAAGGCACGAGGGTTGCAAAAATGAGGGGTCTGTGCTCGATAAAAACATATAATGTTGGTGTGGAAGTTTGGAAGCTATATGATTTAAAATATTCAAACACCCCGACCCAGTTGTAAAACAGACAGACCTAGTAAGAGTCCATATGGTCGCTGGAGTCAGCACTGATGACAAATAAATTCGATCTTTTTGTGGTCGAAATGTGAAGGTAGTTGATCACAGACGAAAACTCGTATGAGATGTTCTCGGTGAACAATGTGGTCAGTCAGAGTATTTGGCATATTTATGTATTCATGGTCTTGGCATGGTCCAGTAGCAATTGATGCGTCTTGGAAATTTTGAGTAAGAGTATTGCTCTAGACTATAACTTTTTAATGGCTTCGATGTAAATGTGGAGAACTTAAATTCACAAGACAAAACCCCTACTTGGGCATCCCAGACTAGTCCCGGTCCAACATGCTGATACTTAATTTAAAGGAGTAAAGTGTGTTGCTATTCTAAAAATGTTTGCACTCAATACCATCACATGCATCATTGTCAAACAGCTCCATAGCGAGCGCAGAGCCGAAAAAAACTTTCAAGTAGCAATTATTTTCATAGACTGGCGTTAACGTTTACTGGACACACTATGACAGTCCACACTCAAGGCTATGTATGTTGACCCGCAGTTTTGGAAACTGAAGGGGTAAATCTTGTAAGAGTCGCTAAAAGCTTTAGATTGCATTAGTGCAATCACTATGGTAGACTTTTGACTGAGAAGTATATTTTCTTGGGTGTTGGAGAACATTTATTTGGTTATAGAGATGGTTTTAGATTTCCTCGTTTCAAAGGGTATTTGTTATTGGTCGAGATAAAGCTCTCTTGTGGGCTAGAGTGACGGCAAATAAAAAAAAAATGTTGAACCATAAGGGTAGCAAGCATTATAACGGACTTATAACCAACAATGTCAGTGTGAGCTATAAGATCGGAGACATCTTCAAAGCTTAAGTTTCATTTTTACATCCACGCTATTTAGCAGGTAGTGGTCTTGTGGAGAATGTCAGCGTGTAAGCGCCCATCATATCGATTTATTGAATGGTTCCGATGAACTCTCGATGCATTTTTAGTCTTTTATTGCCAACATCTTGAGTGTCATCAATAAAAACCTTAGTGTCGCTGAGATACATTGCGACAGAAAGAGGCTCTTCTTGGCATCCTCCCCATAATTCATCGTGGCTTCTAATTAGGGGCTATACTGATAGGTGTTTTCACTAAGTGTAATCAAAATATCGTTAATGGAAATGTCACCTTGAGACCCCCCCCCCCACACACACACACATACACAGAACTGTGCATGTAATAGTTGGCTGGTGCCACCGTGGCATCTGGTGGTAAAATTTCACCGTTGCTCAAAGTTACTTTGGCTCTGACATCTAAAAATGTGTTGAAGAAGATCCATGCATTCTTCAATGTTTCCAAAGACGACAAATCTATAGGGGCTGCATAGGATAACAACGCCAGCGGGTATATGTCTAGGAATTGATCCTCCTTAACTGCTGTTTGTTTCGGTAGCACGCCAAACAAATTAAAACCTAAGTGAAAACATTCACACAAACTGTGATAAATCAGAGACATAATCAAAGATATCCAAGTACTTTTTAGGTATTCTGTGAGAGTGCATTGTTTGTGAGAACGATGAGGTCAAGATGGTGCTTTCGCTGCTTCCTCCAAGTCCAAGTCCTTTTGAGGAAAAAATAAAAGAAAAGCTCGACCACGTTCAGACTGCTGCTAGCTAGCCTAGGCTACTAGCAGTCTCCGCCTATATTTGTGGTCTGGGTTATTTGCGTCACTTTCGTGACTGAATTTTAGTGTTTGTGCCATTTCTGGGCATGATGCTTCCATCCGAATCAAACCGCTCGTCCTGTTGTAACTGGTGCATGTCTTCCTTCTTCTTTCTTGGTGTTTCCTGTTTGTTCTGTCTCCCTTTGATCTGGCTAGGCGTATCTCGAAGGAGAGCGAGCTTCCATACACAACGTCTTTTGGACCACCATTTATTGTTTTAAAATTTTGAGTATTTAAATTATGCCAAAAAGTACTGAAAACAGTTTTTGAATTCGAATAGTTCCGAAATGTGAAAATGTTCCGCGAGTGACCATAGTGGTCTTATAGTTGTCTTCCTGTAATATGAACGGGTTAGTCATGTAATGGATATGTATGTGAGAGTTTATGTGGAGACTTAAGTGGGTCCAGTCGTCATCTGTTATTATGTGGTCCGGTTGTGTTGACAGCTAAACTCCGGTGTACGTAAATACCATATAACCGGAGCATCCAGCTCACGCTTTGAGATCCAAATGTTCGGCAATGAGAATTGCTGTGGCATGTTGGGTAACGAACTCAAATGCTCTCTGTGGGAATGGGTTGGGGGGTTAAACTCATAGTGCATCCGAAAGTTAGGAAAGGGTAAGGGAAAAGGGGGCGGGAGTCCATTCAGTCGTTTCTCGTCGTTGCCGTCTTGCTGGATTCTAGCGTGGCCTTTTGCCGGGACTATGTGTATCACGTTACCAACCTTTGCTATCATCACAGTGATGGGGTGGTATTGGTGGTTATGTGTTCTAGTCCTGTCATTATTGAGTCACTTGTTTTCCCTATTTGCTGTCAGTCGTATCTTGTTGGGAGTCCTGTCGGTCATGTGCATGTTGTATGTATGTTGTTGAATGGTATGGTTTTGTGTATGAATCTCCGGAGTACATGGACGCATCCAACAAGGTGTATGCGTACATGCACTCGAGTACTCATACACGTAGTCAACACTACATATTTGCACGTCATTTCATACTTATCCATGTATGCATACCTAATTTACATTACGTACACACGCAAAATCTTTTATATGCTAGCACATCCACACGTAGTGACATTAACTCTTCCATGTCTTGTGCGTTTAGTGTCGCTATGTCTGTAGTATCGTCTGGTCGTGTCACTTTTAAGTTATGTCTCGTTACTTGTATGTGACCTGCTCGGTACTGTCTTACCATGTTTTGGTGGATGGTGTGTGTTGATGACCTTCTTGCTGCGTACACACCTCATTCCATGTTCTCATTAATTAACAGACATGCAGCAACATAATTTCTGGGTTCTTTGAGTGCACTGTCATTCATACACACAAATATCACGCTCCCATAAATATACACACATGTCCACTCATACCAACATATACATGCATACAGTAATACATTTTTATATCCATGTACTCATTCATCTGTACCTTTCGCCCAGCTATATTCCCACTGTCCTATCCATACGGGATCCCTAACCATCCATCTACATACACTACACTCACTCATCCTTGTGTATGTTTCCAAGCTCACATCTATGCACTCATCATACTTACACTACCTCTCTGACGCTTGATGTGCGGAGTTACCATCTGATCAGCTCCTTCTGTTGTATTGAGTAGATCCTTTATCTGGTCTTTTTAGTTTGGGTTTGTTTTAAAAAGGTATTGTTTAACCAGTTTTTGGATGTCTATTGCTATCTACCTTTAAACATTCGTTGCAGTAATTTGTTCTTTGCGTTTTAGAAAATACTCCTCAATGGGTTTCCTCTCCAATTTATATTTGGTGCAGTTTATTATATAATGCTCTATTGTATTATCTTGAAAGCAGTCCAGACATAGAGGAGATGTAAATTTCTCTGGATGCCACCCTAACCTAGCTCTCCATATTAGTTTGTTAGCTGGGATTTTCAGTTTGTCCCGTACCTGTGTGTTAAGGCTGGGCTCTTTAAGGTTGTTGTAGGCATCTCTGCCTTTATTGCTCCCTTGCCATTGTAGTTTCTTCCACATTTTAATTATATGTCGTTTGATTATGCTAGTCCTTTCAGTTTTTCCAAGTCCTACATCTACTAAAACATCACATTTTGCTCCCTTTTTGGCTGCTATGTCAGCTTTTTCATTGCCTATTACACCTCTGTGTGCTGGTACCCATGCAATAGTGACTTGGCATCCTTTATTCTTGAGCTGGGTTGTTAGATTTAGGATTGTCTCTTTAATATCTGGTCTACTGCTAGTTTTATGTGTTTTTAACGTCTGCACTGAAAACAATGGTGGCGTCCGTGGCTAAGGCGTAGCGAGTCCGACTCGTGAGCCAGCATACCGCGATCGAAACCCACTGCAGGCTGCGTGGATTTTTATCGTGGTATGGGACGTCGCAGGTCGACCCAGCCTAAATTGGGTACCAGGATGGGCTGTCCTGGGAAAGTAAAGACAGCCGGCGTAATGCTGACCACATTACCCACAGAGTGCTGATGGTCTGTAAAAATATGGGACGCTCTGCCCAGATGCCCGATGCGCCGAAAGGCGTGAAAAGGGATCTTTACTTTTTTACTTACTGAGGACAATGAATCTGTCAGTATGGTAAATTTAGTTGGAGGTTTATTAATTACCATCTCTAGTGCCTTCATTATGCCGACCAGTTCTGCTGTGCATACTGCCACATGATCTGTTATTTTATATTCTCTTTGCATATTCCACTGTGGGATTATTACTCCTGCTCCTACTTCTCCTTCTTCATTCTTAGATCCGTCAGTGTATGCAATCAGATTGTCTGATCGGATCTGGTCTATGTATTCTCCTGTTATTGTTTTGGCTTCAAATGTTTCAGTATTCTTATTAATAATTTTCATCAGACTCATGTCTGTCCTAGGCAGCTCTAGTCTCCATGGAGGGATTTGAGGGACAAACCTAACGCTTGCCTCTAGAGTCCTAGCTAAGTCCTCATCATCGTTAATTTCTAGTGCAGCGTCCCAGGCTGCTGGTCTCTGTATATCTCTGACCGGTCTGTCACCTAGGTGGGTAATGTTATGATGAAAAGCGTCTGAAGCTGGGTGTCTGGCATCGTTGGCCGCTTTCATCCAATAGCTATAAATTAGTTGTTTCCTTCTGAGGTTAAGCGGTGTGATGCCTAGTGCTACCTCCATGGTCTCTCTCGATGTCCCTTTACCAGCACTCATGATGGAAGTCAGGGCTTGGCACTGAATCCTATTAAGTTTGCATTTGCTGTTCTCTGATGCTGATTCGTATACTATGCTTCCGTATTCCAGTTAGTTAGTTAGTTAGTTAGTTAGTTGGGTTATCCTCATTGCACTCCGGACATGTCCATAGGTGCTCAGATCCTCCCCTCAGTATGAACCCCAACGTCCGATGGCTAATAGTACCAGTTCTATGTTGATTAACAAGTCTTCTGGCGTAGCTGGTGTGCGTCTCGTTTTTTGCTGTGCCGATCTTAATTCCCAAGTCTGCCATTCTGGCGAGTGATGTGGATTCACTGCCACCAAAGTCGTCTATCCTTCCCATTTCTCTGAGGGCATTGATAATATCAGCATGATCCATAGGCTGACCGTCGGTAGTGATAGCGGATCCAGCCAACCTGTCAGCTCTTTCATTTCCATCGACGCCTGCGTGTCCCGGAACAAAAATAAAGGTGACTCCACGGACAGTGGACTTCTGTAATGATTCAAGCCATTGTCTTCGCACTGAACCTGCCTGAACCCTCCGGATCATACTCATTGAATCACTGAGTATACACACGCGGGTGTATTTTTGTGTTTCAAGCCAGGCAAGCGCTTGTGTCACTGCCATCACCTCCATCGTCATGCTGCTGGTTGTCATGGAGAAGGCGCCGTTGGCTTCTTTGACTGTTCTGCCCGCTGAGCGTGCTGTAAATGCCCATGCGCTTCTTCTTTGGCGTATAACGGATCCGTCTGTATAGATTATTGCATCTGCTTCGTCTGAATTTTCACCGATGAGAGCGTTGACCTCTGCATTAACAGCAACAGGATTCTCTTCTCTACATCGCCTGTTGAGTGTGACAATACAGGAAATGTACAAATAAACGCCTGAGGCACAGGTATCCATTCTGCACCAGGTATGATGTCGGTTAGGCTGCATATTTGCCTAATAACATCTTCTGCCCGACCTAGCCACGATTTCCCCCTCTTCAGTCTGTCGCCCTTTTCACTAAAAAGCGCTTGATGCAGTGGGTGTTTCTTATCAGCACATATTTTGAGATATGCCCGAGCCCTCCACATCCTGATCCTTTGGTTCATTGTTGGAAAGTCAAGTAGATACCTCATTGCTCAACAGGATGTGTCTCTAGTACATCCCAAAATAATGCGCATGGCTTCATTTTGCACCTTTTCGAGTCGTTCAATCTGGGTAGCACTGACAGTGAGGATGGCCAGAGCGTATTCAATGGGGGAAAGGACCAGACCGTAGAATAGAAGTATTAGTAGTCTTTGCTCAATGTTGGAAGCAGCCATAATCCTCATTGCAGATAGACCTTTGCGTGCTTTTGTTATCACATGGTCAACGTGTTCCCTGAATGACAAGCTGCGATCGAACCTCACCCCGAGAAACGTCATAACGTTGGTTCTGATCAATACATTATCACGCATTTTCACTTCTGGTAAGTCCGACTTGACAATGTGATTATTCAAAGAGAACCATGACACTGATGCCTTCGAAGGATTGACATAGGCATTGGAACCATCACACCAGGCGGCAATTCGATCGAGTTCTTTGTGCATAGTGCTGGCGATCTCCTGTCTATCACGCCCTCGTCGATAAATCAAAATGTCATCAGCAAATGACAAAGTTCTCCCCTTTCCATCAACTGCTGCTCAGTGATCATCACCGTATAAACGTTGAATAAGACTGGTGATAGCGGTGATCCCTGTGGCAAGCCTGGACATATCGTTTGCGGTTCTGAGGACCAGCTACCACATCTTAGTACAATCTTTCTCTGGAACAGGACCGCAGCAATCCAGCGGATCAGAATAGGATTAACTTCTAGTTTAAGCAGTAATTGCATTAAATAATCGTATGGTACTTTATTGTAGGCATCATCTAAGTCCAACACTGCCGCACATGTCTCTTCTTTAATCTGAAATCCCTCGTACACATCGTAGGCGAAAACTGCAGCATTGAACCATGTCTCTTTATTTAACCTGTACCCTCCAAGTGTTGGTGGGAACTTATTATGTAGTTCCAAGTAGCTGGTCAATCTTTGTGCGACAATTTTTTCCAAAAGTTTGCCAACAGTATTCTGCATCGAGATGATTCTGTAGCCGCAGATCTTCGAGTGGTCTTTATTAGGCTTTGGTAGTGGGAACAAATAACTATGAAGCCATTCCTCTTGTATCTGGCCACTCTGGATGCTGATATTGAATTCCTTTGCCACGCTTTTCAAATCAGCATTCGACATCATCAGCATGTCGTTGTATCGGATGCCGTCAGGGCCTGGAGCAGTGCTGCGCGATTTCTTGAGGCAAGTTCTTAAGGTATCTGCAGTGATTGTGAGATCAGTGCCTAGCACAGTGTTCTCGCACAGCATCGACAGTTTCATCTTAACCCCTATTCTTGTAGCTTCGTCTTTTTGGTCAGTTTGCTCCAAGTAGCGCGCCAGAAGGGTTTTTCCTTTATCAGCATCAGTTCTCTGCCATATCAGGTCTGTACCCTGAAAATCAGGGATACCCCTTGGTCGTGCGGCACCGTGCATGCTCCGTTTGAAGGCGCCAGAATGTCACAAGAGATCCCTCGGAGCAAACGCTCTTGCAGAATTCGTTCCATTTCGCTGTCTTAGCTTCCTTCGCAATTAACTTGAAAGCCACTGTCTGCTTGTTGACCTCATCTTTCAGACTGATCAGGCGTTCAGGAAGTGACGGATCAATTTTCCTTGCCTTTTGCCATGCCTTGACAGCTTTCCTTTTTTCTAGCCACGCCATGTTGACTACTTCATTCCACCATTGTGGCTGGGCCCATCTCTCCCGCCGTCTGCGATCTGTTCTTGTTTTACGTCGTCGGATTTTGCTAATGGCATCTTGCCCTGTACGGTCATATATAAAAGCAGGCACATTGATTACATGACCTTTGTTGTTGCTCTTCTCTACCAGGACGACGCAAGGAAAGTGATCACTGTCGTGGTATCCCAGTGTGCTCCACCTGCATCCTGATGCAAAGGAGGGAGACACTAGGGCCAGGTCAATTGCGCTGTCAGAATCCCTTGTCGTGTTGCCATTCGGGTAACCTTTCCGTCGTTCAAGCATACTAGATTGGCAGACACTAGGGCATCCTCCAGGTCTTCCCCCTGTTTATTAGTGATTACATTGCCCCACTGGTGTCCTCTGGCGTTGAAATCTCCGCAGTAAAGGACTTTCTTTTCCTCCGTCTGGAGCAAACTCTGCCATTTCGCTGTATCCACCTTTCCATTGCAGGCGTACACACTGACAATCACAAACTGGGCCGGGCCCATCACTCTGATTGCGTGTACTTGTAGGTCGTCATTATTCCACTTAGACATGTCCACCTCAGACACCGGTATGTGGTCACGAACAAGAATGAGCTGTCCGAGGTGCCGTCTATTGTAGAAGGATTGGAAGCCCGCAATTTTAATGATCTCGTCACCGAGGTGTGTTTCCTGTAGGACAACAATGTCGTTGCTGTAGAGGAGCTTCTCAAAAATGGGTCGGCGTTGACTGAACGAAGCGCAGTTCCAGTAGAGAACACGAACATACTTTAAACTGAGTCTCTCACATTTCAGCCGCTTCCTGCAGGCGCCATTTTGCCCCTAACAAAAGCTTTATAAAATTGTATTAGGGTGTCCTGGTGTGCTCCCCATCCGTTTCCTTTAATCATTCTCAGCATATCATTGTACTTTGTACACTTTACTACGAGATCATCGATGTGCTTAGCCCAGGTCATTTGTTCATCCAGAATCATTCCTAGAAATTTCGTCGAACGTGTCCGCTGAACTGTTCTACCATTAATTTGGAGTCTCGTTACTTCTGGGTCATAATTAAGCTGTCTTTTAAAGTTGAATATCATGCTTACTGTTTTGTCGACGTTGATTTTAAATCCCCATTTTCCTATCCAATGCGCACCTTCGTCTAGACTTTTCTGCAATCTTTTCTTAGCGCAGGGGATCTGATTATGGCTGTGGTAGATTGCACAATCGTCCGCAAATTGAGTTAGTCCTGTGTCCTTGTTCGTGATGGCATCATCAAGGTCGTTTACCAATATACTGAACAGGGTAGGGGATATTACAGCACCCTGAGGGATTCCATTCACCTGATCAAAAGTTTGTGACCTTTCGTTATTAACTAGTACTGAAAATGTTCTTTCTTGTAAAAAGCTTCGGAAATATCTATAGGTTCTTCCGGTAAATCCTAGTTTAGCTGCTTTAAACAAGGCTGCTGGCCGATAGCACTGGTCATATGCCTGTTCCAGATCCAGGAACACTGCCATTGTCTTACCTCCTGTTTTAAATGACTTTTTAACATGATCTTCTAATTTTATAATTTGATCAAGGGTGCATCTGTTAGATCTGAACCCTGCCTGAGTTTTGCTAAACAGGTTATTTTTTTCCATGTGGAATGTTATTCTTTTATTGACGATTGTTTCTAATATTTTCCCCAGGTGGGATGTTAAAGATATTGGTCTATATGAGTCTACTTTTTGAGGGTCCTTATTAGCCTTTTTAATAGGTATGATAGTTGCTTCCTTCCATCTTCTTGGAATCTCTCCCTCTTTCCAGATCTCATTGTAGAAATCAGTAATCTGTTTAATGGTTTTTGCTGGTAGCATTTTCATTATAGTATAGTTTAGAATATCGGCCCCAGCTGCATTGTTAGATTTGGCTTGTATTGCTGAGTTAACTTCTTCAGTAGTTATATCTGCATCTAGGTATGAATTTTCTTCCTTAATTGTGATTTTAGTTGTCATAATCTCTTTATTAAGAGCCATTCTGTTTTTCCGTTCTTGTTGATTTAGTTTATTATTGGAACATACCTCATAGAAGTGCTGTCCGAAGATATCTGCCTTATCTTTATCCGTAATTGCCACTGTGGGTACCTGAATTGTAGGGATCCTTTCTTTTATTTTGTCTCCTTTAATGACTTTAATCTGATTCCACACTTCAGTTGCTGGAGTATCAGGGTTCAATTTTTGGCAAAATGTCCTCCAGTGCGCCTCCTTAGCTTTGCGAATGACTTTGCTAGTTGCATTTCTGTGTTTAACATATTCTTGCCATCTTTCTGTTGACCCGAATTTTCTATAGTCCTGCAGAGCCCTTTTTCGTTTATCTGTCGCCTCAGTGCATTCTTGCGTCCACCATGCAACAGGGTTCTTGTTTACGTTTCTTTTATTGTTGTTAGTTAAAATCTTATTTCTTCCCTCAAGAAGATGGGTAGGCATGTTTTTATTTGGAATATTTCTTGTTGCTACTTTTAGTATTGTATTAGTCACTCTTTCAGCAAAAGTATCAATGTTTTCACCTTCAGCTCTAACCAACTCTGTATTATTAAGTTCATCTATAACTTTATCCCATTTTGCTTTTTTAAAATTAAAAGTAGGTTTGTTATTAGTTTCATATTTTGTTGGTTGGGTTTTAATTCTCGTTAAAATTGGAAGATGGTCGCTTGAGGTGTCCTCTAAAACTTTCCATTGGCTTCCAGCTAAACTCTGTGTTACTAGTGTAAGGTCAATAGCCGAGTGTCTATTACCTGGAATTGGGTTAATCCTTGTTATCGACCCGTCATTGAGTACTGTTAGTTGATTATCTTCAATAAATTCTAATAGTTCTTTTCCTGCCAGACTTTCTATTCTGCCACCCCATAAGGGGTGTGAGCAGTTGAAGTCGCCTACAATTATTGTGTTAGTGGTTATCCTGTTTTCTATTGCTTTAAGATCATTCTCCTCTATCTCCCCTTTTGGGCAGTAGATGTTAATTATCTTTAGGTTTTGAGGTTTGCAAGCTATTTCTACACACAGACCTTCAAAGTTGTTAGTTTTGAACTTGTCCTGAGTTATTTCTCTTATTCCCTTATTGATGAGGATGGCTACTCCACCTCCATTGCCTATTTCTCTATCATTCCTGAATATTTTATATCCTGGGAGTTTAAAGGTATCTTTTGGTTTCAGGTTTGTTTCTTGAAGGGCTAGTATATTACACTCGCCCTGGAAATCTGACATCATTGCTGGAAGGTTAAGTTTAGCTCCTCTGCAGTTAAATTGAATTATCTGCAGGTCTTGTTTATTCACTACTCTAGGATTGAATTTTGGTGATTTTGTGTGTCTGGTTAGGCTTAGTGTGGGTTTGACTGACTGGTGTCTTTAGTTTTCTATTTATCTAGTTAGATAGAGACAACACAACATTCAATATCTGTGAACATAAAGGCGGGGGTAGGGGTGGTTGCGCTGGGGTGGAGCATGAGGCCCGTGGTGCTGGTGCTGGGGGTGAGGACGGGTGGGGTGTGGATTGCGCTGGAGCGGTGCATGGGGTTGGAAATGCTGGTGCTGGGGTGGAGGCTGGTAGCGTGCAGGGTGTGGGATGGGCTGGTGTCGTGCAGGGTGGGGGATGCGCTGGTGGGGCGCATGCTGCTGAGGATGCTGGTGCTGAAGACGAGGGCGGGCGTGGTCAAGAGGTGGGTAATCTCGGTAGGAGCGTGGGTCGCTGGAATAGGGTAGGTCGGAGGATGGTCGGTGAAGGTGTGGCCCACTGGTGTTGGGTAGGTTAGTGGCAGGTCTCACAGTTGGCCTGTTAGTTCCATGCCTGGGTCGGAATGGTACAGCTGGAGGTGGTTGGTGTTGTGGGGGTTTGGGTAGATTGGGTCTGAGAGGGGGAGCATTGGCAGATTTGTTGATGCCTGTACCTCCCTTCACCTGCCTCGTAGTCCCTGCACTGTCAGTAATTCCTCCTTGCTTGCTGGACTGATTCGCTCTTTTTTCGAAGTTCTTTTTAAATGCTAGGAGTTCCAGAACTTCCTTTCTCTTATAAAGATCTGCTTTGTCAATAGGTGTTGTTTTAGTTTCTGGGTCCTCTCCTTTTTTTGTCTGTCCGGTCTGTTCTTTTAGTCTCCTTATTTCGTTCCTCATATCGTCCATTTCCTTTTCCATCCTATCACGTTCCCCGGTAAGGTCCTGCACTGTCTTCCTCAGTTTGTTCCTTTCTGTTGATACTCTACCCAGCATTGTATTGAAATCTGCATTCGCCGCTAGTATTTTCTCAATCTCCGCATAGTGCGCACATGCCGGGATAGGCATACAGACATGGTAAAAAGGTGGTCGGCATGTAAATCGGCTTGGGGGTGGGGGCTTGGTGCATGGACATCCAGGAGGGCACTGGCGTGTGGCGGGAGCCGGGTCAGCAGGGTAGGGCGTGGTAGAGGAAGGTGGGGTGGGTACCACAGTTGGCTGGGGAGCGGCCAAGCCTCCAGCTGTGGGCTTGGTGCATGGGCAACCAGGGGGGCACTGACGTGGAAATGGAGCTGGGCCAGCAGGGCGGGGTGTGGGGGTGTGGGAGGGGAGGTGGGTGGGTGGTACCACAGTTGGCTGGGGAGTAGCCAATGGAGGTAGGATATGTGCCACATCAAGGTGGAGAGTGGCAGACGGGGTTGGGGTGGGTGCCACATCAGGGTGGGGAGTGACAGAGGAAGTTGGGGTGGGTGGCACATCAGTGTCTGAGTCAGTGTCAGAATCAGAAGGGGTGGGTGATGCAGGGGGAGGGTGAGACTGCGTGGGTTCGAGGTTCGGGAGCCTTGCTTCTTCCGTGGGGGTTAGACTGGGTAGACTGCTGACCTCCTCAGCGCTACGTCTTTCAGTTCCTTGGTCCAATTCCTTATCATCTATTCCCTCATTGGCTGGTCCTGGTCCACAGCTGCTGTCCACCATCCTGATTGGTTCCATTCGTGTGATGGCCTTAGTTGTATTGTCCCTCTGATGGTGCCTCCATTTCACCATTACTACTGATGTCTGAGTCAATATGGCCCTCTCTCCAGATGCCCATAGCCTTCTTCCTCTCCGGGCAACCTAGGTATCTGGCACTGTGGTTCCCACTGCAGTTAACGCATCTCCTGTTAGGGTTCCTCTCCTTATATTGAGTGTCCTCCCTGGCCTTGACGCAGTCCTTTGCCCAGTGTTTGCCCCCACAAAATTTGCATGATGGCTCCTTGGCTCGACAGTCTCTCCTGCTGTGAAAGAAACGCCAGCATTTTTCACAATGTGGCAGAGATGGGACAAACAGCTCACAGTATTTTATCTTACCTTGATACATTACCTTTTCAGGGACTCTTGTGCCTCCACATCTGACCTTGAGTACAGTGGTCAGTTTGCCCTCAGTGGTGCTCAGCCTGGACACCTCCCTAAACTCTACACTCGGGTTCTCCTTCTTCAGTTCCTCAGCGGTCCTCTCCTCATCCTCAGCCAGAGGCACTCCTTTCACCACCACTGTCACCTCCGGTCGGTTGATGTCCACAAAGATCCTAATATCATGGGGGAGGTCCAAAGCAGTCCCTTCTTTGGTCTCCTTAATCTTCCTGATCATCTCCTCTGTATCCTTGGTCCTGTTCAGGGTGGCCATGATAGTTCCTCGAGCGTTCTTGGTGCATGCAGCCACCGTCCTCTTCCCTAGTTTGGCCTCCAGGATGTCCTTAGCCTTGTCCCTGGTGAGGGATGTCAGCATCACCTGTCTTCCGCCAATCTGGTTGATCGCAACGTTAAGGTCCTCCTCCTCAACTGTTGTTCTCTGCTGCTCCATTGTCATCTCTTGTTGCTTGGGAGGTGTCCTCCTAGTCCTTCTCCTCATTGGCACAATCTCCTGCACCACCTCTGCGAATGTTCTCCCTGCTGTCTGGCTCTTGTGAGAGGCATTGTTATTATCGAAATGATGGTTAATAATAAAAATAGGAGGTGACTTACCTAAGTCCTCTCCCAATGAAACAGAAGTACAATAACTATCTAGTATTATAAAGTAAACAAACAATTAACGCTATTAAATAATACAAATCAACGTAAAAGTCACTTTTAACTATCGAGAGGATGAAATGAGGAAAAACAGCCAAAAAGCAAACCAATGGGATTCTAGAGATACTTTTAGTAGTGAGAATGTGGCAAGGTAAACACCGGGTATGAATTGAGGAAATTCACAAGTTCAGCGAACCAATGAAAATCAAGAGACAATTTTTACTAGTTAAAAGCAGCGGGGGGATGAAGTGAGTAAATTCGCAAGCTCAGCTAACCAATGAGATCCCAGGTTTAATACTGACGCAGAGCAGCGGCCAGCAAGAAAGCGCGGGAAAAAATCTGCAAGCTGCGGTCCTATTGGCTGTTAGAAAGATGCTATAGACTAAGGGTTGCGTGGCAACCCGAGGTCGCGGAATTCAAAGCTAATTAGTAAACACAATGATATATCAATAAAGCACTAAATCTACACCACAATATTATTTAAAACAATCACAAATCATGAATCACAGTCCTGAAAATGTAAACAAATCGATTAGTCCTCTGAAAATCAGTGGAAAATGGCAGCCAAAGGCTTAAAATGAGCGTTTTGTGAGAGCGTTGTGAAATGCTTCCGATCGCTGTGAAATGCAGTAATCGAATGTGCCCTAAATGAGTACAGTCCTTAGAAATAAAGACGACCGGCCTGACAATGTAACCTACCTGAGTTCCGATTGGTCTATCAGATAAAGGTCTAGACTTATATGCCCGATACGTCTAAAGACTTCACTTTCTCCACGTTGTTCTAGACTGAAATGATGTTGTAGTCGTTGATTGATCTTTCACTGGCGTTGAAACGGTGCTGATATAGCCTGTCAGTGCCTCCACTAATACCTCACATTCAAGCAGATCAACACAGTGCCTGTCAGTGCCTCCACTAATACCTCACACTCAAGCAGATCAACGCTGTGCCTGTCAGTGCCTCCACTAATACATCACACTCAAGCAGATCAACACAGTGTCTGTCAGTGACTCCACTAATACCTCACACTCAAGCAGATCAACACTGTGTCTGTCAGTGCCTCCACTAATACCTCACACTCAAACAGATCAACACTGTGTCTGTTAGTGCCTCCACTAATACCTCACACTCAAGCAGATCAACACTGTGTCTGTCAGTGCCTCCACTAATACCTCACATTCAAGCAGATCAACACTGTGGCTGTCAGTGCCTCCACTAATACCTCACACTCAAGCAGATCAACACTGTGCCTGTCAGTGCCTCCACTAATGCCTCACACTCAAGCAGATCAACACTGTGTCTGTCAGTGCCTCCACTAATACCTCACACTCAAGTAGATCAACACTGTGCCTGTCAGTGCCTCCACTAATGCCTCACACTCAAGCAGATCAACACTGTGTCTGTCAGTGACTCCACTAATACCTCACACTCAAGCAGATCAACACTGTGCCTGTCAGTGCCTCCACTAATACCTCACACTCAAGCAGATCAACACTGTGTCTGTTAGTGCCTCCACTAATACCTCACATTCAAGCAGATCAACACTATGTCTGTTAGTGCCTCCACTAATACCTCACACTCAAGCAGATCAACACTGTGTCTGTCAGTGCCTCCACCAGTTCTCACATTCAAGCAGATCAACACTGTGCCTGTCAGTTCCTCCACTAATGTCTCACACTCAAACTGATCAACACTGTGCCTGTCAGTTCCTTCACTAATATCTCACACTCAAGCAGATCAACACTGTGCCTGTCAGTTCCTCCACTAATGTCTCACACTCAAGCAGATCAACACTGTGCCTGTCAGTTCCTCCACTAATGTCTCACACTCAAGCAGATCAACACTGTGCCTGTCAGTGCCTCCACTAATGTCTCACATTCAAGCAGATCAACACTGTGCCTGTCAGTGCCTCCACTAATGTCCCACACTCAAGCAGACCAACGCTCTAACCTTGAGTGCCTCTACTAAAGTTAGTTAGTCGACAGATTATTGACATTGCATATCAAACTATTCAGTCCGTAAGTGCTCATATCCCCACCTTAGTAAATCTCGCATCGCGTAGCGACTCACAATACCAGTTCTGTGTTGGGGTCTTTTTGTTCATTATCTTTCTGCATAGTTCTCTTGTCTGGTCACACCTCTTTTAACATGTTGTTCTTACGGTCTCGTCATTGTTGCAGATTCATAGTCATCACTTGGTTCTTGCAAACATCTTTCTCCTCGTAAAGCATTCTTATAATGAGACTGGTCCATTGCTCACTGAGTCGCTAAGAAAGCATGCGTATGACAAAGTTTAAGTCTCCAGCCACGCTATTGCTTTGGTCAGGTTAGGAAAGGGTTCTCGTATGTGAGTTATGTGTCATGTTTGGATAGGCTGTCCGTGTGTGAGTTATGTGTCATGTTGGGATAGGCTGTCCATGTGTGAGGTGTATGTAATGTTAAAAGAGGCTGCCCATGTGTGAGTTACGTGTCATGTTAGAAGAGTCTGTCTATGTGTGAGTTATATGTCATGTTAGGAGAGGCTGTCTATGTGTGAGGTATAAGTCATGTTAGGAGAGGCTGTCCATGTGTTAGGTATAAGTCATGTTAGGAGAGGCTGTCCATGTGTGAGGTATAAGTCATGTTAGGAGAGGCTTTCCGCGTGTGACTTATGGGTCTTGTTGGGAGAGGCTGTCCATGTGTGAGTTATGTGTCATGTTAGGAGAGGCTTTCCGCGTGTGAGTTATCTTTCATGTTAGGAGAGGCTTTCCATGTGTCAAGTATGTTTTAGATGCTGCTAATCAATCAATCAGACGCTTCTAGATTGTTTTCCCTTTCTCCATTTGCTCTGAAACTAGATAACTTAATTGTAATATTTGTTTGTTGCCAGTTGTCTGGCTGTCGTGATGCCACATTACAGAACCACATAGTTTGTTCTCCACTGCTGACACTATCATCATACTCACATGTGGAGTTGACTGGTTTGGGGGATCTTGTACCCCAGGAGGGTAATCAAATATTCTCTGTTTAAACATTATAATTATTTATCATCATCGTCTGCATTTACATAACTTTTTTTAGCGTTTTCCAATGCATAGTAATAATTGTGTCAGTGATTGTTGTACTATAGACATTGGTGTGAAACAGGGCGGTATTGATATCATGCATTATTTGGCCTAACCTTGAATAGATCAGGGCAGTAAAGCATGGAAGGATATGCCAGTAGACGTGCATGGTCTTTCTACAGTGATAATAACACTCGGGAGGTACTGCAGGAACCATATTCGTGCAATTGTAGACATATCGATACGTACACTGATAGATCAGCATCGATACCCAGGAGATATTATTATCTAAGCTGGGTTAAGGAAATGCAGGCCAAGACCAGCACGTGCATACACACCCCAAAGGATGGGGAACATATTAAAAGAGGACTGAGACATTGGAAGTGAGATCATTCAGATATATTCTTGGCATATCATACCAGGACCATATCAAACACGAAGAGGTTCGCCATAACTTGTCTAATATATTAGCAACTGTCAACAACTTTTAACTGCAGTGAAAAGACTGAACATGTATTGGTATGGACGTGTAAAAAGTTGTAGCAGCCTCTGAAAAGCAATACAACATGGCTCGGTAGAAGGGAAGAAGAAAGGAGACAGACCCGAAAGACCTGGATACAATTTGACTGACTAGGCAGGCCTTAGTCAAACAACAATGAAGCTTATTGCTACATGAAGCATTAAATTCTTGGACAACCAATCAGGAATATTCTCAAGGACGACATTGACTGTAAACGTTTCACACACGTTGTTAGGCTCAACAATCAGCAGCTTCGGCTCCACCTTATCAGCCAATCATCAGATAGTATTGATACCTGCACAATACTGTATATGCTGGTCCCTTGGAGGATAGGCAGAGCGAGAGGACTTCTCCGCAATTGTCATCAGATATTGATACCTGCACAATACAGTACCTGCTGGTCCCTTTGAGGATAGGCAGAGCGAGAGGACTTCTCCGCAATTATCACCAGATAGGACTGAAACTCACATAACACAATACAAAGTATTTGCCAGAGCGAGAGGCCTTCTCCGCAAGCACCATGTCTCGGAGAAACAAACCTAACGGAAAGCGCAACGGACAGAGGAAACAGCCCACTGACAGATCCACTCGATCTAACTCGGAGGCCAGGAAGACGCAGACAGATACTACCGAACCACAGGAAGACGCCCCTACTACCAGTGAGGCCCTGAGTGACGTCCCAGCGTCACCTGAACCAACACAGCCAAGTCCACAGACATCTCCAGATCGACGAAAGACAGGCAGCTATGAATTTCCTGCCACAATATTTCTACGACAGACCAACTCGGGCCGGACAGCAATCACTACACTGGCAACGCTAACATTGATCAATATGCTGGAGATCATGTTAGGCAAGAGGGCAGTCGCAAAGATTAGGAGAACTCGAGAAGGAGTGATAGCTTCACTAAACAGAACCAACCGCACCTCAGACATGCTGGATGACATCCAACACGACGGCAAGAAAGAACTCCGACTATCCGAGGAGATAACTGTGACGGCCACCATCTTCCAGAATGTAAGACGCTGGGTGATCCGAAGAGTCAACCTGCAATGGAGCAACGAAGAAATTCTGCAACAAATAAGGAAAGAAAACCCCAATGTCAACATCAACCAAGCAGAGAGACTGGGCTCAAAACGGCATCCATTGCCAGTGGCGGTGATAACATCGGAAGGAGAAAACATCCCGGATAAAGTCTACCTAGATCAAAGAATGCAAAGACCAGAGCAATACGTGCCACAGGTGATCCAGTGCTCTCGTTGTCAAAAAGCATGGCACTCCCGGGCCACTTGTGTGAGCGAACATGAAGTATGCCGATACTGTTCACAACACCATGCCTTCAACAATTGCCCGCTGGCAAAGCTGGACACAGACTTTAAGTCACCCAATACGAACAGAAAGTGCGCCAACTGCTACGGCCAGCACAGCACCAGGTACCTGGGGTGCCCCTATCTGCAACAATGTAGAGAAATTGCAACCACGGCCATACGGGATAAGATTCCATACCATGAGGCCCGCAGAAGACACGAAGCAACCCAAGGCATAACCGCAGCCATTACCACCAAATTGAGCAACGATGTGGCTCAACTCAAAAGTGACATCCAAGCTCTCAGAGACGAGAAAGACGCATCCAAAACCCAACGAGATGAAGACAGAGATGAAATAACAGGCCTGAGAGCTATAATGCAGGCGACTCTTGACACCCAGAAACGGATGACAGCAGAGATGACGAAATTCAAGGAGGACATCATGAATGCACTGGCCACTATCCAGACACAAAAGGAACAACCAACTAAGGCAAGGGAAGACAAGGCGGGCATCAATGATCTGCGGGTTAACCAACAACTTCTCGCGAAAGAAATCGCAATGATCAAGAAGGCACTGGCTGAAACAGAGGAAAAGTTACGAAGAGCATACGAAGAAAACAACAGACTTAACAAGGAACTGCAAGCAACCAACAGAGTGATGGAAGAAAGAGAGAAAGCACGGAAAGAGGCAAAAAGAAGGCAGCAAATACAGGGAGCCGAGACCCAGAAAAAGCCGCATCAAACACCAGATAAGAAAACTCAGGCATCGCTGATGAAACAGTTTCCGTTGGCAACAATTGACCAAATTAACCAACGCATCATGGAGATGGAGGACCCGAACTTCTATAACTCAGAACTGCAGGATGATGATGTTTTTTGGTCATCACCAGAGGAACCACATCGACAGCCAAAATTTGAAGTCAAACGAGGTCGACATCGTTACCCCAAACACTAATACCAGATACGACACAACCAAAGCCAAATTACCGAAACCCTATGTAGGAGCAGTACTTTACAACAAGGATACGAGAAAATCGCCAAATAATACCAGACCTCAGCAGTACAGCCATCAGTACCTGCCCAAGTCAATCGACCGCCGGTCCTTATTAGGATAGGCAATCTACTTTCACCGGAAACAACAAACAGCCAAGGAATACGACAATAAATCGATCCAACATCCAATCATCTTGAGCGCAGCACAGGGCCAGCCAGATTACAAAAACAACAGCAAGAGCGGAAACCACAACAAACAGAAAGTGACAACATTAAACACAATCCAGAATCAAATAAGATCGCGACCAGAAAACGTCACCACAAATATAGCTGAAAGGAAAGTGAGCAGAAATGTGAACGGACCTAGCTGAAAGTGGTCAAAGAGAATTAGAATTAGAATTAGTTGTTAGGCTCATCATTCTGTGTAGGATTCCTGAAGACAACATATTACTCACTAAAACGTAACACAGCATAGATTCATTTGCAGTTTATTTAAATACTTCTTCTACTTCATCTTCTTCACTTCCTCTTTTACCCCTGTGAGTGTCGAGGGAGATATACGGTTCTGTTTCTAGCTCTTCTGGCCGCCTCGACAATAGGCACATCGTGCTGTTGTAGAGTTTCTCTGATGTTATCCTTCCATCTTGTTCTTGGTCTACCTCGTGCTCTGCGTCCTTCTTCTCTTTCCATGTATGCTTTGTATGGTATGGTGTAAAAAGGAATTCTCTCTAAGTGGGCAAACCATTTAACTTGCTTTCTTTGTATGTAATTTAAAATTGGTTCTGCGTCGACTTTTTCTCTTATGATCTCATTCCTGATCTTATCTATTATGGTCACTCCTACAGCCCTTTTCAGACATCTCATTTCCATGGTTACTAATTTTATGTTATGGTTTGTTGTGAGTGACCATGTCTGGCACTGGTAGCACAGAGTTGAACCGCTTTTTAGACAGCTGTGTCAGAGGCCACCATTTTTTTAAAGCTGTCTTGAAGGTCTGTATTTTTGTAGATAGCTCTTAGAGGTCCGCATTTTTCTTTCAGCTGTCTCGGAGGTCCGCCTTTTTGTAAACATCTATCCCAGAAGTCTGCGTTTTTGTTTTGGAAAGCTGTCTCAGAGGTCCGCATTTATGTAGACAGCTCTCTCGAAGGTCCGCGTTTTTTACAGCTTTCTCGGAGGTAGGCGTTTTTTTAGACAGCTTTCTCGGCGGTCAGCATTTTTTTAAAGCTGTCTCAGAGGTCCTCATTTTTGTAGACAGCTCTTTTGGAGGTCTGCGCTTTTTTTACCGCTGTCTCGGAGGTAGCCGTTTTTTTAAGACAGCTTTCTCGGAGGTCAGCATTTTTTTTAAAGCTGTCTCGGAGGTCCGCATTTTTTTTTAGTCTCAGAGATCTGCAGTTATGTAGACAGCTTTCTCAGTGGCACGCGTTTTTTTTACAGCTGTCTCCGAGGTCCACGTTTTTGTAGAGAGCTCTCTCAGATGTCCGCATCTTTTTTTGAAAGCTTTTTCGAAGGTCTGCATTTTTGTAGACAGTTCTCTCAGAGGTCCGCGTTTTTTTTTTTTGACAGCTCTCTCTGAGGTCCGCGTTTTTGTAGACAGATCTCTTGGAAGTCCGCGTTTTTTTTCTATAGCTGTGTCAGAGGTCACCATTTTTTAAAGCTGTCTCTGAGGTCCGTATTTTTGTAGATAGCTCTTGGAAGTCCGCGTTTTTCATACAGCTGTCACAGAGGTCCGCGTTTTTTACAGCTGTCTCAAAGGTCCGCATTTTTGTAGACAGCTGTCTCGGAGATCCGCATTTTTGTTGACAGCTCTCTTAGAGGTAGGCGTTTTTTTTAGACAGCTGTCTCAGTGGTCAGTATTTTTGACAGCTGTCTCAGAGGTCCGTATTTTTCTTGACAGCTCTCTCAGAGGTCTGCGTTTTTTTACAGCTGTCTAGGAGGTCCGTATTTTTGGAGACAGCTCTCGAGGAGGTCCCCCTTTTTTGGACAGCTGTCTCGGAGGTCCGCACTTTTTTTACAGCTGTCTCAGAGGTCCGCATTTTTATAGACAGCTTTCTAGAAGTTCTGCATTTTTGTAGACAGCTCTCTAGGAAATCCACGTTTTTTTTTTAAAAACAGAAGTGAATATTTTTCTGAAAGCTGTCTTAGAGGTCCGCATTTTTGTAGATAGCTTTCTTGGACGTAATTTGCCAAATGATTACAGCACAGAGGTTAAAAACAAATTTAAGACACTCATGGCAGTGCAGGAGCAAATGACACCTGATGAATTCGCTGATGAAGCAAGAAACGTCATCATCACAACAGCTAAGAACATTGTTCCTAAAAAAACGAAACAAGAAACATATTTACATTACAGAAAAATTGTTCAAGCTGATAGAAGAAAGAAGAAATGTAAAGCAAGTAGGGACAGAAACAAATATCCATGCATTTAGGAACTATACGAAAGAAATCAGTAGAACTATTAGAGGAAAAAAAAGTTTCTTTTATGAATATCTGTAATAGAGTTGAACAACTTCAGATGCAAGGAAGAGACAGAGTCCTGTTTAAAGGAAGTAAAAAATTAAAAGTCGAATTCAGGCCTTCATTTTATGTAACAAATGACAAAAACAGTAACACTGTGACGTGACGCGTGGTTTAAATGTTTATAATGTTGAGTAGGGATTTTCCTCTCAACACATTCCTTCCACCAGATTAACCGAACTAAAATCTGAGCTATGTTGCTCTCAGACAAAGTCCTGGATACCCAAGAAAACAACCATATTGGCTCGTTAAGTATATTAACATTAGCTGAACTTGGTACCCACAAGAGAAGAAAGGAATTTTAGATGTCTATCATTATACTAAATGAATTATTAGACAGGGCAAGTGATTCCTCCGTCATCTACCTTCTCCCGGTGTTATTATGAATAATTAAAGAATTATTATATTATTTGAGCCCCCACCAAATGTACTTCTATCTATCAGTTTAGAAAACAGGTAAGATTGAATACACTTGGAATTTAACAAACGATGTAGTATAAAACTTGACATACAGCTTTATTTTCTAACAATCAGTTAATTGACATACCCAGTTTGTTGTGTTTACACAAACAGTGACTAGCTAAAGTTATGATAGTAATGTGTTGTTTCAGCCCGAGAACAGCACCTGGGATTAGAGTGGTGTGAAGAAGGTGATAAAGTATGAACAATTTATGAACATAACTTTCATAGAACCTCTGACAGCCGTGAGCACTGTCAAGCTCTTCCTTCTCTTCCAGCTTCTTCCCTGCTTGTTTCTCCTCCTCGCCCCCACCTCGTTCCCAGCTGGCCGAGTCTAACACAATGTAGTCTCTTTCATGGACTGATCGTCACATGGGCGCTGTAATCATGGAAACAAAACACATACGTGTAGTATCTTGACTTATACTAAGAATACATGTATTAATTAATATAACATAGAATAATAAAATATATCCCATCACTCCTCATATTCCACATCATCTCCAGTCTAGTCTGAAGGTCTTTTGTCTTACATGGGCGTCACATATCCTGCCTTCCCTCTTCATGCTATGTCATGATAGTTGACTTTCTAAGTCCGTCATCACTCAGACTTCCAAAAACTGGCTGACATTGATTTTACATGACCAAGTGGAGCAGGTTATGTGCTGAAAGCTCCAACACTTTATATGTGCACGCTGTCCTGAATATTATCTTTCAGTGACAGTAAATACTGTACACCCATCATTCTTCCCCTGGGGTTATAAATCCCCTGTTTAGGTGAACACCTTAAGTGAGCACATGGTGGGCACACAAAACGTAACAGCATCCCTGCACATATGGGCATGATTTCCCACAGTCCAAACTCATATTTTGGTAGATGGTGGAAACAATATAATTACATTTCATTATAGCAAATGTTATGGTTCACATCTTATTTTATACACAAGAAAACATACAATGAAAAACATGTGACACAAACATACAAGAAATAGGGATAGTTTAGCAGTTCCCTAACTGAGATACTGAATACTCACAAAGAACTATTTCAAGCAGAATGTGCAGACAAATTAGAAAAAGGTAGTATAGACTAAGCTTAACTCCCTAACCTATGTATACAAGATTAAAATTAATATTCACCTGGGAACTTTCCAGCAAATG
>CAJHNH020000366.1:32500-170000 GCA_905116865.2 Candidula unifasciata
TTTTTTTTTTTTTGTTTTGTTTAATGATACAGTTGATATCAATGGATTTTCAAAACTATACAGTTTTATTATATTCTGACTAAATTCAAAAACCTTCACAACAGTGTCTGTTTTTGTTCTAACCTTTTGTGATTCTTCGTAAATAATTTTGACTTTTTCTTCTTCTTCAGCATTCCGAGCCCTTGCTGCATGTATCACCCGCCTCCATTCATCTCTCTGAATGGCCTTCTCTTTCCAGTTGGTGACACCGAATATTTGCAGGTCTGTCTGGACGTTATCTCTCCATTGTCTTCTTGGTCTGCCTTATGGTCTACGACGATTCATCTCCCTCGTGTATACAGTTTTTACCTCTCTGTCATCTGGCACTCTTTCAATATGCCCCAACTGTTTCATTTTATAAGCTCTCATGATGCCGTTGATCAGTGGTGATTTAAATATATTAAGAATTTCAGTTTTTTTTTCTTTCTCTTCATTCACCACTGTTTGCATCTTTGATGGGGAAACACCATTTTTGAAAAGTAAGAGTAAAGATCCCTTTTCAAGCCTTTAGGCGTATCGGGCATATTGGAAGAGCGCCCATATTTTTACAGACCATAAGCACTCGGTGGGTAATGTGGTCAGCATTACGCCGGCTGTCTTTACTTTCCCAGGACAGCCCATCCTGGTACCCATTTTAGGCTGGGTCGACCTGCGACGTCCCATCCCACGATACAAATCCACGCAGCCGCAGTGGGTTTCGATCGCTGTACGTTGGATTACGAGTCGGACTCGCGACGCCTTAGCCACGGACGCAGCCCTTTTTGAATGGTGTATGAAATATGTTCGAAGAAAAATTATTGCCAAAAAGCAACCGGTATTTTTTTTTTTTTTTTTTTTTTTTCACATAGGGACTCGAAAATAACTAGAATTTACATTGACAACAAGAAAATGTGAGGGTAATAGGGGCGGGGGAGACCAAGATAGAAGAAACTTTGGTTATCTAATCTACCGGCATACAAGTGTATATCTGTAGCGTAGTAAATGTCCTAATGTATCAACAATATATACTGGCAAAAGTCAATTCTCGTTATTCTGCATATGTCATGTTTTCAGGGACACGCGGTATGACGATGACAATGAACTGGTGAAACAGGACGATTGTCCATTTAATGCTCCACCTAAACACTATAAAATGCTTCCTAGGCGGTGCCACATGCAAGGGAACACATAGCCCCGACCCAGCGTGAGTCTACAACATACTCCTTCTGACTACAGCCCCGCTCCTGGAGTCACCGATAGCCTTCTCATAACTCATAACAGGTAGCACTGACATCTCAACTACTGTCCTTTTTCACTGTTGATCCTACGCCTCCCTGCGTCGTCACCCAAGACAGCTTCTCCACGTCCGTCGAGGAGTGTACGAGTTGATTACGTGCCCACACTTTGGGTCACCATAACGTATAGATGATAGCTGATTAAAGACTCCGCCCCAGGCAACAATTTTCCCGACACACAGTCGAATCATAATTATCACAAGTATCACCTCGTGGTCTACGACCATTCATCTTCTTTGTGTTTACAGTTTTTATCTCTCATCTGACATTCTTTCAAAATGCCCCAACCATTTCAGTCTATTGGCTATCATAATGCCAGTGATCAAAGGTGATTTAATCAGATTATGAATTTTATTGTTGCTTCTCATTCTCCATTTCGCTCTGTTTGCATCTTTGATAGGTTTGATGAAATGTGGATAAGAAAGTGCTTGTCAAATATAGGCTTCTCTATCTAACAAATTCGTGTTCGCGATCACTCCATCAGCAGTCAGCAACGAGAAAATCTTTACTACGGTTGTCATGTGTTTAAGGAAACAGAATCGAGTGAGCTAACACAATGCCTTCACTTATTCCAATGCACAAAATGAGGACCACGAGCGAACTGATATGTGGTAAATAAATTGTATTCTAGAATGTATTTCTTCTCTCAGTATGTTGTAAGATTGCTGGTCTTTGTAAAATCTTCAGTTCATTTTTTTTTCAACGATATTAATGCCACCTGTATAACCAAGCGTTCTAGTTCTTTGTCCTATGGTACACTCTATATCCAAATTATTTACAGTTTTCTCAAAGGTCAAGTTGACAAGATGTGGCGAGCGATGCATCATGTTTTCAATCAAATAGTTTTATCAAAGGGTCTGACTTTCAAAATGTTTATGTTACTATATTATACGTGTCTTCCATGCACAGTTTTTTTTTTTTTTTTTTCATTTTTATTGAATGCATCGGTGTTCTAAAGTCCTTTATCGCATTCCATAAACTATTTATATGTATACTATCATAGGCTTTTTTAAAAACCACACAAAACATTGTGTACGTCTCTTCTAAATTCCACGTTTTCTCTGCGATTTGCCTACAATAATTATTTGATCTATTGTGGATGTGTTCTGTACGAAACCTGTTAGATAATCACCCAATATATCGTCGACGCATTGTTTTATACTGTTTAGCAGTAGTGCCGATATTGTCTTATAACCTGCACAGAATAGTGATATTACTTTATAATTTTAACATTTATAACTATCTCTTTTCTTAATATTCGGTGTCATCAATAGCTTTTTCAACTCAGTACTTTATCAAAATCAGACTCTTCAATGATTGGTTCAAATGTTATTACCGCTTCCTCTTGAAAATATCTGGTAGAGTTTCACAATTAAACAATTTATCAAAGTTTACCTTCCATCTCTTTCCTATTTCCTCATTATTGTTTTTCATGTTGACATTGCGATCTTTTGAACTATATATATGCGTCTGGATTCGTTGCTCTGATGGTTAGCTTCCATAACCACGACAATATTGTTGGTGTATTCTCGCTCGTGCTGTCTTACAACTTTGGTAGCTTCGTTACGTTAGGTTTGATTTGGGTTTTTCTTCATTTCATGTGTTGCTAGTCTAATGTAGCCACATCTGCCTGACATGTTTTTCTTACTGTGATTACCAAGACAAGAAAGAGACAGTCAACCTTCATTGTGGAGATGATCATTTACTGTCAAATGTGTGTCCTAAAAAGGCCACTAATCAGTTATATGTCTAAAGAAAGCGAAAACAAACAGTTCTGTGTTTAGATAAAAGCAAAATAAATCAACAGTGAGTCTAAATACGGGCAACTAATCTAGATTGTCTAAATAGGGCAAATAATCAATAGTGTGTCTACATAATAGTAACTAATTAATGATATGTCTAAATAAGTGCTGCTAATCCGTGATAAGTCTAAATAGATCCTACTAATCTATACTGTACTTATAAATGTGCTGACAATCAATGTTGTGGCTACTGTGTTTACAAATGTTCAACTCATCAATGATGTGTTTAAATAAAGTGTAATAGAAAACCGTATGGTCTAAATATGTTTAATTAATCAATGTAATGTCTAAAAAAATATAATTAAACAGTGTAGTGGCTAATTATGTGCAACTAATCAATGTAATATCTAAAATATGTGAAACTAAACCATATAGTGCATACATATGTTCAAAAATAAATGATGTGTCTAAATAAGTTGAACTGGTCACTATAGTGTCTAAAAAAAAAGCCAGCTAATAACTGTGTTGCACATAAATAGCTTAAAAAACAAATGGAAAGGATAAGCTGACATAAGAACTGCACTGTCCACACGACTTGAAGCAAAAAACAAATGTCTTTAATGTCGCTGATCCATTATTTCGTGCTCTTGCTCTTGTAGCTGATGTTCTGAGATGTGTTGCTTGTGATGGTAGTTGATCTTGCTTCATTCTAACGAGATGGCCAAACCATTTGGCTGAGTAGTCTCTAGGTATGGCATCCACGTCTTGTGCTCGAGGTCCCGGGTTCAAATCCCGTTGAAGGCAGGGCTTTTTTAACGTGGACTCCTTGTAAATTCCTATTGTCTCTGGGTAGTAAGATTGGACGCCTGCCTGTGTTGTTGAACGCGTAACAAATACCCATGTAGTTGGAAATCGAAAAACAGTAGGCTAACAGCGCTGAACGAGCAATGGAGTTTGTGCACTGCGCTAAGATTCTTCAGACTCAAGCTTGAGTTAAAAGCAGAATGGAGCACTTATGGTTTACACTCGTATGCAATGATGTTGATACGTGGAAAGAAAAAAAAAAAAACCTAAAGGTCATATAGAGAATCCTTTTTTTTTCAGGACTTCTGGCGTATTTGTCATAAAGTGTTGGGCATATGTTTCATAGACTAATCGGCACTCAGTGGGTGATGTGGTCAACTATACTCCGATCGCCTTTACTTCCCTAATCTTCACCTAGCGCCCAATTAAGGCTGGGTCCACCTGGGAGTCAAGGTCACTGTTGAAAAATGTCAAGTTCCGGTTAGATTTTAACTCGCGACCTTCTGATCTACAGATCATCGTCTTGCCGCTACATGATGGCGGCTTACGTACAATTAATGTTTCCAAACACTCATTATATTTTATGTGCACTAATTTAAACAATTAGATTGACTTATTGTGTATAAACTACAGTGTCATATATGAATCACGGAGTTATCGAACATTGTTTTATCCCTGGAAACCCATGACAACAATATTTCCTAACTGAGAAACTGTCCATGCTACCCATTACACATAGGCACACAAATGTGTACCTGCCAAAAAATACCCTTTGTTGAAGCTGTCAAGCTACAGGGCCAATTAGAACACTTGCAGTCAGTCAGGTTCGATCGGTAGTTCAGTTAAATATGTTTTCTGATGTTATCAATGAATCTACAGTTTGCATACATCTATTAAATTTTATTCGTTGAAATCTATGTAGATGTTGCAACTTTATACTGAAGGTCAGAAATTATGGAACCGAATAATTTAGAATGGCAGATTCATTTGAGATATACAATATGTTCACAGTTGATTATGAATCAAGAAATAGGTTGGATCGTTTCCCTTGTTCATGTTTATTTTACATCATGTGAATGAGTTTTATTTTCTCCTGATCATCACCATTACAAATTACCAACATCGGTCATCACTGTTATGTGGGTGTGTATTTTACTAAGTATTTCAATGAATGCACATATACTGTTTAGCAGTCCATAGTCAGTAGCACTGCTGTGGACGAATTCATTTTTATGGCTGTTCATTGAATATTCTGGTTTGTTACCGGATCGGTCAATCAAATATCAAGCCTGGCTGCTCGACTTCCTGTCGGTCATTGGGAGACCACATTAGAGGAGCCTTCTCGCACGTGCTGGACACAGAGAAGGCAGTCCCTGCAGCCATCAATGTGAAGTCGAAAACATCGATGAGTTCAAATATTGCTCATCTGTAGCGCCATAACCCCTGCCAAGTGTGTGTAAACATGTATACCTATATACGTTATAGAGGCTGGTGGCATTCTCACAATAAAACAATTGGAAGGGAGAAAAAGATGAAGATCAATTCTTTTTTTTTTTATTCGTTCATGAATATCTTATTAGATCGTGTGTTTGTTTCTTCGTACAAATTGTAATTTTCTTCGAATGTAGTTCCCAATATTTTAAAAACCGATTTCCGTTAAAATAAGTTTTCTGTCTACTGAAACATTTAACGCTTTCAGTCGCAGGAGATTATTGCGTTAACGCCTTCCACGTGAAGCAGTTTTGACTTAAACTAATCAATGCTGTATCGGAAATAGGTTCAGTTAATCAAAGCTGTGTCTAAATAAGTTCAGTTAATCAATGCTCTGTCTTGATAAGTTCAATTAATCAATGCTGTGTCTTAATGAGTTTAATTATTTAATATGGCGTTTAAAAAAGTATAATTAATCACTGTTATGTCTAAAAAGATTCAGTTAATCAATGATGTGTCCGAATAAGTTTAACTAATTAATGATATATTTAAATAATCGCGCCTAAATAATGTATCATGTGTCTAAATAAGTGCAGCTAATCAGCAATGTTTCTCCACTCATAAGCTCACATGATCAATAATGTATCTGTATACTCACAACTGATTAATGATAGTTCTAAATAAGAGCAGCTGATTAATGATGTGTCTAAAAAGAGCAACTGAATAATGATGTGTCTAAATAAGAGCAGCTGATCAATGATGTGTCTAAAAAGAGCAACTGATTAATGATGTGTCTAAATAAGAGCAACTGATCAATGACGTGTCTAAAAAGAGCAGCCGATCAATGACGTGTCTAAATAAGAGCAGCTGATCAATGGTGTATCTAAATATGAGCAACTGATCAATGATGTGTCTAAAAAAGAGCAACTGATCAAGGATGTGTCTAATAAAAGCAGCTGATCAATAATTGTAATCAACTATTTTTTGGCGGAATCTATCGTCGCCTGGAGATCCCCTATATCCTTCCAAATTAACTTACAGGGCTCGAATTAAATAAGTCTAGGGGAATTATAACGGTCCCTGAGTTCTGGAAAATAGAGGAAGGAGAATACAGAAAGTTAAAGAATAGGGTGAATCCCCGAGAATGTCCTAAAGAAATTCAGAAAAGCCACCAAAGTCAAAACTTTGTAAATTTAACTCAAATAAATTGCAATGAACAATCTTTAGTCTACCTAAGAAGTAAATTTGATACGATGAAATCGATAAATGGAATTTCTAAACCACAACTGTATTGATAAAATACTGATATTGAATTCAACAATTTTCAAATTAACACAGAGAAAATAAATAAATGTATCATCATGACACCACATTAATTTATACAAATATTCAGTAACACTCAGCACTCAGCTTTACGATATACGGGATGTGTCCAACTGCAGCTTCTCTGGGAGGAATGTACAAGATTCTGGCTGCGACTGTTATAGTCCTCGCCTAACTGCAACATTCTTCTGTGAGATCTCGGTTGTTCATTCTATACCGTCTGGTTCCCAATTCACAAGGTAACAGGAATGGCAGCTCACGATCCACAGGTAACAGGGATGGTGGTTCACAATCCACAGGTAACAGGGATGGTGGTTCACAATCCACAGGTAACAGGCATAGCGTAAAACGGGAATACGGGATTATGGTCCTCTGGTAAACAGGCAGACTTGAATACGGGAGCACGGGATTTTGGTCCTCTGGTAAACAGGCAGGCAGGACTACGGTAACACGGGAACCTGCGGAATACATCATTCAGCCCTGTGTTGAGCATTATGTCGACACATCTGGAGCAGGTGGAAGTGTTGCGGTGTCTGTGGTGTTTTTCAGAGTAGTAAGCAAGAAAGAACAAGGTTCATATGTTGTCTTTCCCTACAAGTAAATCAAAATTATACATCTCCACCCTATTATAATATGTTGGTTTATACCTATCTAAATTATGGCACGATCATATAAAACTTGACATAATTAAGCGGACACACATTCGCCTGCGGATTGGACAGTTATTAGTTCGAGTCCCAAAACCCAGGTCGACTTCGCCTTAACGGACACCAGGTATAGTAATGGGAAGTAAAGGCGGCAGGTGTGATGTTGACCACATCAACACCTAGGTACCACTTGGTCTATAAAACATAGGCCAACCCGATATGCCCACAAAGCTGACGACTTTTACTCAAATCATGTATTGCATAATATAATGACATAAACAATATAATGTATACCCAACTGATGATACCACATTACACAGGATCACGGTTTCTACTATAAGATCTTTACGCAAGTAGACCGAATGAATATTTTCTGGAAAGATGACAGAGGGAAGGAAGGTTCGCTATTGCATAGTCCTAACGGAGAATAGTAACTTTAAGAACGTCATAATAGGTAAGGACTAGTGAATTGTCCAACGGACAAGTATCAAGGTTGATGAAGTTACGGAATATTTATACAATGGTAGAATATAGAATAGTAGGATCTCAATAAAATATTTTAGGATACAGCTAAGGCTTATAGGGGATCTCAGCTACTCCCTACCATTATAAATCTCACCTGAAATAGTATATGGTATTATTATTGTGGGTGAGGCCGATGGTATGGCTGGCAATCGTTCTGTGTTGTGACGAAATTAGGTCTCCTAGTAACACCACAAAACGTCATAAATTATGTGCGCCTTTGTACCTTTTTATTCTTTTAGCGTCTATGTTTAAATATATTTATTTTACGTGCGCAATTCTTTTAACTAAAACTTGCAATTAACTCTTGCCGGACTGAAATTATCCTTGGGTTTGTCACATATGCCCCCGGAAAAGAAAATTTCAGTTACGAAATTTAAATAGAGGAAATTTCAGTTCCCAAAGAGTTAAAAATCAAATTTTTTTTTTTTTTGCAATCTCACACATTTCATCATCCACTGGTATTCTGCTTAAGAAATCTGCACCCACGTTTTCCTTTCCTGGAATATACTGGACAGTAAAGGTATATGGCTGCAATAATAACGACCACCTCATTAACCTAGAATTTAATCGGTTGGAAGCTGCCAAGAATGACAAAGGTTGGTGATCACTTTGTATTACAAACTGAGTTCCATAAAGATATGGTTGAAACTTCTGTATTCCCCAAACTAAACCTAAACATTCTTTTTCTATGGTCGAATAGGCTTGTTCTGCCATATTTAGTTTTCTGCTGGCATATGCAACAGGAAAGAGTTTGCCAGGGTGTTGGTTATTTTCCTGAAGTAACGTAGCTCCTAACCCTATTCCACTCGCGTCCGTTCTTAATGTGAACTTTTTACTGATGTCAGGTAACTGTAAAATAGGTTTATTCGTAAGCCGATCTTTCAACAAACAGTATGCTGTTTCGCATTCTGGTGTCCATATAATTTTTTTCTGGAGCTCCTTTTCTAGTAGCATTAGTTAAAGGACCAGCAATGCTATTAAAATCTTTGATAAATTTTTGATAGTATCCACATAGTGATACAAAAGATCTAACTTCTTTCTTGGTAGTGGGTCTAGGTGCCTTAAGAAGTTTTTCCACATTCTTTTTCTCCGGATACATATATCCATTCCCAATGGTGTGTCCCAAAAAATCTAGGGTCGGAAAGGCAAGATGACACTTTGAGGGTCTTGCAGTTAAACCGACGTCATTTAAACGTGTGAGAATTTTGTCAAGGGTTTCTACATGCTGATTAAAAGTTTTTGAGGCGATCAAGATATCATCCATGAAATGACAAATGGAGGAATCCTTAAGAGGATCAAGCAGCCTCCTCATCATCCTAGTGAACACTGTAGGAGCATTACAAAGCCCAAATGGAACGACGTTGAACTCGTAATGTCCTTCAGACGTGCTAAAACCCAAATATGGACGTATGTCAGGCCTTACTGGTATTTGATAGTACCCTTTACTAAGGTCCATCTTTGAAAAAAAACTTTGCTCCGCTTAATTTTGCGAACAGTTGTTTCTGATCTGGTAAGGGTTCGGGTTGAAACTCAGTAATCCTGTTAAGTTGCCTGTAGTCAATACACAAGCGATGTTCTCCACTTGGCTTTCGTAACAAGACAACTCCTGCACTATACGGGGATTCCGATGGAGATATAATACCTTCTTTGAGTAAGGTTTGTATCTCTTCCCTCAAAGCCGTTTCCTTTGCAAACGGAATAGTGTAGGGCTTTTGACGTATAGGTTCTGAACTTTTGAGTTTCATATCGTACTCAATCAAATTAGTCAAACCCGGTTTATCCGTCAAAACATTACTGTGTTTGAGTAGAACCCGATTAATAGCTTGTTTTTGCTCAGGGGTTAAGGAGGGATTTACCACAACATCGTCAATGGATTCTTGTGGTTTTAAGGGGTATTCTGCTCCCATGTTCTCACCTCCCTCTATTTCTGTAGCCACTGACATAGCTAACAAGGTTGCGGGGCACTCGGTGTTCCCCTCAGTATACTTCCTGAGAAGATTTATATGATACACCCGAGTCTTTCCTCTAATAGATATCTTATAATTGGTTCGGGAAACCTTCTCCACTACCGAGTATGGTCCCATCCAACCAATTTCCAACTTGTTTCTTCCCTGGGGTAGCAGTAGCAAAACTTTGTCTCCAACGTTCAGAGAACGTTCCTTCGCTCTCTTGTTATAACAGGCAGCCTGTTTTGCTCGGGCCTTTTTCAGATTATTGGCTGCCAATTCCCACCCGAGGTGAAGTTTTTGCTTTAACTCCTCAACGTATTTTGAGGCAGTGACTACAGTTTCATCTACTGAGTCTTGAGTCCATGAATGCAAAAGAGCTTCCAAAGGCCCTTTAATGGGTCGGCCAAACAACAGAGTTGCGGGAGGCAAACCGGTGGAAGAGTGGGGTACCTCTCTGTATGCAAATAAGGCTGCTGGGAGGTACTCATCCCACATATCCGGTTTCGTATTGGCCAACTTCCTCAGAATGGTCATGAGGGTACCATTAAATTTTTTAATAGTCCCATTAGATTGTGGGTGATATGGACTGGTATGTATATGGTTGGTGTGAAAAATGCGGAAGACTTCTTCCATTACTTTTCCCCGAAACTGGGAGCCGTTGTCCGTCAGGATTTGGTGAGGAAACCCTAAACGTGTAAAAATAGCCACAAGGGCATTAGCCACCTGTTTTGAATCAATACTGGGTAACGGTAGGGCCTCTGACCACATTGTGCAGGTATCCACTAATTTTAGGATATATGCATTCCTCTTCCTCGTCCGAGGCAGAGGTCCAATGATGTCGACCGCTACTCTCTGGAAAGGTTCATGCATAATGGGCATGTCCTCCAAGGTTACCGGCGGGTTTGAATGTCTCGGAGATACTCGTTGACATTCTGGACACGAGCTTACATATCTCTTAATGTCCCCCGACATTCCTGGCCAATAATAATGACAGGAAATTCTTTGGGAAGTTGCCGCTATCCCCATATGGCCACTATATGCTAGTGTGTGTCCCATATGGAGGATAGTTTTCCGGTAGGGCAAGGGAACAACGAGTTGGCCATACTCTCGTTCTGCTATCCCTGCTCTCCGGTACAATAAATTTTTCTTCATATAGAAGTCTCCTCTTTCAGGAGGTTGATGGGCATAAGGCAACTTCCGGAAGCAGGACTTTAATGATGAGTCCTGTTGTTGCGCAGCACTTATGTCCTTTGGTAAAGGATTCTGGGGTTCTGAATCAGATACTTCTGATGCTTTAGTTGATGACCGGGTATCCATGGCCCCAACTAGCATAGGCGTCTTTGGAACTGCAAGATACAAATATTTGCATCCTAGTAAAACGGGAAATATTGGGTTAGGGAGACAACCCGCGACAATAGTTCCTTTTACATATTTGCAGTCAATGTTTACCTTGGCAAGAGGTAATCTTAATGTCTCAGACTCCTGTGCAGCAGTCTGCATCTCTATAAACTCCCCAGTGTACTGCGTTGGGTCAACGAGTTCGGTAGAAACCAAGGCATCGAATAACAGACCAGTGTCAAACAGGCAGGTTACTTCTCTGCCGTTCAAAAGAATGGTATCTACAACAGGAGGTCTCTCCCCATCATGAGAGTTCATCCTGGTATTTTCCTGTTTATCATTAGTTAAACAGGCGGCGCAGAGTTGAGGGGGTTTCTTTCGGCAGTCTGCTGTATTATGTGTATTCAGACGACAATACTTACAGTAAAGCCGGCCCTCCACTCTGACTCTGACGATTGCTGACCACGACCGTCACCCCTTCGATTATCTTGTGGATGGTACTTATGATTGGTGTTGTTAGTGTTTGGTGTATTGAACTTACCATTACGAAATTCAGGTTCCCTATGTGTGTTACGTTCTGTTGGCTTTTCGGTAAATTTGGGAGGGGATTTTGAAAGGTGCATCTTTGCCCTGGCGCCCACCTGTTCAGGGTGTGCCAAATCAAATCTCTCAGCCAGCTTTAATATGTCCGCAATTCTTTCCGCACCATTCTCAGTCAGAAAGGTTTGGAGAGGTTTTGACATGGACTCTTTTAGCTGTTCAGCCAACATCATTTCCTCTAAATCTTCATAGGTCTGGGTGAATGATGCTAAACTCTGCCATTTCAGCAGATAAGATTTAATTCTTGAAAAGAATTGAGAAATGGTTTCTCCTGGCTCTCTTTTAGCATTACGAAATTTGTTACGATATGCAGAGGCCGTCAACTCATATCTCTTCAACAAAGAATTTTTCAAGAACTCGAAGTTGGTCTCTTGACCAGGAGGCAATCTCGAATAACATTCATAAGAAGGACCTCTTAAAGACAGTGAAAGTTTCAGACACCACTTCTCTTTATCCAACAAATAAGACCTAGCAACGTTTTCGAATTTTTCCAAAAACACATCCATTCTATCCTCGCGTTCATTAAACTGAGGAAAAGGAAAAGACATCGGCCCAAGAAGGTGAGGATGGCCAAAAGAATGTGCCTCAGAGACAGAAGGTTGCGCATTAACTGCTGTACTAGAGGTAGACTGAGATTGTAAATCAAGCTCTCTGAGACGGAGTTCATGAGCTCTCATCTCTCGTTCTTTCTCAGCAGCTATCTCAGCTAGTCTGATGCGTTCTTGTCTTTCTCTCTCTCTCTCTCTCTCATCTCGCTCTTTCTCAGCAGTTATCTCAGCTAATCTTATGCGTTCTTGTCTTTCTCTTTCTCTCTCCTCTCGCTCTTTCTCCTCTTGACGCCGTTCACGGTCCTCCTGTCTCCATTCTCTCTCTATTTCTTGAAGATATGCCTTTAATTCTTCGCCAGCATACCCGAGAGTTTTCCCCAGCTCCGCCAACTCTATAAGTGAGGGTCTTGTTGCCATTTTACCTGCAGAATATACTTCAAAAGAACACACGCAAACACCAATCAAATAAACACCAGTGTAAAGTTATTATCTTATTTTCCCTAAAGTTAATTTTTGCCTAATATTATTTACCTTTAAATTCCTACCAATTTCCTATTAATAACTACTTTTAATGACCTAACTTCTGAAAAATCCCGCGTAAGAGACCCCAATTGTAATCAACTATTTTTTGGCGGAATCTATCGTCGCCTGGAGATCCCCTATATCCTTCCAAATTAACTTACAGGGCTCGAATTAAATAAGTCTAGGGGAATTATAACGGTCCCTGAGTTCTGGAAAATAGAGGAAGGAGAATACAGAAAGTTAAAGAATAGGGTGAATCCCCGAAAATGTCCTAAAGAAATTCAGAAAAGCCACCAAAGTCAAAACTTTGTAAATTTAACTCAAATAAATTGCAATGAACAATCTTTAGTCTACCTAAGAAGTAAATTTGATACGATGAAATCGATAAATGGAATTTCTAAACCACAACTGTATTGATAAAATACTGATATTGAATTCAACAATTTTCAAATTAACACAGAGAAAATAAATAAATGTATCATCATGACACCACATTAATTTATACAAATATTCAGTAACACTCAGCACTCAGCTTTACGATATACGGGATGTGTCCAACTGCAGCTTCTCTGGGAGGAATGTACAAGATTCTGGCTGCGACTGTTATAGTCCTCGCCTAACTGCGACATTCATCTGTGAGATCTCGGTTGTTCATTCTATACCGTCTGGTTCCCAATTCACAAGGTAACAGGAATGGCAGCTCACGATCCACAGGTAACAGGGATGGTGGTTCACAATCCACAGGTAACAGGGATGGTGGTTCACAATCCACAGGTAACAGGCATAGCGTAAAACGGGAATACGGGATTATGGTCCTCTGGTAAACAGGCAGACTTGAATACGGGAGCACGGGATTTTGGTCCTCTGGTAAACAGGCAGGCAGGACTACGGTAACACGGGAACCTGCGGAATACATCATTCAGCCCTGTGTTGAGCATTATGTCGACACATCTGGAGCAGGTGGAGGTGTTGCGGTGTCTGTGGTGTTTTTCAGAGTAGTAAGCAAGAAAGAACAAGGTTCATATGTTGTCTTTCCCTACAAGTAAATCAAAATTATACATCTCCACCCTATTATAATATGTTGGTTTATACCTATCTAAATTATGGCACGATCATATAAAACTTGACATAATTAAGCGGACACACATTCGCCTGCGGATTGGACAGTTATTAGTTCGAGTCCCAAAACCCAGGTCGACTTCGCCTTAACGGACACCAGGTATAGTAATGGGAAGTAAAGGCGGCAGGTGTGATGTTGACCACATCAACACCTAGGTACCACTTGGTCTATAAAACATAGGCCAACCCGATATGCCCACAAAGCTGACGACTTTTACTCAAATCATGTATTGCATAATATAATGACATAAACAATATAATGTATACCCAACTGATGATACCACATTACACAGGATCACGGTTTCTACTATAAGATCTTTACGCAAGTAGACCGAATGAATATTTTCTGGAAAGATGACAGAGGGAAGGAAGGTTCGCTATTGCATAGTCCTAACGGAGAATAGTAACTTTAAGAACGTCATAATAGGTAAGGACTAGTGAATTGTCCAACGGACAAGTATCAAGGTTGATGAAGTTACGGAATATTTATACAATGGTAGAATATAGAATAGTAGGATCTCAATAAAATATTTTAGGATACAGCTAAGGCTTATAGGGGATCTCAGCTACTCCCTACCATTATAAATCTCACCTGAAATAGTATATGGTATTATTATTGTGGGTGAGGCCGATGGTATGGCTGGCAATCGTTCTGTGTTGTGACGAAATTAGGTCTCCTAGTAACACCACAAAACGTCATAAATTATGTGCGCCTTTGTACCTTTTTATTCTTTTAGCGTCTATGTTTAAATATATTTATTTTACGTGCGCAATTCTTTTAACTAAAACTTGCAATTAACTCTTGCCGGACTGAAATTATCCTTGGGTTTGTCACAATAATGTGTCTAAAAAGATCAAATAATTAATGATGTTTCTAAATAAGTGCTGCTAGTAAATGATGTGTCTAAGTAAGTACAGCTAATAAATGATGTGTGTAAAAAAAGTGCATCTTATCAATGATGTGTCTACACACATAAGCTTAAATGAATAACGGCTATCTAAATAGGTGAAAATGTGTAACACTGAGCTCGTTTGTTAGGAATTCGATAATTGCAATTAGCTAAGATGTACCGGGATCAACAAGTTTTTCGTAACCTTTATTTTCCCGTCAAAACTAAATATTGACATCATCACGTGTTTGTCAGGAGGTAGAATTGTGCTTATTTGTTAACGAGAAGAAAATCAACAGCTCTTTGCAAAAAATATTTTGGTAATAGTATTTGGCGAAATTGTGAACATCCCCTTTCAGAGAGAACATAGTAATACTTGTTTTGTATGAGTCTATATGACGTCAACTGTCAATTTAACTACTATATTTTCGCAGAACAAGATGATGAAATCTGTTGCAATTGAGATATAATTAGAAAATTCCACGTGAGAACGCACATAGTAAACAGTTTGAGACGTACTAGCATTCTATCATCTAAGTATAAATAATGACTGAGAAACCACTAGGGTAATTCTTTAGTTCACAAGACTCAAGAGCGGAGGGACCAGTCATATGATCCTCAAAAAAAAAAAAAAGCCTCCAGTCTACAAGACTTAGATACGAGGGACTAGTAACATGGACCCTCATATATAACTTCCAGTTGTGGAGATGCCAACTCAAAAATAGAAGGAGAGGAACCAGTCGCATGTAGCCTCGTAGGCAGACACTAGAAAAGAGACGAAACAAGACATCGAGTTACAAAGACGTCCCACAAGATACATGGATCTCGTGGGCAACTGCTGATCTGTTGGCGACAAGTTCTGCTATCATCAACGATAAACTGCATTTCTAATTTTTGACTGTTTGTGTTGGCACTTCGAATGGCTACCGTATGCATTAATGCAAGTGTATGCTAGATATACCGAGGCAGCTGTCTGTCAATCTTTCCACAAGGGACTGTGATAAACATTTTGTGTGTAACCCCAACATGTTTTCGCTGTTGGGTGGGGGATACTTGACACGTTTACGTTAAGCAGTTTGCTATTGCTTTCCTAAAGGTCGACGCAATATACCGTTATCAAAATCGAGACAAATCGGTTTGTATCCCTTATTATGCAAACTCATCTGACATCATTAGGAACTGGTTTCTTTGGTTGTGGCATGACAGCATAGAAACAGTCACTATACATGTCTACTGATGTATAGGAGTTTCAAACAGTTTGTTACCAGTTCTGCACTATTTCAACCAATTATTAGCCATATGTTACTGGGGAGTGGAAAAGGGGGGGGGGGAGGGGAATTAAGTTGCATAAAGAAACTGTGGTTTGGTTTCCACATGATGTGTATCGCCGACATTAACGCAGGCTACATTGTACTGAACTATAAAGTATTCGACATAGGCACATCAGTGCCAAACATGGACAATGTATAGGGCACTAGAACAGAACACAACTGCGTGTGAAATGTGCTGTCTCCGCAAGGTCAATAACAACAGTATATGAGACAGGGTTACGGATACCAGCATTAGAGATAAAGTTGGATTATATCGACAGACAAAGAATGAACTGGTTCAGCCATCTAGTGAAAATGCAGCCAGACCAGACTGCAGATGAAACATTCTACAGTAGAAGATATGGGAGAAAGCTACGAGAAAGACCAAAAGATTATATGGATGCATGGTCTAGATGAAACTCGAAAAAATTTTGAACAAATCCATCACTAAAGCCATCCGAGAAGCGCAAGACATATATAGAACACCACGACACTGGTTTAAAACCCGGTAACAGTGAGATGACAACATGAGAAGAAGACAGTCACATCCACAAGGCACATCTTTTTTTAGCTCAGAAGTACGACCTGCTAAAGAGGTCAAAACACCCTTTCTGAGAACAGGAAAGAATGGAAACATTTATGATGATTCTACGCTATATGTAGCATCAGATTTGGCCACACATGGAAACATTTTATGTTACACTATATGGGTACAACTAAACGAAGACTCCATATTTCAGACTTTTGAAAACATTTACTTTCCCAGAATATGATACAAATAAACACAAAATAGTAAGCCAAGTCACTGGCTGGTGCATACAGTTTGATATCATGCTACAAAATCATTTAAGTACTTTTTAGGATGAAATTGTTCTTTATTTGAAGCCCTACTCTGGCCTTTGCCAGGGGCCGCAATATAGGCAGGCCATGAATATGGCCAATTGTCTGAACGCGGTTTCTAGGACCTCTCCACAGCGATCCTCATTCACATGGTGGCACTTTGTGTCATCGGGTGTTTATCGCTTGTGTGATGTCCTAGTGGGGTAGAAAGTCAGTCAGTCAGTCAGTATTTACTAAACAACTATAATTATGATATACATGATTGTTTTGGGGGAAGTTGATTCAAGAACCGATAACACAGCACTCGGTGCATTCCAGCAAGACCTCCGTACACTGGGCAGAGCTCTAATACCAATGTTGGCAGTAGTAGTCTGATGACGTGACCGTCTTGACTTTTCCTTAGCGTCGAGTATCGGCTATTTCATCTCGCCTCACGTCAATGCATCACTTTCACCAGGCTGTGATAAACAATTCACTGGTACGAATTGTTTATGTTCTGCCGTAAGGCCTGAGTATGACATCAAGGTGTGAGGAGCTAGTCAGTCTGTCCAACTGTTCATTTGGCAAACGACCGGTATACCAAGGAGAAAAGATCCAGACAATGCTGTTCAACTGTGACCTCCGAAGCTTAACATGCTACTCTACACAAAGCATGTCTGTCTTTACCTTCCTCAGCGGACTTTCTTAGTCAGTTACAGTCATGATGTGTGTAGTATTCTTTAGCCAGCGACAGTGACCCTCTCCACCTGTATAATTAGACTGGATGTTATGGTATTCTATGCTATGCTCTCATGCACAAAACACGTCGACCATTAGCTTTTACTTTAACCCCCGAGCACTTCTTTAGCCTCTTTACACTGAACCACCTGTATCACATCACCAGCATAATCTTGAACTAATAGCTGCCTGTCTGTCTCTGTGGCACCTACTGGCCATGCCCGGCTCAATCCGATTGAGTCTTCACAAGTATAACACTTCCGCTGGCACTCTAACCCAACCCTATGCTTGCCTTATGTTCTCCTGGATGCAGACCTTTTTGATCATGATCGTGTATGAGAAGCATCGCCTAACTGCATCCAGGGCTCCGCACATATAGTGTCTGCAGCTACATTGAGAGTTGTCTTCGCCTGCAGCACATTCAGCCTCCCCGCAACAGTCGGTGGATCAAGGATTTACCGCATACATACTACTGGTGTGTCTCTGGTACATCACACAACAACCTCTACAGCCGCATAGATGCTGTAGGCGCTATAGTTCAACCAGTTGACCCTTGAGATAGTGAGCAGTCCTGGTCCATAATCCACCAGTGAGACGACCAAGTGCTGATTTAGTATGAAAAGCATTATCTGATCCATGCCCATTGCAGCCAAAGTCTGAAACGCATTGAGACCGTTTTGGCATCTTATTACAACAGTCACCACATCGCCTTTGAAGGACAAGCTCCTGTCAATTGTGATTCCCAGATACTTCAGTTTGCTCTCTCAGTTGACGTTTCTACCATCTATCACTCACCGCCCACTTGCCCAAGTTGAGAGAGCTGAGTTGGGAGAGCAGTTGAGAGGAGCTTGTCGGGTGAAGACGTGTGTTGGCGTTCACTACTAAAACAAGACAACTGATTCTACTAACGAGACAGTGAGTGGATCTCGTAGATGTCGGCTATCGACTGTGGGTTGATGGAGCTTAGATTTGGGAGTCCAGCCAGTCATCGTAGAATTCCTCAACGTGGCTAACATGCTGTGTGCATTTCTTAGGAACTTAAGCGTTTAGAGGTTCTCCGTCGGTCAATTTGAATGTGCCTGTTACTGAGTTAGATCAATGAAGGTACAGCTGAGTAAGATAAATGGATCATGTTCATTTTTACTGCTAGCCCTAGAGTGAGGGCTGATCAGAGACGGAGGGCACTGGAATGGTTAGCTCAAGAGTCCGGATCCGCAGCGAGTTGAGCCTGGATTGTAGAGCGCTGCTAGGAACTACTAGGAGAATGCGGCGTATATGAGGTTCCTTTCTGTTAGCCAGCACCTAACATAGCGTTAGGTTGCTTCGTATCCATATTCATGTGACGGGTTAATGGACCCGAATGCCTTTGTGAATGAACCTGTGACGGTGAACAGTTTTGTTGAGTTATCCTGCACTGTTAGTTCTCAGAGTGCGAACTAGAATCATTAAGTAGACACTTGGTATTATGCTACATATGCCTGACCACAGTTAACATAGAACAGTAAAGGAGCCAGCGCAAACTGAACAGTACAATGGCCTCTTACACCGTCCCCTTGTGGGATGCGACTTTTAGTTTTTTTAAGCCCCAACCTGTCTTTGCCAGGGGCTGTAAATATAGCCTAAACGGTTTAAGAGGAGAGGGGGGAGGGGGGGGGGAGTCTGGTACCTCATCACTGGTGATCCTCATGCGCATGGTGGCACTTTGTGTCACCGGGTGTTGATCACCTGTGTGATGTTCTTGTGGGGTACAATTTACATGCACATGTATTCAATGGCCTGAGAAGATATATGGACCGACGCAAATTGAACTGTGCCTCTTGCTTTTTTTGCCGCTACCTCATAGAGCGGTAACCCAGCCTGGCAATAGGGCATCAGTGCAGCGACAAGCACGGGTAAAACCCAGCACCAGCAACAGTCAGCAGAAACCCACAGAGACAGGAGGAGAACCAGACCAGACAAGGATCCGGAAACCCAAGCACGACCCTAGACTTACGACTTAGGAAGACAAAGAACAGGAATATCAGGTGTGACTTCACAACACAAAGACTAAGATAGCGTTGCACGTTTACCAGCCTTAAGAGATCTGAGCAAGAGAATTTGTCGTCCACAAGGAACCCAGCATAGCCTGTGGCAGCAGAAGGAGCTTTCACAGATGCAATGTTGTGTGTTTTGTGTAAATATTCTATCATCTTAAAGTCTCACCGTTCATCATTGACAGTTATGTAATTGTAAGTGATGTGGTGTTTTTGCTACATTATTTACATTGCTTTGGCTGATTTAAATGTTTGGCATGCCTGAGTCTTCATTTTCATTTTATGTTTTGTAAGCGGGCTGGTCGGAAGTTAGCGAACCACGGTTTTGTATTATCGTTGCGATTCACATCTTAGTGGCCAACCATGGCTGTTTCTTCCTTAGACAGTACAGATAAATATATCAGTCAGGTCATAGACTGTAATAGCTAACGTGTCTACTTCAGGTTTTGTATGTATTCCTGCACGCATAGTTCGTTATCGTTAGTTATTATCCGGTGTGCTTTCGGTAAATTTACCTAAGTGTTGGATTTCACTGCCATATAGATTGTTTATACGTTGTTGAGTTTTAGTGAGATATTATCTCTTTGGTTCTACGGAACGGTTACTGTGTAATGTATGTTTAATGTCAGGCAGGAATTTTGGAACTGATGATAGTAACATCAGTGTAACTTGGTTTACAAAAATGACGGCATACATGAGAACTGATGGGTCAGCCAGCAATGATGTCAAGATTGTCGCCATAGCTTTGCCAATGTCGGAATATAATTGCTTTAGTCAGCATATGTTTGTGGTTTTATATTGTCTAATTCCCATTCACGCTCCCCCCTCTCAGCTCCCACCCCTCAGAGACAAAGAATTGCATGATGATGATGAGCAATCAACACGTTTAACTATAAAGTCATATTACATATTCATATTTCTATCACAACTGGTCACGTGTGTAAACGATGTGGACCACAAATATGACACAATATTATCATTTTAATTTCTAATTTTTCATCTGCTGTCTGACATTGTTTTATTGTTCAATTGTGTGTATCTGGGGTGCGATATGTGCGTTCTTAGGCCGGTACATCCGACAACTGTGCTAGGGACTATGAGGTGCCATACAATAAGTGTTCATTCGTTAAAATATGCAATAAAATAGGTACATACATGGAATATACAAAAGACTTTGCTAGTTGTTGTTGGTGGTCATCAGGGGATGTAAGCTCATTCAGTGGGTACAGTACAGACGCTAACAAGGGAAACGATACAAATCCATGTCTTGATACAGATCAACTTCTTAGATAATGTATGTGATTATGGAATTTGCCATTTTATATACATCGATTCGTTGAAGTCAGACTGCCAGTAGCAGGTTTTCACCTCTACTTGAAATACAACTGAGACGATGTGTTTGATGTACGCTTACTATAGTTTGAGACATAACATCATAAATCATAATCATCTTGTCTATCGACCACATGTGTGTGAGAATTATTTTGTCTTACAGTCACTTACTTGACATGCAATTTCTATACACTTTTTTACAGGTATACGTAGATGTGCCTCATATAATCTGTAAAATAGAAAGAACCTCATTAAAGTAACGCTGCATTCGTGGTTGTCCAGCTAAATGATAATGATTGACCACTCTTTTATTCTCAGATGACATTTATATTATCTATCGCCTTAGTAAAACTATGTGTGTGTGTGTGTATGTATATATATATATATATATATATATATATATATATATATATATATATATATATATATATATATATATATATATATATATACACACTGGTGCACGCTTTATGTGTGTGCGTGCGTCTGTCTTGGATAGAACATACAATCAAATATATGATACAGTATGCCTCTCATACAGTTTTATAACGTTGTTTGACTACAGAGCTGTTCATTGATTTTACTTGTAACATGCTATTCCTGAACCCAGGACCTTCCAACCCCCATGCAAGCGTCTAGCCGCTGTGTGCTGTTAAAGATCGCAGATTGTGTACATTCCCGATCGGGCTCAGCCGTCGGCAATGCACTTGATGATAATTATGAACGTTCGAGAAATTTCAATACTGTTATTGTTACACAATGAAATAATTGCAGGTTTTTAAAACAGTTTGATAGAACTTGCATAGAATCTAAGAAGAAGAAATGTAAAATATCAGTATGGTTAATGACACGGTACACCCTATAATTTTTTTTTTTTTAATTAGCGGACAAAATTGTTTCCATCTGTCACAGCCCTATATATATATATATATATATATATATATATATATATATATATATGTGTGTGTATGTGTGTGTGTGTGTGTGTGTGTATGTATATATTCAGTTGCATTGATTATTTGATTCACTCAGTCAATACAAATGGTCTCTAAATTAGGGGTACGTCTCAAACAAGTCACAGTGGCTAAGCATTTGTCTGCCAGTCTAACGGTCTTTCATTCGAATTAACAGCAAACTCGAAAAAGAAAAATTATATTAGGTCTCATGTCAAAACGTCATGAAATGGACATTAGAAAAGTCGTGGAAAGCAAAGGGGACGTGAACCCACCGTCTGGTCCAGTTGAGGTATTTGCTAGTGTTACTGTCGTGAAGGTTGTGTTGAGATTCGAGGCCACATCACTCGTAACAGTCCCTTAAACGTTCCCTTCCCGCCTTCAGCAGCCAGCGCAGAGTGCACTTGTCACGGTGCCATTTGCAGTATGATTGTAGTTCTGGTTACCGGTTACCTTGCCTCTGACTGTTGAGTGTTGAGTAGATCCCATTGACACGCCCGCTGGATATTGTCTGTATGTTGCAAGTGAAATTAGGGATAAAGCTGCTGGGGGAGATAAGACGGACGGGTATCTGTTGTGGACAGACTAGCTATCCGGAGTAATTGAATATCCTATAGGGCACTTGGGGGGGGGGGGGGGGGCGCGGTGTTAAGTAGGGGTCTCATGAAATTCGTAGGTAAGCAGTGATTTTTACAGGTAAGAGTATGCACACTCTCTTATATTTGCTCAGCATGTAAATGAACATGTATCCCCTAGCGCTGTGTCGATGTTGAGTCCTTGTGTCTTGATGTAAAAAGTGTGTAATAACTGTTTTTTTTTTTTTTTACAGTCATGAGGCACATGAACATATGTATATGTCAAATATTTCAGTTGCAAAGAGAAATATGTAACGTCTATAAACCAATGTAAGTGTCAGTTATAATGTAGTGGTTTTAGAGAAACTTCCAATATGTTCAGCTAATGTAGGAGATAATTATTGTTTTAGAAAATTGCGTAAAAAAAAGTTTGTTTTTCTCATTTATGTAAAATAACATGGCTAAGAAATTTGTAATAAATTAGAAATGTTCATTTCATAACAAGTTAATAAAATAAAAAGACTTGAACAGGTCTTAAAGAAGACAACATCAGGCGTTGTAGTTTCCCTTGTTAGGAAAAGGGATTGTGTGTGTTTCCCCAGTCAAATACATTGTTGTCACAAAAACGTTCATTGTAAATTAGAAGGCAATTGTATGACCACAAGAGCTAGAAGACAAAACTGCCAGGCTGACAGTAATATCAGCAGATCCCCACCTCCACAGATTTGTGACATTAACTTGCTCCTGTGCGTCCACCAAGCTCTTTGTATCGCAGTAGTGGCCGAACCGACAGCTTCTCCCCATGCATGATGTTGTTTATCCTTAAAGTGTCAGCTAGGCAACTAAGCCTTTAGGGAGTCAGCATTAGGAAAACTGTTGTAATTCAATCTCTTTCAAATATGTCAGTGCTTATGTCACTAAATGCCAAGTTTTCTTCTCAGACATCGCATGTAACTCGGATGCAACTGTTTCATTATTTTGAAGCATTAAGCGGGCTGTTGCCAGGGGCCCTAATGTAACTGTTGAACATTGTCTCTTGAACCTCTCTAAGGATGTCCTTGTTCGAGTGGTGGCACTTTGTGTCACCGGGAGTTTATCGCTGAGTGCAATGTCCTAGTGTGGTAACACTTACTTACTTTCTAAAAAGAAACCTGCTATTAAGCGAAATTCCAATTATAACTTAGATTTATTAGTTTCTTCTGAGTATTTTTCCCTCAAAGGCACATTATGCTAAACATTCTAAAAAGACAGTCATAGTATGTTACTTACATATTTTAAATACAAACTATGGAGCAAACATTGACCACTGAAAATAAACGTAAAGTAAAGAATTACAAGGAAGTCAATTAAAAAAAAATTGTGTACACCATTTTGACTTTTAAGAGAAATTCATCAATGCACGAATTGACATATGCTGGCAGAGAAGGCAAGATGTAGAGGGATTTGTTCGACTAATCACCCAACCTTTTATGTAGTACTTAATGATGATGAGACAGGTTGTTATTTAGAGATCTTACATTCCTTACACACGATCTTGAAAAATGGAGAACAGCCAGAAAGATAGCCAGAGGTTTCATAAATCGCTAAAGAAACATCACGGCAGAAGTGCTTGGACCAGTTGAACAAAAAAAAAAAAAAAAAAAAAAAAAAAATCTATGTACTGCTATACAAATTGTAAGAGGTAGGAATGAGCAATGTGACGCTAGATAAATCTTAAATGAAGAGACAAACGATTCAGTGGTCGAAAGAACAATGGTGTTTAAGAGATGGTGTCAAATTTCAACGAGCTATTTAACTTACGATCGCATGAAAAATCAATAGCTCACTTCAACAACAATAACACAAGCAACAGTTTAAATATAAGCTTGCTAATTAGCGCAAACAACCTAATTACCCTGAGACAGATACACGATGTGTTACTTGTTTCAGTCTATCAAGCGATGCAATTCTCTCTGATTCACTCAGAAGAAAAAAAAATCATGTTTTTATTTTCTCAGCAAGGCCGGCAGTCTGTAACAATGACTACATATCTAGCTGTACTCCTCCTGAATTATCAGAATTCATGAATATAACAATTAAAAATTAACATCAACGCACTCGGGTCATTCCTACACTTGCTCCATTCCTTTCTTAAGTAACTAACGATGAGTTTATATGTTTATGATGCCAGATGCAACCTAATAAAAGTCCGTCTCTGTTTCTCCTTCAGTGGTGACTAGCTTCTAGAACCTCTACTCACTCCCGTTGAGTTAGTCTTTCATTATATGCATTTCTTGTCGTTTCTTTTGCACTATTTATTTGATCCTATTAGAGCCTTCACACAAATCTGCATTATCATATAGTAGCTCAATGCCCAGAGGAGAGGCAGTAGCCAATCTATCAGTCTGCTCGTTACCTTGCACACCTGAATATCCTGGGCAGAACATTTATGATATGCCCTTGACCTGGGACTTTTCTTGTGATGCAAACCAAACTGATCGCAGGACACCAGTTTCAAATTTCTGAAGCACACTCTGCGAGTCTGTTAAAATCGCATGCCGGTCTGTCCTGTTCCCAAGCCACTGGAAAGCTGACGTTACTGTCTCCACCCCCACTCTCATAGTGGATTTAGTGATTTAGTGAGTACGAGAGACTTTCTCTATTCAAGTAGTGTCCATTCACTTTCACAATAAAACCCCGCCCACTCTTGTAACTTCTCACGACAGAACCATCTGTATATTGAATGACGTCACATGGGGTGAAATTTCATTGATAGGATATTATACCACTGATTATGTGTAACCTGTAAAACTCTGTATCTCTCATATAAGGATGACAGTGCAAGTATGTGCCGCATGAGTAGTAGGACATGTCATTTTTGACTGTTCTGCTGCCTATTTCAGCTTCTTTTAGCACTGTTTAGCACCGCTTAGCTCCATATGCCTGCTGCCCTAGTCCCATCGCCTGCTTCCCTGTTGTCCGATGCCATGCCCCCTGGACCCTGCTGTCCGCAATAACCGTATTTTTATTTGGGGGGGGGGGGGGGGGGGGGGAGGGGAAATAATTAAGGCACATCATGCCAACTTGTATTAATGTTTTTCCACCAAAAAAAAAAAAAAAAAACCGAAGTTGTGGATTAGGTTGTCGTAGTTGTGTGTCAGCTGAGGTGATGTATGTGTCATCTAGGGGTCATGACTGGTAAACTTATGACAAGGGAGTGATTGTTGTGTCTCGGGATTAAGTACAGGTGGTTTTAGCGGTAGCTAGGCTGCGATATATGGGTGGTCTGATATTTCTGATATATGGGTTGTCAAGCATGTCGTAGCTGTATGTTAGCATAGGTTATTTGCCTCCCATCAAGTAGTGTGGGTGCATCTCTCTAATGTGTGGTCTGATATATGAGTGGTCAAACGTCACATAGGTGTCTGCTAATAGATGGTGTATTAATTCTCTGATGATATTAAAAAGTAATCGAGGGGTCAGGACTGTGATAATTATGGCAAAGGGTGCGAGTGCATTGTTTCGGGATTAGAAACCTGTGGTTTTAGCGATAGCCTAGCTGAGATATAAATGATATATGGTTAAGGATGTCGTAGTGTTGTAGTGCCCGGCTATCGTAAAGTTGTGTGGGTACACCTCTCTACTGCTAAGTTTTGGTGTTTGATATGTAAGCAGTAAAACATGTCGTATGTACTAATACTTGGTGTATATTGAATATGCTCATGTGTTTGTAGTCTTATCTGACATACATATCGTGGGACCTTACAGTCTTTATTTTAAACATGTGAAAGCTGCGCCTAGAGTGTCCTGTTCTTAGACGAAAATTTATTGTATATTGTTTTCTGTTGATCCTGTTGATAAACATATTTTTATAACACAATACAAATGTACACACAACAACACATGTAGAGAGATGAAATTATCACTAAGTTAACGTACACGAACTATTGTACATCTCTGTGTCATGTCGGATACGATTATACCCTGGGTGGACACATCAGCCAAAATTAATTTTACAAATCTTTCTCTAAGGATATTTCTAGGTTTTTTAACCTGACCGACATATATCCATTCAAGCTATTTGGAGTCCCCCCACCCCTAAAAATACTTATAACAATTTTGAGAGAAACAACTTTAAGCATATTTTAACACAAGGGGGAAAACCCTGTCCATATTTTCGTTTTTGAAAAACATGTGGGAGTTTCGTTTATTCGGTTTTTATGTAATACACAAGTAACATTTGCTAATAGACCCCAAGTGTCAATCAAGTTATAAGAAAGAAGTGAAATTAGATTTAATATTCTAATATACACGAACCTTTACTTCCAACGATGCAAGATGTATAATTGTGCGAATAAGTTAACTCATAAAAATAATCTTTTCATTGATAATTGCAATATTAATTTCGTAATGAAAGAATACTTGAGAGGTACACAGCCTGATGTACCTTACGAATGCCTATACCTGCCTCGTATAACTAGTCAGAGACATTTCAGCACAAACATAGACGTAATTTATGGTCCATCACCTGTGGCATTTTTTTCATCATGTGCCCTGCCAGGCGGCGTGGGAGCTCGTGTCACTCCACAGATGTCGTTCCTTGGTATTTTAGATTAATTAAACAGCTGACATTCCTCCATGCCGCCGTGTCAGGCCGTCTATCTTCGTCCGGCACTCCCTCTTCTATCGTTGATAATTAGTGTCATCTTAGAGCTCTCCAATGCATCTCTTCCCATCACATGACCGGAGAACACCAACTCTTTCCTATAACTGCACATTTATTTTTTTTAAATCCACTCTTTAAGGCTATGGCAGTTTGTTACTCTGGCTAGCAGACATTATTTGGGCACCCTGTATTAACATTAAAACAATCCCGGATCTGACGGTTTAATCGTAGAGATTTTTCCAAGAATTACTTGTAAGACCATTTACTTTTCTTGTAAAAGCGTCCAGTCAAATATTAGGAGTTTCATTTTAGATAAACAACTATGTATGTCATGACACATTCACTAACATTTATGTATATCCGCAAAAGTGCACTAAAGAAATGGGTGATAGAAGATAAGATAGCAGCCACAGCTGTCTTGTTCCTGTCATAAACTGAAAAGAATGTCCATTAACGTATATTAGCGCATTCATGTTACTAGTAAAATAGTGAAACAAATTGTGGAAGATTTCGTTTGTCATTAATTACACAAAATATGCGCCGACACTGAGTGTGAGCTACTCAGCAGTAAGTGATTAATTCTTTGAGATTGCAACATAATGCCTACACACACACACACACACACTCACACACAAACACACTCACACACAGAGAAAATTACGAATAGCCTAATTGTATTACAATAATTAACGTAATAGGTACAAGCACAAGACACAGGTACGAGAAAATCATCAACAAGGGAAACAATATAACCTATATGATGATATTGATGAATCGTGAAGTCACGTGAAGAGAGCAGATAAAACGGCATTCTACATGCATGGATTACTCGACATCAAACAGTCTATATTAATGTGTAAATCTGTTTGGCATAACTGTAACCGTTTTTTTTTTTTAATGACCTATACCTTTTTTGATGTGATAAATTACACCTTATAACAAAACCGTTGCAAAATTCGAGCATACCTGGAAGACTGTTACTCTTTAGTGCTGCTTTATTCAAAACAACCTCCTTGGTTACAAATCTTTGGCAGGTACACAACAATGTACCTCATAAAAGCAGTTTTAAGAAGAAGCCTAATATTAGCCAACAAGATTTGATTCAAGAAGCACGGTCATAATTATAGCTCACAATTCGTTTTGAGCTGGTTGAACTTGTCGATTATTGTTTTGTTTTCACAAAAAACGGCTATAAAATACAGTCAATGCTTGACCTTATTTAGACACATCTTTGATTAGTTACTGATATTTAGACACATCTTTGATTAGTTACTGATATTTAGACACATCATTTATAAGTTGCTGATATTTAGACATAGCATTGATTAGTTGCTGATATTTAGACATAGCATTGATTAGTTACTGATATTTAGACACATCATTTATAAGTTGCTGATATTTAGACATAGCATTGATTAGTTGCTGATATTTAGACACATCATTGATTAGTTGTTGATATTTATTCACAACAATGATGAGTTGCACTTTTCTAGACACATCAATATCAGTGAAGCTTATTTAAACAAACCATTTCTTACTGGCACTTTTTTAGACACATCATTTATTAGCTGCAATTATTTAGTCACAATAATTAATTAGATGGACTTATTTAGACACAAAATTGTTTAACTGAACTTTTTTTTTTTAAACAGCAGTGACTAATTCCTTCGACTGAAATAGTTAAATATGGCAGTAGACAGCAGAATTATTTTAACATGAATCTGTTCGTTCTTCCTGCAAGTAGTTTTATGGTGAGAAAGCCACCGGGCTCTATAAAGTATAGGGATATACATGTTAACACACACTTGGCGGGGGTCGTAACGCTACAAGTAAACAGTATTTGAACTCATCGACGTTTTCGACTGCCTATCCACTGCCTTTTCTATATCCACCGCGTGCATGCTGGCTCCTGTCACATATCACTCCTGTCACGTGCCTGATATAAGGATTTCTCCTTCAGAACCAGCAGCACTCAGAAATAATTATGTTGAGTCGTTTGGCTCGTATTGTCTAAGGAATGCCCCGTGGCCAATATACGCTCAACTTATTTCTGGAGTAGGGCAACTCAAGTATTGGCACTAAAAAATATATCTGTATATGAATACAATATTCCTAGGCACACTTGGCTGGACACCCCCACTACTTACTAAAGAAAGCCCCCAGGTTATGATAGTTCATTATCATAACCATGTTAACACATATAATATTTATGATTCATACACACACAAATGCTAAACACTTAGAAAGGTGAAATAGAGACACCTAAGTCAGCCATGAAAATGAATGCATGTAATCAATACAACATATACATATATATATATATATATATATATATATATATATATATATATATATATATATATATATATATAATAGTGAAGTGGATGCCAGATCTCAGTAGATGGATCCCAGAATACAATGACCAGAATCAACCAAAAACTAAACAGTCAGAAAGTCCTGGAGGAAGCACATATTTTCATCCTCGGAATACATTGGAGCTGTGGGGAATATAGCAACATGGAATCAAACTGGCACGTATCCTCTTTCTATCGTTGATGCTTCTCTCAGCTCCTGATGATTCGACTGTCTTTGACTCCAGTAATTCTGCTTCAAATGGATCAGGTAGTGGAAGAGTACCTCACCATAGAGGACACAGCAACTGTACCGGTACTCAGCAAGTCTCTACCACCAGTCAGGTCACAACACTGTCCCTGAGCTACACTGTTAGGCTGTTTGGGGTATATGGCACCCCATGCTGATGATGTTAGGAATCTTCACAGGAGTTAGCTGGTGGTTAGTTGGTTGATAGTTGGTTGATTGATGGTTGGTGGCTGTTGGCTGGACTGTGATTTTTCTGCCAGCTCTTCACAAAGGTTTCATCCTGTCAGGAAAGAACTCAGAATTAGTCATCACCAAGAGGGTATCATCCTGACAGGAAAGACAGAATAAGCATCAGTCACCATCCCACATCAGCCTACTCCGTTTCTGCTCCTCTGTTTCATTCCTCAGAGTGTACTCTCAAGACTAGGAGACAATGTCTCTTATAATTCATCTGTCTGTTTAGTGCAAGAGATGGAAAGTCAGATATATATATATATATATATATATATATATATATATATATATATATATATATATATATATATATATATATATATATATAGTGGAGATAGATAGACACTCTCACACCTACATCAATCTCTCTCCCCCCTCCCATCTGCACACAGACACCAATATTTACCGTTAGTACCCCTATTCCCTACGACTCTCAAGTCATTTCCACACATCCATTGATCTGAGTCACACCTCCTCAACGCAGCTCTGACTGCCCCAGTACTGACCTAAATTCTCTGTCCAGATTCGTATGCACAAACTTCTGTTGTTAGTTTAAATGGTACCTACTTGTAAGGTCATTATTTTCACCAGTATGTGTGAATTATTTAGGGCATAGGCTATTTAGTCTGTACAGAAGAAGGTCTAAGTTCGAATCCGCTTCTCTAGAGATCAAGAACGGTCGAACTATGTGTGATCCTATAGCCGATTCTGATCTATCTACAGCAGTGACCACTTTAACAGACATCATTTAAGGTACTCGTAAACTATAATTAACTTACCCAAGCATAGGAAAAGTCCTCGACACTACAGACCGCCTTCTGAAAGTGAAATTTGCTGGCGTCGATGCATACATCTGAACGCTAGGAAAGCCGGCAGAAACAATGCTGCAAAAATTCAAGTCAGGCGTCGGTAAGAAGAAGTTACTTGTATACATGAGCAAGGAGTAAACCGGTTTCTAAGAATAGTCAAATAACTCCAGCAATATTTATCATACAGTTGCAGATTTGAAAATGACGCTAAGTCAAAGCAACTGGAAGATGTAGGTATCATAATTTTCTCCGATCAAGGCATATATCGATAAAAGGGACTATATTCCTTTCCGGACGAGTCCAAGTTTGAAAGTTTTGTCGAGCACAGGTAATACAGGTCTCGACTATTTTAGGGTAGTGTGTAATGGCCTGTCATTCCTTGACACTCCTCTAATGCCACCTGCTGTCTTGAAAATAGAAGGGAAAAACAACTGGGATGGAGAAAACAGGAAAGAGAATGGAGCAATATTTTCAAGAACCAAATGACACAAGATGCTTATAGGATTGTATGAGCGTGTGGAGATTTTTACATCATCATCTCTGTCGAGTGATTACACTTGTTTGTATGGGATTTCGTCATTTTTAGATAAAACGGACAAGGCACTGAACATATTTAACAAAATACTGGTAAACTTTTATCACGTGTGGAGGAGAGTAGTGTTGCAGCATCACACAAACTGTGTTGCCATTGTCTATCTAAAAGTATCATTTATTATTTTGTCTCACTGGGGTCTTTCCTCTGGTATCTCATGTCATTTAGGTCAGACAGGTCAATTAGGCGATGAGACTAATTCCATATTAGTTAATATACCCCTTGGGCACTGATACAGCAGGTGGCAAGATCTAAAAAAAACATTGTAACGGCCCCTATAGTTCTTCTGTTGTTATGGCCCCTAAAGTCAATGTTACGGCCCTTTGTATGTCATCAATATCGTCAAAGAAGCTTTCTTTCAATCGTAACTTAAAAATTGGGAATATAAAATAATCACAGGGAGACATATCTTGGGAATAGGGTGGAAGGCTGAAAACGCACATTTGTATTTTGGGCAACAATTCTTGTTTTGATGATGTCTCTTGGGTTCTCAACCCGCTGATGTCTTTAGTCATCAGACAACAAATCTGACACAAAGCGGCAAATGCTTTTTTCTTGCCTAAATTTTCACTAAAATGTTAAGAATGACCTCTCTATAAACAACAAATTTATCTGCTATCATCCTCACAGTAAAACAATTATCGTTTTGTATCTGTTCTCTGACTTTTGCAATGAGTTCATCATTACGAATACAAAGGTCTAGGTGCAATAGTAATCATGTCCACGCCACATTTTAATAGTTGAAAAATGTGTGCACGAGATAAACAATTATCCCCATAAACTTTTAAAAACGTTTTTTGCATCCATTTAATTGTTTCAATGGCGTTTTTCAGAGTTAGTTAATGTGATTTTTGTGTGTGCTGCGTGCTGATTATGTGACAATCTACCTTTGACTAAGTCAACAAAATGGTGGCGTGTGTGTTGTCTGCTTATCGAGCAGTGATAAGTAGTTGAAAAATCACAAATGAGTGTTGCCTCTTTAGATTCCATGCTTTGGTGCATAGATAACATGTATATCTCAGCCATAATAAAATTAGTCTCCTTACTTAATTGCCGGACCTTGAACTACCTACGTGATCAGGACAGAATCCTTTGGTCAACCAGGCGAGCATTTATGTTTAATAAGCCTGGATTGTGATTCTTAATTGACACTGTCTCTGTCAATTACGAAAAAAATATATTGTAACATAATGAAACAAATCAGTAACCTATAGCTGTGATGTACACAGTTAACACCTAAAACGATTATCATATGTTAGTGATTAATAAACGTCTACTGCTAAAACAGTTAACCAACCCACGCATTATGTAAAAGGACAATACCGAACAACAAATTTCAGTAGTCACGAATGACTCCTGATCTACCAACAGCTACTGTGGTCTTCATCACTACTACTGATATAAGGGTAATGGTAATATTGGTCACTAAGTGTCCAGGTGGCTGCACTTCCAAGGTTACCACACACAATACTTATCCGCAGTGATGGACTTGCTCCCTTTAATTAAACCAATAAAGCTTTCTAGAGTAATTTGACGAAACTTTGATTGAAGAACATAATTAATTAAGTCAGGGTTGAATTCCGAGCTGTTTATTAAAGATTGAAATACGTAGATGTAATTTGGCTTTGTCGCTTTATGTAAGGAATTAAAGATTGAAAATACTGCATCCAAAGTGTCAATTTGTATCCTATACTGAATGTACGATGACACGACGGTGTCGATGACCTGGTAGCTGTAGTGAGGGATGAGCACGGTGAGGATGTTGTTTCGTTACATGATGTAAAGTTAGAAGTGGTGTCAGTACAACTACCAGAGGATGAGGAAGCAGAGTCAGGAATAAAAATAAACTAGGAATAAGAAGAAGAAAGGAAATAAAGAGGTGAACATTGAAGTAAGTTCACCACCACCACTTAGGAGTGATAAGATTGTCCTGTTTGAAAATGCCTTATCCCTGTCCCAGTGTAGGACGCAATTTTTATTTTTATTTTGATGCACTAATATAACATGGGTTGAACGAGGTTTATAAGACTTTTGTGGCGTAATACTCATCCAAAAAGTAGCACTTTGTGTCACAGGGTTGTGGTCGCTCGATATACGGTCCTGGAAGGGTTGAATCACATATCACATCTGCTTAGCAATCGTTGGGAACATTTATTTTTGACAGCCACGTTGGAGTGGGCCATTGTAATTTAAAGACAATACGTATTGTACTCTGTATTAGGATTTTCACTTATATCTTGTTCCTGCATCCCTTATGATTCCATTCTTTAGTGCAAGCGGGTTTTAGTCTGAGGATATGTGGCCTCGTGGCTAGTTCCAGCACCACAAACTGTGCAAGTTAGACTTGCATTCACCAAAAATGCTTCTCCATTGTATAATCCAATGCCATGTGGCGTATGTAGACGTGACTGCCCAAAGCCTTCAACCTGGTGTACTGTCAATCACTACTGGTAGAGATAGTCTAAGTGAGTGTACAGCCACGAGGAATCACTTCGTTGAAGATCCATTACAGCCAACAGTTGGTGTGCCGACGCCACATCATTGATTTATCATATTTCATTTCTGATACCACTTAAGCATGGCCGTCGTTACGCACAGGCCTTCTCGACAAAATGTGTCTTTCCAAACATTTTAATGTTAATAAGTAATGGAAGGCATGGTTATGTTATCTGAGGAAAATGGTTTGCACATTAAAAAAAATTCTTGTAAAACACAAATTCATGAGACAATTAGGTCAGCCATTGCTTACAGAGCTGCTCGTTTGTGCCAGCTTGTCAAAATGAAATGGTCGAATGGCATACATTGTTAACAAAATTACGGAAATGTCCGATCAATAAGTTGACATATCATTGATTGTTAATCAGTTGGGTTGTTGTAGAAAGGTAATTTGAAAAGGCCTTGATCACACCAGTAAGTAAAATAAATGTGTTCCACACCTATAGGCGTAAAGGGAATATAAGGCTAGATCTATATTTGTATAGACCAATCGGCACTTGGTGGTGATGTGATCAGCATCACACTTTCTGTTCATATTAAAAGGGTTACGAATAATACATATAAGTATAAAACAGTTCTTTTTATTTACATATTTAGACAAGCATTAAATCTATGAAGAAAATTAAATCTTCCACGGTTACTTTACGACACGTGTTGTCCTGCCACACCATGTGATCTCCAAATGTATGCTGGGGGATTTAGTTCCCTACTTCTCTAGATGAAACTTTCAACTTTCGTGTTAAAATTAATGCACTATTCTATTATGTATACAATTTAAACGAACAAACGCACACACACACACACAAAAAAAGGAAAAGCATAATTACCTCTTAACAAGGCAAAATAAATCTTATGTTATAAAAATAAAAAAAAAATTAAAAGTTACAACAAAAAAAAAAAAAAAAAACGTTATCCGGCACACAATCTTTATGCAACAATAAAGGATACCAGTACATAATTCCATATCCGTTATCATATTTTGCATTTCTGAAATAATTTGAAACTTTAACGGTTCTACTGAATAATAGGGACATTCGGGACGCAAAGAGTGGTATATAAATATTCTGTGTAACTGACAAGTACGCTGTCACCTTTCGAGTACTGTCATTTGTCATATTTACGTGACAAAACGCCATACGTTTCGCGTGCAAATCTTTTCATGACGTAAACAATAGAATTTCAATCAGGAAATCAACAAAATAAAGTGTTTTGTTGTAACTTAAAGCCCTTTGAGAGGATTACGTAATATAATAATGGGGTACATTCTTTATTATTTATGTCAATAACGATTAAACGACTCAAAATTGCTATTAGGAATATGCTACTGAAAATACGTGTTTATTTTAAACTTTTCTGAGATTAATTGCTGTAATTTTAAGGGGTATCAGGGATTTGAATAGCTTAGGCCTTCAAAAAGTCTGAATTCGGCCCATCATGTGACGTTTTTAATCGTGTCTGCTGACTCCAATCCTCCAGGGGGGATAAACTGCATCTGCGTCTGGAAATACTTCAGCCACATTTACACTGCCACATTTGAAGGCATGCACGTGAGTACGGTCGCTATCTTCAGACACCCGGTAAGACCGTCAGACGTGCCCCTTGGTAACTTCGTGTCCTGCAACAGAACAGTCTGGAAACGTCTTTAGACCCGTCCGCCATCATCATTGAAGTCAAAACAATATCTACACTGCTCATTAAAAACAACGTGGAGGTAATAGATCAGACGTTCCGGAACACAAATGATATAGTTTTTATGTAATAACTGAAAGAACTAGAAACGAGACAATTTAAATATATTAGTCACGCTAAAGAAATAACACTTTTAAAAACTAAACTGGACGTGAATGTCGAGGCCAAGAGAGCGAGAGGTAGACAATGATACAAGTGGGAGGACAACATTAAAATATGGACAAACAACAGTCTGACAAAGTTTACAACCAAGACAAGGGAGAGACCGTGTTGGAGATACTTTGTAGCCACCTGCATTGTGGGAACGGCCCCTGGCTTATTTAGGTTAAATAATTTGAATTTCGATTGGTTCTATATTTTGTTAACACATTGTTTTTATTAATTCTGATGGTTATATGATTACTAATTTAAAAAAAAATCATACACCGATCCTTTGTTGCATATTAATTGTTGCAAAATCTTTGTGTCGTTTATGTTTTCATGCAACCTATATCAACAAATTCAATAAATAATATTAAAGCAAGACATTTTTGTATACATAACGTAGTAGTGTAACCAACACATTAATCTTCTGACAGTGACAGCATATTTTTTTTTTATTGTAAAATATTCAGCAGATGTACACAGTGTGCGTCCTCAGAAGCATGTTCTTATTTATAGAATTTTGCAGAGGATGAGTTTCGTGGAAAATTGGTATTCAGTATGGAGTAATCAATCATCTACTCAGATTGTGCGATAGTTTATGTAGATATGCAGAAGCACAACGTAATAAATCATAAAATATGAAAACTTGTCAAGACAACATTTGTAGTAAGACACGGATACTCATTATCACCACTGCTGTGTATCACCTACATTGACGCTATAAGCATAGACGGCAAGTTCTGGAACACAGATATTAGCACCATTAACGAACTACTCTTTGCTGATGACTGGGCATTGATTAAAGATGGAAGCATGAAACTTCAGCAAAGTTTGAAAAAAATGTCTCTTAAAAAACGTTTAAATATGTAAAAGTTAAGTGCAATGTGTTGTTTGTTGTGAAGTCAACCACATTTGGGTATTGGTGGATGACAGCGCAACTGCCAAATTGCTGCATGAATTATGTGACTAAGTAATTATAACGATGTAAACATAATGTAAATGTAACTGTAATCGTGACTGGAATATAAAGATGACGAATTGTAGACTATAGGTTTTAGACAGCATCTAACTGAAATTTAATTTTAGGATTTTACTTTATTTTTCAAGAACTTTGAATTTATTTTTGGAACATTAATCTCATTTTTTTTTAAGTTGAAAACACTTTGAATGAAATAAATTAATAACATAAAGTAGATGGTTTGGTATTTATAAAACGGATGTTGATTTTTATTTTATTATTATTCTAAATATTCTCTGAGAGTAACCACAGATTGCACAAAAAGTTAAATATCAGGGGAAATACACTGGAGGTTTGACATCGTCCCTGTTGGTTGTGAATGTGTCTCACAAGCCACATTTGAGTTAACTATTTATACTGCACTGTGGGCCAGAAGGTGTGACTAGTGTCCGCAGCAGGGATTGCTTGAAAAGAGACAACATTCAGGAAGACGGAAGGCTTCCATATTAACCATACAGTACTCGGGAAGAGTCATTGATACCTATGATGACCATTGATATAAGTTTTCGCTGGGAAGTGCATTCGATGGCGTCCAACTAGGCACGGGAGTGTAGTTGGGTTAGTGGGTCCCGGGCAGGTTGATTGTCCACCCACATATTTTTTTTAGTCATCACCATTATGATCAGTAGGTGTCAGAAAATGATGGCATATTTGTGACAGGTATTGACATCATTGGTAGAGTTATCCTTATGTGTATACAGGTCCCAAAGAAACGTAGATGTACTCTTTTCTCAAGTAACTGACTAAGAAGAATGAATATGTCAAATTTAGATAAACATTGACCTTACATAAGTGGACTGACTATTGACTTGCAACAATAGGACATCTTAGATTTAAGTAACTAAATGTTGACACAACTATGTGGACATCCCATACCCGATAGAGATACTTGACTACAGACATAGGCAATGAACTTAGAAGTCTGTTGTCAGGAAGTATCTATCCTAAAGAGGGGCGGATGACAGATGCCAGTTCGGCTACGGGATGAACTGAGTTGATGATAGTGATTCAGCACATGTGAACGAGCTGACCCTCAGTAAAACTCAGTGTGAGACCGGGCAGCTTGACCACGGAATAAAACTGGGTCGAGTTAACTGGCGAAGCCCACAGTCCCATGGTTAACACGTATTACCGCGTATGGAGAGATGAACGCGTGAGGGGAACAAAAAGGCTTGGACAAAGCTCGCTGGAGAGTTGTGTTGTAGAGACTGGACTGGACCAGACGTAGTGCTTCGACGGGTAAACGTATCTTAATTTAGTGACGGCTAGATTGGATAGTATTTGGGGTTAGTATTTTTGAGATAGGCTGTGTTTCCATTTAATTTTTCGAGATAGTGTAGAGTTATTGCTCCTTGTATAGTAGACGTTCCACGCGGTATTTGTAAAGCAGCTAGTGAATGTCTGACACACAATGTTAATGGGGGTAACAATGTCCAGTCACACTTAGACCATACACCTTACGTGTGTCACTGAGTCCCGAGTGGCAATAGACGACGGTTTAGTCAGCAATGATAAACTGTTAGTTTGGAATCGTGTCCTTGGGGATCCATGAGAACGGCTCGGGTTGACCAGTAAATGTAAAAGCTGCTCAAAACCGGCTCTCAGGATAAGGACTGCCAATTTGGTTGAGGTGTAATAAGTTGTATTTTTATGTGTACATTAACGATAATGTTTGTACTCAGCAGGTGCGTGTCTTAAGTGTGTCGTAGGGTAGTGAAGTCTGTTAGCTGGCCTACCTAGCGAGCCATAAAAAATGAATTAGTGAAGTAGGTGTCTGACAACTAGTTTATTAAAAAAGTCAGATTAGCTATATAACGGCTAGATATGAATGCACTTTAATTATTGTGTCCCCTGATGGTCTTCTCTTAACTATATTTTAATCCCTTGATTACCAAAATGAGTCTGACACGAATAAAAATTGTTCATATTTTTACAACATAAAATCATAACATAGTTTACATTAAAATGAGTGAAAGTCTCGCTGTATAAACACACATATTCCAATTGACACCACACAATGTGTATGTCCCAGACAAATGCAGATATAGGGATCGTTCACACAGTGACTGAATTAAAACAATGATTTTTGAATTTTAAGACGAATAGTTAGCATATGTAAACTTGCTTTACGAAGATAATATCAACTCAATATGGGACATACTTAAACAACTCTTGACAGTATAGCAATCACGATGCCATTACAACCCTACCAGTGTTTTAAACAAGGCTATACCGTGTGCAGTCTTAGGGGCTGATGAAAATACACAGTATCTGTGACGTGGAAGGACATAATTTTGCTTATGGAGTTCTTCTGAACACTTGCCTCTCTACAAGACGTGCCCACTCAGTCACCAAAATTATTTTCAGTTTATAATCAAATTGTATTCACTCGCTGCGTAGTGCCTCGCAGTCAGTTTCAGTACATATTTTTACTGATACGAATATAATTAGGCACACACGATATCAGCCACAATGTGTATGACTGTTCTACGGGACCGCGGAATGCGCTGATATACGATAACAGACATCCTTTGCAGTTTAGGACAGGAAACAAAAGAACTGATGTCTAGTGGGCGGGTGTCGAAGAACAATGTCTTCTACAACAATATACTTTAGTTGCTATTTTATCTTCCTTCTTTCATTCATTTCGTGAGTGCCCTTCTGTGGGTAGACAGCAATCTTAGTGAATGTTTAATATATATATATATATATATATATATATATATATATATATATATATATATATATATATATATATATATATATATATATATATATATGGTTTCCTCAGACCTGACACATGAAACTCCTATTATGCGGTCATTTTAAAAAAATAGTAGCTTTCAAAAGCAACAAACACACTCACAATTTTGACATTCTGCATCATTGTAATGCAATAAGTAAAGTTACTTTTTTTTTTACATAACAATACCGTAGGGCTCCTCCAATCAATTGACATTGTTTCTGTTTTTGTTTCACCGGGGTCGCGATAATGTTCTTTCCCGTTAGTATCGTGTGTGGCCTTCTCTTGCATGAACAGTGACTGGCATCTCATGTAAACAGATGCGATCATAAGCCTGACATGGACCTGTGCGATAGCTACCCACTCTTCCTGGAGTGCCTGGAACAGATAGCAACCATTGACTGGAGCAACGTCTGGGCGACAAACACGTCTTTGCAGCTCAACCCACCAGTTCACAATCGGACTCATGTCTGCAGACAGGAATGGGCAGGGAAGGGTTTGCATGTTATTGGCAGCTAGGAACTGCGTGGTCAACCATGCAGAATGGGGGTTTGGCGTTGTTCTCTTGAAAAAAGATATCTATTGGCATCCCAAAACGAAAGGACATGTGGTAGAAGAATGTCACTGACGTAACGTTGCGCGTTTAAGCTTCTTTCAATGTGTATCAGTTGACTCCTTCGGTTGTAACTGAACATTCCACACACCATTACATCTCCATCACCGTGCAGCAGAGCATCATCAACATCATTTTATGCCAAACTTGCATGTCGTCTACGGTAGATCCAACGCCGTCTATCATAACGCTGCACCAACAAAGAAAGCTACGTCACTGAACCAGAAACGTCTCACGGATTGTTACCTGCCCTTGGACCACGCTGGTTAGCCCAAAGAAGGCGATTTTGCTGGTGTCGACGCGTAAGGGCAGGTCCTCTGTGTGGTCGTCGTATCTAGCAAAGTCCAGCGTCATGCAGTATGTTCCGAATAGTTTGATAAAAAAATAAACTCAAGCGATAATTGTTTGTGTGTGGAAATCATCCCAATGTAATATACATGTGTATTTCAGAATTTGTTGATTAATGATTTCAAAACTAGATTGAATCTTTTGAGAATTATATAACAACCGATTACCACCCTCTGACACAGCGTGCCAACATTTAGATGAGAATCAAAGAGTGGTCACAGATTACAATTGTCCTCGACAACGATAAACATGTTGTTTCCTAGGTGAGATACTTTCTACGTTACCAATTACACATATTAGGCACATTTGAGTGTGCCTGCCAAATATTCCTCAAAACTGATAACAGTAGCAATGATAACACTGGACTGTTATTTGTCACACATGTGTGCTCCTCTGTTGTAATTAATATGTATTGCGATGATATCTATCACACTGCCGCATGTAACCCCTAAATACAGTGTTTTAATAGAATTCCAAGTAGATGTTACAAGCAAATACTGGCGGTTGACTTCAACGGATAAATGCACTTAGAAAAGGAGATACCATTGTCACATATGATATCTTCACAATTGATAGCTGTTATGTTGAAGTTTGCATCGTTTCCCTTGTTATTGTGTCAATAGAATGTGTTTGTCTCCCCTGATAACCACCAAAAACTACATAAATATCAACATTTTACATCACTGTTGTGTTTGTGTAGGTATTTTCATAGCCTAAAAACTTGCACATGGCAACTCTGACTCATACTGTTAAAGATAGTTGTATTCATAACATCCACAAGTTAGTTGCGAATTCTTTACATTAAGTTCCGTACCAACGCCATTTTTTTGGGTTCAAGTGGTTTTTTTCTATGCAAGTTTCTGTCCAGTAGTTTGCCACTACTTTCTAGGCGGTAGGGTTTTCAATACCACTGTCGACCCAGTGCAAGACACGCAGCTGGGATCGAACCCGGCATCCTTGCATTGCGATGCTCGTTCGCAACGTCTAAACCCCTGACACAATCTGTAAAAACATACGAATTACCCCACCCACTCCCCCTCCCCCATCCTGAAAAAATAAATAAATTCATGATACCAACATATCATTATTACCTATATCCCAAAATGGAACACAGTTTGATCTCAGTCTTAAAAGCTGGATTTCAGATTAATGTGTGCCTCACGGTTAAACGTGGTTTCTGAGACTCAGACATGGATGATTGTCATCCGAATGGTGGTAGTTTATGTCCACATGTATGTATCACTCATTGTGAGGTTCTAGTGGGGATCGGTTTGATTCATTAATTCTTTCATTAGTCATTAGTCCGATCTATTGTATATGTAGGGATGAGGTATTTGAATACCTAGGGGTGGGGGGGGGGGCGTATACTTGATTTACTTGTAAGGTCCACACCAGCCCCGTGTAACCCGCAGTTTATACAGATTAGGGCATGATGTGAAGGATATGGATTTGTTTGCCTTCATTATATCATATATATTACACACAAATAGCAAGGAAAGTTAAGTAAATACACACAAGGACACACTAGAACATGTACACTGATGGATATACTGATCAAATATAGATTTTAAAACTACGATACAGAAAGACGGCTGCGTCTCAGTGAGAGAATATGAGTTCTTCGTCTCAAGACCAGCCAGACGCTGTCATTGTGAAAACACGCAGAGCACTGTCTTGGCTATTTACATAAATACAAATTTTAGAACGTTCAGGAACATGTTGAACAAATTAAGGGATACAATACAAGAACTGAGATGTAAACCAGTAAGGGGGAAGACAAAATCGTTTAACGAAATATGTAAATCAGAGATATTTGTTTAAAGGAAAAATAATTATGAAATTGTCAAACGGGATTTATTAGAAATTATACAATCTTGGAGCAGCAGCTGACACTTAAATATTAGAGGCTCGACTTTTCTGTAAAATGTAATAAAATATGATTCAATTTTCTGAATAATAGTTTAAGAAAAAGATTAATTCTCACCCCAAAAAAAAAAAACAAAAAAAAAAAAATACAATCGAAAGAGTGTTTCTAATAAATATGATTGTCCAATTATTTCTCTCCTTTATGAGATGCAATTTTTCGTTATTTTGAAGCCCCATCCTGGCTATTGCTAGGGGCCGTAATATAGCCCCGCCATGAATATGGCCTAATAGCTGAACGCGGTTTCAGTGACCTCTCCACAGGTGATCCACGTCCACATGGTGGCACTTTGTGTCATCTGGTGTTTATCGCTTGTGTGATATTCTAGAAGGGGGGTAAAATCTACTCCTACTGTTTACTGTAGTGACTCTAAAAGACTCATTCTTTTTGCTACAAGAGTCACACAATCCCGGCTGCCCACGTTAGATATGTAGTGAAAGAATCAATGTTTCATCTTAACCAAAAAACATGTCAAACTGTAATTGCTCCAGAACATCCGTACGCGATAAATACATAAAGCAGAAGCTAGAGATGAAAACACTAACAACCTCGACTAGAACCGCAAATTGAGCTATTGAAAGATGTCAGCTAAAACAACCTGACAGACAGTACATGGGTGTATTAACTAGCTTATCTCTACATACGACACTTAACAAGACCAATCGCAAACCGATCTCTAGTCAGTATCTAAACATTAGGACATAAACCCACCTGAGAACGGGCAAAATGCATTGCAAAAAAAAAAAATGTAGGCACCAAACATATTAGCTCAAGCTGCAAACAATTGACGCCAGTCCACAAATAAGCTGCATTAGCAAATCTCAGGGAAAATAATTAACATATTGAAAACAAAATGATTGCCATGGACTAAACAAAACTCTTCGTAGCTTTAACAGACTGACCACTTATCCGTTTTTTTGAGGCAGCATAATTGTGGCCACTAAAGTTAGATGGTATGTTCAAATTACCATTAGGACACACATTAAGTGAGGAGTTAAATATGAATCACTGCTATCCCCTGATATATTTAAAAAAATGATGGTGCAATGAAATCCAGACTACAGAAATATTAGCCTGGCAAGTGTAACATAATCATCGGTGATACAGCGATGGGATATTGGTGTCTGCTGACAACTACACGCAGCAACAGAGATGGGAGTATCCTAAATAAAAACAGGTATCCTATTACAAAGTGGAAAACTCAAGTAGCAGTAATTACAAACAAAAACATCTTTTAAAATGTAGTATCATAGAAATTGAACCGTGTCTGGTGTATGTTAATAGGTCCAAGTTTCTAAGTACCTTAAACATCAGATAAAAGATTAAATAGGGGAGCTGAATCAAGAAGAATAGATAATTGTGCATGTATCCGTGGACATACACAAACAGATATACCTACGCATATGCATGCCAACACAAATGAGTATACTGAAATAAAAGGAGATGAGAAGGTGGGCAATAAACACTGTCAGACAGTCACATGGACTAAATAGTTTTCCCGCTCATAATCTAACAACTCAGTCACATGTTTAGCAGTTCTAATATAATACAACATCGTTGTCCGAGAGTTGATGCTATTCGGTTCATAATACTAATTAGTCCTCCTGTGTTTCATCCCTAACCACCCCCTTCCCCCCCCCACACACACACACACACACACAAAGTAAACGACAATTTTCACATCGTTGTTGTCTCTGGCATTCACTGCTAGACACATATGTATATAGACCAATCATCACTTGACAAACGATGCAATCATCTTCTCTCTGACTGCCTTTACTTCCCAGGCCATTACCTGCCGCTTATTTCATTCTGAATGGACCTAGAAGCCAGGACTAATTCCGAAAGAAGTAGTTGTTTTATGTGCAGTTATGCAAACTATGCACTGGTGAAAAAGAAAAATCAAGTTAGCAAGAGGTGAGCATAGGAATAACTGGTATGATGACATCAAAGGAAGCAGGCGAAGAGAATGTAGATACAGCATATGAGAAAAGGCAAAGCGTGTGTTTATAAATCAGGGAAGTAAAAAGACAAACAGGGAAAACAATCCTTTATTAACAATCTAAGTGAATCATTCCTATATTTTCTTTCATTTTTTTTTTTTTTTTTTTTTTTTGCAATGTATGATTTTAATGTGCATGTAAATAAATTCCTGATTTTTTTCTTGGAAGAGCTTGGTCCATATTATGCTGGTACATTTTTTGTATTTCAAATTTTTAATGCAAATAAATGTGTTCCCAAAATTATAAATGTGTCACATATTTTTTAGCTAGTAATTTGACTAAATGATTCATAACCTCTCAACCACGTCCTCAGCAAATGCAGACTATCTTGAACATAGCTCCAACATTCTTTATTAGATTTAGTTGCTCGCAATTTAGCAGCACACAGATGTGCCATGATTTTGGTAACTGTATGAGCATCGACCATATAGAAATCAATGGCAAACGGATGTACGAACTATTTTCTAGTAAAACCAGCCATAATTCTTCTTCTTCTTCGTCTTCTTCTTCTTCGTCTTCTTCTTCTTCTTTTTCTTCTTCTTCTTCTTCTTCTTCTTCTTCTTCTTCTTCTTCTTCTTCTTTTTCTTCTTCTTCTTCTTCTTCTTCTCTTCTTCTTCTTCTTCTTCTTCTTCTTCTTCTTCTTCTTCTTCTTCTTCTTCTTCTTCTTCTTTTTCTTCTTCTTCTTTTTCTTCCTCTTCTTCTTCTCTTCTTCTTCTTCGTGTTTTTATTCTTCTTCTTCAGCATTCCGAGTCCTTGAGGTTCTTTGCATCAGAGATTATCCCCCTCCAGTCATCCCTCTGATTGGTCTTCTTTTTCTAGTTGGTGATCCAAAGTGTTTGCAGGTCTGTCTGGACATTATCTTTTTCTCGTCTTTTTGGTCTGCCTCGACCTGAGAACATTCATCTCCCTTGGGTATGCAGTTTTTACCTCACTGTCGTCTGCCATTCTCTCAGTATGCCCTAAATATTTCAGTCTATTAGCTCTCACGATGTCAGTGATCAATGATAATTTAATCAGATTATGAAATCTGTTGTTACTTCTCATTGTCTTATTCCCCGCTGTCTGCACCTTTCAGGAATCCAAAGATCCATGGTAAGACTGCTTTTGGAAACGTTTAATAAGTCTTCATAGAGTTGAATTGTGCTCCAAGTTTCAGAGCCACAAAAAAATGTACGGGACTTATCAACGTTTTATATATTAAGATAACATGCAACGTAACATATCTTAGGAAACAAATTAATGAAAAGTATCACAGTGGAAACCAACAGTTGACATTGTCAGAAAATCTCAGCGGGAGTCAAGAGAATAGAAGACGCTAGGACGTGTCGTGGCGCTGAGCAGATCATTGGAACGTTATAAATGTGACAGTACTGGCTATGACCACTGACGCTCCCCTAGTTACCTTATAGTTTAGGGCAAAAGCCAGATATATGTATTAGAAGTTAGAGGATGCGAGTGCTTACACAACTTCGATGATATTTTCGCGTCGTCTAGCAACCGGCTTTTCCCTAATACTTCCCGCTAAAAACCAGATAGGACTAGTTACATTCAAATCATGGATTAATAGTGCAACCAATCACAGTGCCCTGCCCGACCAATGAATAGAACGTAACCGAGGGCGCTCTTTTTGGCGCATGCGCATGGCTGGGGTCACGTGGGTCGTCCATTTTGAGCGGAAGCCGCCATCTTTCGGTGTTTTCATTTTCAAACGTGGTCGAGTGAAAATCGTTAGTTTTTCAAGTGCAGTATTCATATTAGCGAGTGTAGTTCTATATTAATGCGTTCTGCAATACTGTACTGATTTCTGACCGATCTGAGGGGTAATTTGGCACTCTTCTTCTAATTGTGAAACTTCTGTAAGTGTACCCTTATTTTCTATTAATGTGTTATTAATTAGTACTAAGAATGGTTATCCCTGAATTTGCTGGCTGGAGTTCGGGAGCTGACTGATATAAAAATATATATAGCCACGTGCGGTTAACCTTACCTTTACAAGTTTGTACCGAAGCTAATAATTAAATGCGGTGTACTATGTGAACCACCGTAACTGAATTAGATTATTAATTAATTCAGTTAATCAATTCTAAAGGGCCCAGAGAACCGGCAAATTCGGGAAACCACGTGTTCCATTTTTTGCACACCCTTATGAAGGCTTTTACTATCTTCCCCCAGCCCTGCAGCATTTTTCATAACACCAACGACTCAACGAACAGTACACAATTGTACCCATTGTTCTGTCGCCATAGAATCGGCACAGACAAAGAGACAGTTTAAGGGATTTAATCCCAATATTTTTAACCGACCACGTGTCGTATTTTCTAAACGACCATGTGTCGTATCTGAACTTTAAGAACTTCAACATTGGATTATTTACAAGAGGATATCCCAAGAAATTGCAGCTACCACAGCCAAGTGTTCCTGTTTCCCCATCAAGTCCAACCTTTTGGAGTATCCACGGGTGAGCTGTACTCGAGCGGGGAAGGAACTGGACCCAGTAGACATTTCTCATCCCTTATGATGATACCCATTGTGGTTTAAAAACAAACACCAAACCACTGTCAATTTTTAGCCAGTCAGTTGTCAGTAAAATTAAAGCGACATCATTCTTCATTCACTACTATTCTCGTCTGTCTTTGTTGCTGTGCGTGAGTAATAGTTGAGTGAGCGAGAAGGGGGCATTCTTCGCTTTCTCTCTGGGATCTCTTTCTTTAAAAGTGGCAGAGGAGTTGCCACCAGGATAACTAGTCTGCCCAGCACCACCCATCAGAGCGGGGTAGACTTATCTTCTTGTCCTCTGTCCCAGGAGTAATATCTCGGTCTCTCAACCCTAGTAGACAATGAAGTACCATACTTCTAGTGAGCCACATATATAGACTGAAGATACCTCCTGTATAGGAACCCTACCCTTCCTAGGGCTCTCCTATAGTTGTGACAATAATGGTAAAGTCAAGAGGATCATCTAAACTGTACCAAGCTTTGTACCATACAAATCTCTCCCCCTTCTCCTTTCACCCCGCAGAACTAGCCGCCTTTCGTCACACAAAGTCCGGTCTCCATAATTCTAAGGACAAGCTCCAGTCCACCGCAACAATAGCAGCTGTGAACGGAATGTCGTAGTCCGTTAAATGTATCCACGACTTTCAGAACGCCAGGCAACCGGCTGGACCACTTCACCACACAGTCACCGCTCAACCACCACTCCCACTTAATTAAATATTGGATAAACATCACTAGGGCAGCTGTATATATAAACCTGGGACGTCCCATACAATCACAAGGTGTCAGTGTGGCACTAGAACATGGTGCTTCTTTCGCGAGGAGCCGCTGGGTCCATCTCATATCAGTGAGGCTAGTCTCTTCTTTCTTTCCTTGGGTTGACTGCTCCTTCTGTGTCTAGATAACTGTGAGCACAGCCGCCATGATGTCTTCCTTAGATTTCGCTATGTCTGTTTCCATTCGCTTCTGGGTTTCGAGAGTCACTTGCATGGTGGTTCTCAGACTTGTTACTTCATCCTTTTTTTTTTTTTTTTCATCTTGTTGGGATTTGGAGGTTGCTTTCTCGTCTCTAGAAGACTGGATCTCACTTTTAAGGCCAGCGATATCGTTGTCCAGTTTGGTGGTTATAGCTGTCGTTACGTCTTTTGTTGTCTTATGTCTACTGCCGGCCTCTTGATTTGGCATATTCGTCCCAGTAGCCGTGGCTGTTATGTCTCGGCACTGATGGAGATAGGGACACCCTAGGTACATGGCGCTGTTCTGGCCGGAGCAGTTTGCGCACTTCCCGCTCGTATTTGGTGATCTTAAGTCGCGACTGCACTTTTGCCCAGCAGGATCTCCAGCATGTTGATCAACGTAAATGTTGCAAGTGTAGTAACTGCTGTTCGGCTCGAACCGGTCTGTCGGAGAAATATGGTGGCAGGAAGTTCGTGGTTGCCGGTATTCTGCCTCTCTGATGACGTTTCTGGTGTCGGCAGTGTTGGTTCGGGTGACGCTGGAACTTCACTCAGGGCCTTATTAGTGGCCGAGGCGTCGCCCTTCTTTGCTTTGGTGGTAGCTGCGTCCGTAAGTTTGGAGGCTGAGGCAGAACTGGTTGATCGGCTAGCGGGTTGCCTCTTCTGGCAGGTACGCTTTCTGCTAGCAGATATGGTGTCGGCGAAGAACAAAACTGCTTTTTTTATTAGGTCTGTCGCTTTGCTGTGTGCTTAAAGTGACTATGTGGTAATTGGCTGTAAATCCTGAATGATCCTCGATTGTCGTGGAGGCCGACTGTGCTTGCATAGCGTAACTCTGCCGTCATTTGTGCCTGTCCACAATCTGCGATCTTTAACAGCATACAGCAGCTAGACGCTCGCCTACGGATTCGAAGGTCCTGGGTTCAGGAATAGTATGTGAATAGTTAAATCAATGAACAGCCACACAGCATTGACAGCACTACAGTCAAAAAACGTTATAAAACTGTTTGAGGGACATACTGTATAATATATTTGATGGTATGCGTCTTTCAAAGACAGACGCGAGCGCGCACGTACACCAGTATACATAGACAGTTTTACTAAGACGATAGACAATATGAATATCATTTGAGAATCAAAGAGTGGTCAATCATTATCATTTTTCTGGACAAAAACGAACGCCGTGTTTCCTAACTAAAGTACTTTCGGGGTTAAATATAATTTTAGGTACATCTACGTATACCTGCCAAAAAGTCTATTCGAAGCGTCCAAATAATTAAGAGTGTATGTATATGAATGAATGAATGCATTTCTACCCCACCAGGACATCACACATAAACACCCGATGACACAGAGTGCCACCATGTGGATGAGGATCACCGTGGAGAGGTCCCAGAAACCGCGTTCAGACAAATTGGCCATATTGATGGACTGCCTATATTGCGGCCCCTGGCAAAAGCCAGAGTGGGGCTTCAAATAACAAAAAATGTCATGCTAAAAGGGACGAGAGACTTAATGAAGAATGTATATGAACGACAAGTCTCACACCCATGTGATCGATAATTGAAATGAATATGTTTTATGATGTTATGTTTCAAACTGCATTAAGCGTACATCAAACACAGTGTCTTTGTTGGATTCCCAGTAGACGACAAAAACCTACTACTGTCAGTCTGACTTTAAGGAATCGATAAATATAGAATAGCTGAATCCCTAATCACATATATTATTTAAGCAGTTGATTTGTATCAAGAGTTGAATTTGTATCGTTTCCCTTGTCGGTGTCTATATTGTATCCGTTGAATGTGCTTATATCCCCTGATGACCACCAGCAACAACTAGCAACATCGTTTGTATATGCAATGTATGTATATTTTTGTGTGTGACACATTTCAATGAATGAACGCTTATTGTGTGGCACCTCACAGTCTCTATCACAGTTATCTGGTGTATGGGCCTAAGAACGCACATATCGCAACACAGTTAAACAAATAAACAAACAATATGGGACCTAAGATGAAAAAGAAGAAATTATATTGATCCTACTGTGTCATATTTATGGACACATTGTTTACATGCGTGACCAGTTGTGACAGAAATAGAAATATGCAATTTGACTTTTTGGGTAACCGTGTTGGTCTTACATGTTAATTATACTAATCTCTATCTCTGAGGGTTAGGGTCGGGAGGTGAAGGCGAGTGTCAAACAATATAAACTCACCAACACATGCTGACCAGTGTGAGAGGTACAATTATGTTCGGACATTGTCTCTCTCTGGCGACAATCTTGTCATCATTGCTAGCAGGCCCGTCAGTTATTATGTATTCTGTGTGTTCGTCATATTTGTAAATCCAGTGCACCGTTACACTTGTTACTACAGTCCGTCCCAAAAGTCCTGCCTGAATTTAAAAATATATTACCCAGTAACAATTCCGCAGAAATTTTCGAAATGTAGCATACAACCTGCCGATAACAATGACAATGTTTAAAAATAATTGTAAGGTCATCAAACATGGAGTTTTTTTTTTTTTTTTTTTTTTTTTTTTTTTTTTTTTTTTTTTTTTTTTTTTTTTTTTTAGGGGGGGGGGGGGGACGGGGGGAGGAGGGGCGGAATTATTGACTGTATGTGAAAATAACCCCGATTCAAAGCATACATTTATTATGTTTACAGTTAAAGGAGTAGTTTAAATTCGCAACACATTAAACTGCACTCGAAATCTTTGCTAAAAGGTAAATGTGTAATAATTTTAAATAGTTAATTGCATGTGTCCTACAATGTATCATTGTTTTTAAATTCAGAGGCGTTTTACTATCAGGTGTTCAGTCTCCAGCATTAGCTTCGTGTGAGCTAATTGAATACACTTGTCGCTAATATGCAGGATAGGCGAGTAAAATAATCATCAGGTATCGCAGCAAATGTGGAATGATTTCAAAGTCTCTACGTTTGTTTTTAAAACTAAATGATTTGTATCAATTACTGTATAGACTATTGTAAGGGACGAAGGAGCACATTATTAGTCCCGCAAATATTGGGGGGGGGGGGGGAAGCTTTGTTAAGGAAACAGTAGCAAATGGGCAACTATAAATTGTAACATTATAAAGACAAAGGAAATTTAAAACCAGGTGCACAAATTCGATTTTTCTTTCCAAACAGGATTTTTCGAGATATTTGTCTGACGGCAGGACATGCGGAACGGACTATACACATCATCCTGCTTGCCTAGGTAATACAGGCACAGAGAACTCGCTCACACACAGTAAGCGAAATGAATTGCTGTTACTGAAATATACATTGTATGTCTAGGAGGGCGTTAATGTCTGATCGACAGGCACTGAGGTTTTAAAAAAAAAAAAGAATAAAAATAATTAAATAAATGGCGTTCTACGATGAAATATTAGTTCCAACACTACTAGACTATCGTCACTTTCTTATCAAAAGTCTTAAATTCTTTGGTCCATCTCTGTAAGCATACATCTGTAAGAGTGGACTGTCGTTTTGTAATTTGATTGCTTCCAGTCCCCCCCCCCCCCTCATTTTTTGACACTCCCGGTTTTTTTCTTTCAATTAGACATCTCCACGAGTGAAACATACTGTTGTACAATAAAGTACTGTCCCATGTCGAGAACGTTTGTCGACAGAAGGAGAAGTGTGTTAGAACTGAACCTCACTTAGACAGCACACTGAGCGATTCACCCTAACGATCGTTACAAAAACTGTAACACTGTCGGTAATGACATAACTATTGTGCTGAATTCAACAGACTATGTACACACAAAAGCTGTTAATACAAAGTTAATGCTGCACAAATTAATCTACATATTGCCATAATTATACAAAGAATTTGCACGTAACGTCACCATTAGCAGCTGCAAGCGAATCATTATTAAACGAAAAGTAAATGGAAATTATAGTTGTCTATCTATCTCTCTATTGTCTTCTTTACTTTTACCGGGTTGCAGCCCAGTGTCGTGGTTTAAAATATTTGTTTTGTGCCTCTCGCGTGATTTGAGTGACAGTTTTCTGGATATTCTGGCCGTATTCAGCTACTCCATCTATCCATTTTTTCCTGGGTCTTCCTCTGGCCTTTCTTCCCGATGTTCTACTGTAAAAGGCCTTATAGGCAATCTGATCCGGTTGCATTCTTACTAAATGGCCAAACCACTTCATTCTCTGTCTTTCAATATGTTTCATGCATGCTCTTGTTCCAACTTTGTCTCTAATGCTGTCGTGTATTCCTTGCATACCTTACCAAATATGTGTCTACGTAAGTGCATCTAATCCATCATGCGTCTGAATAAATGCAGATAAACATGTATGTGTGTAAATAAGTTCCTCAAATCAGTGAATTGTCTATATAATTGGAACTATTCGATGCCGAGTCTAAATGTTATCCGCCAATCAATGGCTTGTCTAAATGTGTGCAACTAATCTCAGTAAGTGCAGCTAAAGAATGTAGTGTCTAATTAAGGGCAAATAATAACTGCATTGTATAGAAAGAGCTTAAAAAAAAATGTATGAGTCGTTATTTGAATTACATAGTAGACACAAAGTGAAGTAAAAAGAATTGAAACAAAACAAAATGGAATTATTCACACTTTATGTGCTTTGCATTCTGCATTCATCTGTATGGAATTTTGCAATTTTTAACTTTCTGCTATCATCGGCAAAGTATAGTTCGTCGATATTAGTATCTACTCTCTGTGTGCTTTCTTATTGTCATGTGCCTCATGTCAGCTAGCTCCCATTAATTAATTTGGTGGTCTTTCCAATATTACAGTACGTCACATTTTAAAAAATGATAGCAAATCATGTTTATATCAGGCAGAAATGAAAGAGCGGCTAACCAACGCATTTTGTCTCAACACAGTCTACGTAGCTTTGTCTTTTTTTTTTTTTAACAATGCTTTTATGAGTTACATCTGTGTGTAGTTGTCAAGATTTTCAACATGGCTTTTATAAGCTAGATCTGTGTGTACATGTCAAGATTTTTACAACGCTTTTAGGAAGTACATCTGTGTACTTGTCAACAATTTCCAACCAACTTAAACTGCATTTGCAAACCTAATCGCTGTTTTACAGTTCAGGTGTTCTCGAAAGTTGCAATTGTTTAGTTTTAATGTGTAATTTATCACGTGATAATATGTGTGGACCATATGCAATCTGTTACAGGTACCCTATGTAGATTTACACATTAATATAGACTGTTTGATGTTGAGTAAAAAATGCATGCGGAATGCTCGTTTTTTTTTGTTTTTTTTTTTTTTGGCCTTCTTAACTTGACTTTCCAGTTGATCAGTATCAGGAAATAAGCTAAATTGTTACCGCTGGTGATTTTCTTGTATCGCTGTGTTGTGTTTGATCGCTTGCATTTTTAGTTTATAAATACAATTGTGTCATTTAATTAATCTGTATTATTAGTCAGTAAGCATTTCGTTGCAATTTCATAGAATGCCACACTTGCTGCATAGTATCCCATAGTAAGTTTCAGCACCTAATTTTGACCCACACAGGTACAATTAGGCATACTTGACATCTGTCACAATCTGTATTACTGTTCTACCGGCCTGAAAAATGCGCAGATATACGATCATAGAAATGCACTGCAACTGAGGACAGAAAAATAAAGAGGATGACGTGTAGGCAATTATCGAAGAACAGTGTTTCCTACAGCATTACACAGTGGTGGCTATAGTATCATCGTGCTTCCATTTCTTGAGTGCACTTCTGCGGGTATACATCAATGTGAGTAACAGTTTAATTGAATCTGTGGTGGCCTTAGAACTAACAAATGAAAATCCTAATATTTGACTCAAAGACTCAGCAAGTAAAACATTCTACTGAACTCTAGATCACAGAAAAAATGAAACTCCTAATATTTGACCAGATGATTTAGCAGGTAAACTGTCTACTGAATGGTAGATCACGGATAGATCACAGACAGCTATAGGGAGGTTATAATGGAAAGTCAATGACACTGCCTGTATATCTTCTACATTCAAACCTCATGTATCAGCGTCATCATCATAAAGCACTTCTGTCGTTGGGCGGCGTGGGGAGACATAATTTGTGATCCAGTGCACGCTGGCAGCCATTGGCCAGTCTCAGGCCGTGAAAACGTAGAGTTACTTTAATGTTGCTCATCCATTATTTAGTGCTCTTGCTCTTGTAGCTGATGTTCTGAGATGTGGTGCTTGTGATGGTAGTTTATCTCGCTTCATTCTAACGAGATGGCCAGACCATTTGGCTGAGAGGTCTCGAGGTATGGCCCCTGTGGATTCCAATGCAAAGACAATCACTAATAGTTTTGCTGTTCTCCGGTTTTCTCAATGTGTGTCCTATCCAACGCCAGCGTCTTTTCTTCACCTCTTGGTCCAATGGAGATTGCTTAGTTCTCGCCAAAAGCTCTACGTTCGTTATTCTATCATACCATTTAATGCCCTTTATTATGCGCAGGCACCAGATAATGAATGTGAGTACTTTATTAGCAACTGAAGAAAAATATCATCAGGGAAGTCCAGATCATCAAGCTGTTTTGTACGGGTCCACTAAATTCCATTCTTGGTGTTAGCAGTTACTGTCTTCATAATCCAGTCTATATCCAGTAAAAAATAGGAGGGCGACAAGAGACACCTCTGTTGCACAACTGTTTTTATTCAAAACAAGCTGTACCCGGCCACGCGTTGCTGTGGCATAGTTTGGCTAAATAGGAAAAAAAAATAGAAATCTTGCTTCGTTTCACACCAGCGATGTACGGTGCAACCGCCCAACCACAATTACTACTACTGCTGCTACTTTGATTGGGTAAGGCAGTTACTGTGACTTAAATCCTTGAAGCACCCTTCCTTGACTATTTTTGATTGATACCGTTGGCTGACTATATTCCCCTAAAAATTTTCTTGTGTTACTGTAAAGTTCTCTGAGGTTTCCTTTTGCTGCTGCTGTCTCCCCTTCTTGTGCTAGATCATTTGAATATTTTACTTTATGTGCCCTTATATGCCTCCTAACTTCCTAATTGGCTTCTGTGTATTTATCCTGAGCTCTAGCTTTAGCAGCTCTAGTTTTGCTATTGTTTAAGTCTCACGGAGTTGTCAGGCAATATTATTTCCCTAAACACCCATGAAACTAACTGAGATACTGTCTATGTTACCAATTACACATAGGCACACACAGGTGTGCCTGCCAAAAATACACTTCTATTAACCAGTACAGTTGAAGCGTCACTTAGAACGCTAGTAGTCAGAAAGGTTCGATCGACAGTTACCATGAATATGTTTTTGTGATGTTATCAATGACGCTACAGTTTGCATACATCTATGAAAGTTTGTTTCTTGAATTATAAGTAGATTGTGCATCCTCATACTGGCGGTCTTAATTTATGGAACCGAGTAAGGCTGTGGGGTTACTACAACAGTTTCATAATTACAGCATTTCGGGACTTGATGTAGCTATTGGAAATGGTACAACAAACAGATTTCCAATGATTTTGACAACACTATGAGCGTCAACCATTAACAGCATCCAATCCCAACAGCAAAGACATGTTGCAAATGTTAAACGTCTTGGTGGCGTGGACGGTGCATTTTCTGGTAAACGGTGCACAGGCAGACGACCGCGCATGTAGATACAAGAGCAAAATATTAATTAAATAGATAGTTTTCCTTGTACTTTCACTACAGGTTTATGAAACATATAACGCCTGCAATGAATGTTAATTTCTGTCTGTAGAACAGGCTCCCTTATTACAATTAATTAAATTTTCCCATACCTTTTCCTCAAATGTATCTGTTAAACAGATATGAGAGTTATTGTCTGTGCGACCACAGAAAATAAAAAGTATCAGCCACCTGCCCCAACCTACCGAGAGAAGAAATACAATCTAGAATACAAACTGGAAATAAAGTATACTATGCCTGCTTCAACCTCTGCTAAAGGCCAAGTGTCTGATGTGCAGTCTGATGTTTTGCAAAATTCACGTCACGCCATTACCTTAAACAGGCTAATCGTACACTCTCCTTGCGTGTTTTCTTTTGGTGTTTTTAATGTACCGCAAATAAGGCAAACCGGCAACTAGATTTATGGTTACATTATCATTATTTTATTACAGGAATATGCCTATGAACAGGTTGTGAGCCAAATTTCAGTAGTTTATACGGATTAGTTTTTTTGTGTTGCAGGCCTATCAAGTCTGGAACCACTTTAACTGTTTAGCCTCCATTGCCTACACTCCTGAAATGTTGACGTGCTAATGCTTGACATCCACTGATGCCATATTTGTCCATTGTGAACTTGGCTAAATACCGACATAGAATCAGTCACTATAATTCCTCTGGTAACTCAGTTTTCTGCCATCCACTTCAGAGCTGCAGTAATTGCCCAAACCTCGATGCTCATGTGTTAGTTTGGAGATACAATAGAACAATTTTGTTTAGCCACGATCTTTTCCATTACTCATCATCATTATCATAAGCTACTTCTACCGTTAGGCGCTGTAGGGAGGAACAATTTGCAGTTCAGTTCACGTTGGCTGCCACTGGCTGAAAATTCCCAGCTAGATCTTTCACCCAATGAACAGAACCATCAGTATACATTATTGCAACATCTACCCCACCAAGACATCACACAAGCGATAAACACCCGATGACACAATGTTCCACCATGTGGATGAGGATCACCGTGGTAGATTACAGAAACCGCGTACAGCTATTAGACTATAGCTAACGTCGGGCTATATTGCGGCCCATGGCAAGATCCATGGTGGGGCTTCAAATAACGAAAAATTTCATCCTAAAAAAGAAGGTGAATATAATGTGGCCGACAAACATAACACAGTGTTATCATGTTAATCGCTTCTCTCTGTGGTCCGACATTGTTAGTGTATTTGTTTCGTTGGTTTAATTATTTTTTTTTCTTTCTTTCCCGAAGAGTGTTTCAGAGCTGAGATATGTGCGCTAAGATACACAGGTGATAGTTCGTAGAAATACGCAGTAAAATACATACACACATAACAGTGACGAAAGATGTCGCTAATTTGTGTTTATGGTGATCAGGGGATACAAACACATTCTGTGGACACAGAAACAAGAGAAACGACACAAGCAGTGTCCTAAAAAATAATCAGCGGTGAAGAAAATGTATGTGACAAATAAATGTGCCATTTTGTGTGTGCATAGACTTCCTTGAAGTAAATGCAAGTATGAGATTGTAAGATCTACTTGAAATTCAAGTAAATTGCTTTGTTTGAGTTATACTTACTGCATCTACTTAGACAGAATCACAAAATAAAATTGTTTGCCACAGTCGAGCAACATGTCTGTCAGTTAATCAACCAATTAAGTTCACAAATTTATGTTTCAAGGTCTTTATAGGTATATACACATAATTATCCTTTTTAGGACGAAATTTGTTTTTTTTTTTCCGAAGTCTCACCCTGGCTTTTGCCGTGGGCCGCAATATAGGCAGGCCATAAATATGTCCAATTGTCTGAACGCCGTTTCTGATACCTCTCCACGGCCATCCTCATCCACATGGTGGCACTTTCTGTCATCGGGTGTTTATCTCTTGTGTGGTGGGGTGGTTGCACTGGCAGGTAGAAAGTCAGTCAGTACATACACATGTCCCTAATAATTGTAATTGGTAACAAAAATTATCAATGTATTTGATGTAGCGGTAGGAAATCCGTTGCCTGCTTGCTACGCATGTCGTAACTTCACTAGATTTCAGTTGGCCAGCAATATTAAACTTGGCGCAAACCCAGTTCTAAATTCCATACAAAGAAAGCAAATCAAATGATTAGCCCACTTGGAGCTAAAGCCTTCTGATACTATACGATACAAAGCATATACCTAAATAGAAGAAGAACCTAGAGCAAGAGGTAGACCAAGAACGATATGGGAAGATATATCAGAGAAACTCTTCAACACCACGATGCATCTATTGTCAAAGCAGCCAGATGACTACTAAGCAGGACCTTATATCTCACAGGACACCCGAAGCTGTAAAAAAGGACGTAAAGAAGAACAACAAAATGTGCTTATGAAATTGATGATCGCTAAAAATAATCAAAATGTGAACACTGTAAGAAAAAACTGAGAAAATAGAGAAATGTGTGAAAACCCGCTGGTATTAAAAGTTTTGAAACAAAGAAAGTGGTCTGTTATTGATAAAATCCCGAGAAGAAGTGAGCATATAATGCCGAAACAATTCTGCAACTGCCATTGTAGTGGACTGAGCAGACGGGATCATCCAAGAGAAACTCTGAGACTAACGTTGCTGAGAGATGCTAGTGGAGCCCGGCTGGATGGATTCCATACACAGTTTTTCTAGATGACTGCATCCGATAGACGAGATTGCAGAATTAAAATTCTATAGAATATGAATTACACGACACAATGTTGACGATGAAAACGAATAAATGAAAGGTTGAAAAATGCACTAGTGTACATCACAGATCAATTTTTTTTTTTTTTTTTCAGGTGGAATTTACTTATGTGATTACACTGGCCAACAAATTTAAAAAAAAAAAATCAGAATTCAAATATGTTATTTCTGATTGACTTTGACCTGCTGATTTCAATAATTAAAGCAACATTGAGCCAAAGGCTTTAGCTTTTATCTATTGGTTTAAATTACGAATATACACTACAGTTGGGAGTCACCGTGGCCGAGCGGCTAGACGGTCGCCGTGGATCGGAAGGTCGTGGGTTCGCTCCCTGGCGGAGCCGAACTTTTTTTTTAATGACCTTGGCTCCCAGGTCGACCCAGCCTTGAGTGGGTACCGGGTGCAGTCCCGGGAAAGTAAAGGCAGCCGGCGTGATGCTGACCACATCACCCATCTTGTGCCGACTGGTCTATAAAAATATAGGTCTAGATCACATATAATGTTTTAAAAATAATCATTTGAACAACGGTTCCGTCATTATTCAGGCGCTGTTAGAGCCCTCGTAGCTTGCTTTTTATAGTCAATCTATAAGATGTCTCTTGTCACAATCCAGCAGTAATCTGCAAGCACTTAGGGGCTGCAATTGCCTTGATACCTTGTCAATAGAGCAGACATGTCCTAATGAAATCGTTTATCATGCATATCAGTGACGACTGCACAGTTTGGGGTCAAGTAATCCAGATGGGAATGAAGGAAATGAATTTGTTTTCAAACACATGTTGCAGCCCATAATCTAATACTTCTGAAGAATGTTTCTACAATTTTATTGAAATTATCTGATCTTTTGTTTCCAAGTAAATTGTCCGCACCTGTGATGCTAGCCATGCTGCTTTTTCCTTGTCATGAGACATGCAAAGAAACGTGTCATCGTGAAGATGTTTTTGAATTTGCGGACGAACAAATATTTTAGCTCCAGTCAGTCTTTGTCATTTTCTGATGAAATATCTAAAAGCATCTTGTTTCCTCCGTGACCTTTACATAGATTTAGATGTGACCCAGTTGTCTGTGCAAGGGTGGCAACACAATCTTGGAGGTGTCGTCAAGTGCTGGGTTTTCCACGTTCTTACTACCAGACTGCAAGGACCGCCTGATTGTCCAGTCTTCTGATGTATGGTCATGACGTGCACGACTATCCCTTTCACAGAAACAAAGGCAGTAATTGGTTTATCCACCCTGTAGTCCAAGCAAAAGAGCCACCACTTTTAAATCGCCGCAAAGTGACCAGTGATGATGATCGTGGTTTATATGCTTCAAAAGCTGTCTAATGTCTTCATAAATGTGTGTCATGGAAACTGCTTGACTAAATGAAATTGGCAATAATACAATACTATCATTCCACAAAATTGCTTTTAGACTCGTCTTGGATGAATCATTGACAAGCCTTCATTCTTCCGGTTAGTAATTGATTTGTTCAGGGCTGCCATTAGACCAGAAATATTGTGGCATGCAGGAAGGTCACTTTTTTGAATCAATATATATATATATATATATATATATATATATATATATATATATATATATATATATATATATATACCAAGTACAGGAGAGCATAATCGACAAAGATTAGTTTCACTAAGATTGTTGTTTTTTCCCTCACAGATTTCCTTAATTGTAAGTATAAAGTGCTGCGTTGCACGTTTACCAGCTTCAAGAGATCTGAGCAAGACCCAGACCTACTCACTACTACCCTCAGAGGCAAAGATTAATATGATGATGATAATGTGAAATTAACACTGTTAACTATAAAGTCAAATTGCATATTCCAATTGTCACAGTCGGTTACGTATGTAAACAGTGTGGCCTACAAATATGACACAATAGGATCATTTTAAATTATTATTTTTCATATCAGGTCCGACATTGTCTGTTTTTTGGTTTAAATGTGTGTATCCGATTTGCGATATGTGCGTTGTTAAAGCGATACACCCGACAACTGTGCTGGGGACTATTAGCTGCCATACAATAAGTGTTCATTCGTTGAAATGTGCAATAAAATACGCACATACATGACATACACACACGATGTTGCTAGTTGTTGTTGGTGGTCATCAGGGGATGTAAGCACATTCAGTGGGTACACTACAGGCGTCAAGAAGGGAAACGAAACAAACCCATGTCCTAATACAGATCGACTGCTTGGATAATGTATATGATTAAGCAATCAGCCATTCTAGATGCATCGATTCCTTAAAGTCAGACCGCCAGTTGTAGATGTTCACGTCTGCTGGGAATCCAACTAAGACACTGTGTTTAATGTGCGCTAACTGCAGTTTGATACACAACATCATAAAACATATTCATTCCAGCTATCGATCACATGGGTGTGAGAATTATTCGTTCACATCCATCCTAGATATTGGTATCTCTTCATCAACATTTTGGCAGGTATACGTAGATGTACCTAATACAATTTGTAACACTGAAAGTCCCTTACTTAGGAAACGCTGATGTTGTCCAGGAAAATGATACTGGTTGACCATTCTTTGATTTTCATATTACATTTATAATATCGCCCTAATAAAACTGTCTATATATACTGGCGCGCGTTTTATGTGCGTGTGTGCGTCTGTCTTGGAGAGAACTTACAATCAAATATATGTGATTGTGTGTAGGTGTTTGTCAACTCACATGTCTATGCTATTACAGGTTTCGATTTCAAATGTTTGGCAGGTACATACATTGTACCTAGTTGTATAATATGTGATGTCCTAGGCAGGTGAATAAGGACATGGTAGTTGTTTACACATCCCTGTGGTCTTAACCAGTCCTTTCATCTATTAGGCAGAGGAAATGTATGTTTATGTTGGCTTGGATATTCTAGGTCAGACGTGGATGGGAAGATGGGCTCAGTTAGACGGATACACTAAGGGGCTGGGGTTGTCTTTCAAATAACTGCGAAGTTCAATATTCTCAAAATATGACAGATCCAAGACGTGTCCATGTTTGTAAAATTTGATGCTAACATATGTTGACATGTCAGCAGTTGCCCTTTTCTTGTATTTGACTTGACTCTAAAAGTGGCACTTTTATCCTGTGCCCATCTTCGTGCTGTTTAGTGTCTGCCCCTCTTTACTGGAAACATGCCTTTTGGTAATGTTTCTAACCAACCGTGGTGATTGATATTACTAAAATAGTTCGGTTTCTGATTAGGGCTGTACCGAATAGTGATTTTCACTATTCACCGAATAACGGGACTAAATATTCGACCGAATAGTAATAGAAATTTCCCCTGGTCTCTGGGTAGTAGTTATTGAACTTTGCATTATTATATAATTTCATTTCCACTATTTCCTTGAGTGTTTGGTAGCGTAGTTGGTAGCTATTCTGCCTATTATGCAGGTGACACGTGTTCGATTCCCCGCTTGTTAATACATCTTTTTTTAGCCTTTAACTGGGAGCTTGGCACATTGTGGTGTGGTTTATGGCTTGAATGCGATACATAAGGACATCTCAACAAGAACGTAAATTAGGACAGGGTTATCACTGAGAGACGATAGGGAAAATTAGCTCAGGAGTCCAGCCAACTAATAAAATTTAGGACACGGATATCATTGACAAACTGTAGGACATTTTACCGCAGAAATACAACCAACACATATGGTACCACAGACAGAAAATTGTGCATAAACCTCAGGAGTACGACAATTGTTTCTTTGTTCATTGTATAGTTCATCATCATCATCGCACCTTGAACATTAGCATAAGTGCTCTGATCTCCTCCTGGGTGTGTCTCAAAGTGTATTTAGACCAACAACTCCCATTCTATTCTGGTTGATGTAACGACGGGTGGCTACCATATGGTTTTTCTGTCTCGCGACTCCAGTTGGTACACTCACGGTAAGCAGTCTATTTAGTAAAAATGAATTTTCCACGAAACTGAAAGCCTCACAGCGTTTGATCTCTCGTATGGCATTGATGATCTCACACATACATATACACATACATATTTATGTGCTGTTTGCCACAGTGATTGGATTTACAAATCAAAACTAACACAAGTGGCATGAGAGAGGTGATTTTTAGGCTAGAAATGATTTCATGATTGACTCTAGCGTTTTAAAATTGTCTAGATAAAACGGTTGCTATAACTTAGCTTAGAAACGTCTAGTAGCTGTATATTTTCTGTTTACACATAATCACCCCTGTCCCCATCCCAAACCTGTAAAACAGGTATGAAAGAGAGACTTGTAGCAACACGATGTTGTGAAATCAAAACTGCTGACAAAACTTAAATGACATTTTTTTTTTAAACAATGGTCCTGACTAAAATGATGCAGTTGGATAACTTTAAATTATTATTTCGTTCCTGTGTCCGAATTTATTTTTGGTTTAATTTGATTTGGATGTGGTTGTATGTATCAGAGCTGTGATATGTGTATTTTTAGACTGAAACACCCGATTTCGTCGGCAAATATGCTAGTGACTATGATGCATTTTACAGTAAGTGTTCATTCGTTGAAAGGTGCAGATACACACACACACACACACACACACACACACACACACACACACGCACACATAACAGTGACGAAACATTTTGCTAAACCGTTTGAGGTCATAATGGGACACAGACACGTTCGGTGAATACAGTAGATGCGTCAACAAGGGAAGCGATGCCATCTACGTATTGATAAAGATCAACTGTAAAGAGTGTGTATGTGACGAATAATTATGGCATTCTACACGCATCTATTCCCTGAGGTCAAACCGCCATTAGTAGGGTGCAACATCTACTTGTAATTTAAGCAAGACTATATGTTATAATATGTATCCCCTTTGGTCTGAGGTTAAGGAAGTTGTGAAAAAGGCCAGCGGCAAGTCTGCCCCAGGTCCGAACGGTGTTCCGTACGTTCTTTGCGACAGTTAATTGAAAATACTAAACAATGCTTCACGTCTTGTTGAAACAAGCGTGGATCCGATACTAACTCCCCCGCCCCCCCCTTTTTTTTTTTCACAGTAACATATGGCCAATAATTAATCCAGAAGTGCCAGAGGTCATTGAAATGATGATGTTTTTGGAAACAGTAAAGAACTGGTAACAAACTGTTGGAATATCCTTTACATCAGTAGACATTCCTGGTGCCTGTTTCTATGCTGTCACGCCATCACTAAAAAAAACCTAGTTCCTAATGATGGCAGATGAGTTTTAATAATAACGGATGCAAAAACAATGAAATAAACGGTAACAAGGGAAGTAATGGCGTACTTGTATTGATGTAGATCAAACAAGAGATTAGTTTCAAGTGTGAATGTATCATTACAATGCTATAGCAATAATTACAGGAAACCAAACCGGCTGTATTACCTTGCCAAACTACTCCCAGCTGAACTGGTACACTTCAAATGATCTATTACTTGTTTACTCAATAGATAATATTTCTAAGAAAAATCATGTACATTTATATCAAACTGTAACTACACCCTGGTAATTTGTTTGATGAGTGCTTGTTGATCAGGTATAGCATTATTATTTTTGGCAAGTACACACAAATGTACTTTATAATTGTAACTTGCTTAATATAGAACATGCTTGCTAAGGAGTGGACATATCGGAGTTTACATTCACATAAACTGGAAACGATGTTTGAACAACGGGACTGACTTTACAGAAGCCCTCTTGGCTGGTCTTGTCACCCGGTGGTTGGAATCCTGATCTTCTGTCAAGAAACTAACTAGGAAAGTAATCGTCGGTGCACAACTCCATTTAGAACAGAAATACGTTACAATTCCAATAATTAGAACCATCTGATTTGCAAATCAATAAACATGAGAATCAACATCAAAAAGACAGAAGCAATGACAACTGGTAGAAAAAAGCAGGATTTAAACAAAACATCAGACCATATATTAAACAGGAATATGAATTTAAATATCTTGGAACAACATTCACTGAGGATGGTGAATTAGACAAAGAAATTGACATTCGATGCAGTAAAACTGGTCAAGAATTGGCAGCATAAGGCAATCCCAGTCAGCACAAAAAAACTTCTTATAAAAAGCAAATTCATTCCAACCCTATGCTACCAGTGTCAGACGTAAAAAAAAAATTAGTAACCATGGAAATGAGGTGTCTGAGAAATACTGTAGGAGTGATCAGAAGAGATACAATCAGAAATGAGGTCCCACGAGATAAAGTCGGTACAGAACCAATTTTAAATTTCATACACAGACAGCAAATTAAATGGTTTGCCCACTTGGAGAGAATGTCTTACAATGCTAAACCATCCAAGCCATATACCAAAAGAGAAGAGGGAGTAGAGCAACAGGTAGACCAATAACAATATGGAAGGATAACGTCAGAGAAACTCTACAGTACCACGATGTGTCTTTGATCGAAGCAGTCAGAAAAGCACAAAGCAGCACCTTATATCCGAAGCGGTAAAAGAGGACGTACAGAGGAAGAAGAACTAGGTTAAATACCAGTCATGTACAAATTACAATTTTATTTCCAATGCTGCTCACCATGTAATGAGGCAGTGTCAGAAAAAAGAAAAAAAAGAAACATTATTTCAACGAACATTTGCAGCATGAATTAGCCAACACATTCTATGTGTGGATATTTTAATTTACAGATGAAACCAGCTGAAGGACCCAAATCGATTAATTCCAACGGTAACTACAGAGCCAGTCCCTGAATCGTGATTTCTGCCCAACGACCCGGTTGGACATGTACACGTTGGAACAGCTTCACCCGGGAGCATGATCTCAGAACACACGACAGAGGGATCAAATGCGAGGATGCGCCACGTAGTAAGCGTCGGCGCATAGCTTCTCCTGTAGTTATTGAGTCTTCAGGAAACGACGGACAGGGTGTCCCCTACTCGCCCGGAGAGGTTCAAGACTTTTATCACAGAGGCGCACTCTTGTCGATTTCTGACAACGTGTGGGATAAGGTCAAGTTTCCAGACGCGAGCGATAAGAGGTTAGTCCGGAAGGTAATCTGTGTGGGATAATTAATAGTGAATTAACGAAAAGATCGCTAGGTGACAAGCGGACGGGATTTTGGTGACATAATTTAAGCACACTGTGCTCGCGAGTTTGGGACAGTCGAAAAGGCGCAGTCGGGCTCCCACGCAAGGGAAAAGCAGGAGGCAGAGAGACATTGAAAAGTGCGGAGCTGACAAAAATGCACTTAGAAAACGGTTCAAAGCCGCTAAGGGCAGCGAACTTGAGGGGCTGTACAAGTTCTGGCTTCACCTGAGAAACAGACACAGTGCCTTCTATCTCGCTGAGCGTTTCTACAAGAAGAGGCAGAGCAGCAAAAGGGAACGAGATACATTCTTTAGGGACCCGTTCCAGTTTGCCCAAGGTATGTTCGAGCAACCAAAGACTGGGACTCTAGTGGTCGGTTAAAAGGAACTAGAGTCACATTTACTGAAGAGGACTTTCGGGTGGCGCTTCTACATACACTACGTACAGCACACCGTTGGGCCCTGTGATGGACATGCCGCTAGCTTTCTTCACAACTTCTTTGACCTCAGACCAAGAGGGGAGGATCGTTTTAAACAGTAATTTCGGCAACTCTGGTCGCTGGTGATCTCGGTGTTGTCATCGAGAGGTTCATTGCTTGTATACGTATTATACAAACCAGACTACAGGCAACAACTTTGGCCTACATGATTAAAAGAATTGATTACATGAAATGATATGAATTTGTCATCAGATCTGCTGGCCTCTCCACAATAAAACAACACGGCAAAGATTAGTGAAGGCAGACGAAGATAGGCTTACAAATAAAACGTCGCTGACCGGACACGCCTCAAACATGCAAGCGTTAAATTCCTTTCTTCGGACTGAGATCGGCAGAGAAAGTGAACAACTAACTGTGACCCAAAGACAAGTGGCTTATGAGACAATGAGGTCAACTATGTTAAAATGGCAAAAATAAATTCAAAAGGAAGCATATTATTATTGCAACTTTCCAAACGTATGTTTTCACCTGGTAGGTAATGTGTAAATATAAGATGTGTTCTCCAGAGATAAATGAATATGTATAATCTAATTATGCACATATCATTGTTAGTGAACACACGAATTATTAATTTTGCTGACTCATGAACTTTTGTCTTATGAAGTATCAAATATACTAACACAATTACATAGGTATAGATCTTGTGTACCAGATTACACAACGTCTGTCTCCGCTCATGATATGCTGCAAAAAAAAAGTTGGGGGGTGGGGAGGGGGGGCGGGGAAGAAATGCCAGATTGAAATACTTATGTACACACCGGTGAAAACTGAAACAGTCATCATCAACACATCGTTCAGTCAGCCTAGAGCTGATAACAGAAACATTAACTTTTACAAGTGGTGTACAGCAGAACGGCCCGTTTAGTAATCAGACATTGGATGTTGGATACGTTCCGCACACAAACAAACGAACGAACCAACTTTATTTTCAAAGGGTCACAAATTGTGAAGGTCAAGCAAGTCTTTTAATCAGCGCTTCTAAACACTCAATTGTTGTGCAGCGAATGTGTATTACTAATAAAGCATATTATGTGCATACGAGCACATTGTTTAGTGGAAATGAAAGACATGCAAAAAAAACAATACGTGTGCAAGATTACCAGTCATTTAAACATTTCGATGAACATAATGTATATGTGTGAAGACGACATACCCAATCAGTTTCATCTAACAATAAAAGAGTGGTCAACCTTTATCATTTTCCGAGGCAGTGATGCAGAAAGCGTTTCTTCAGTGATATAGTTTCTAGGCTACTAATTATAATTATTAGGCATATCTGTTTGTACCGGCCAAAAATGGACATAAGTCGTCAAAATTAAGTAAACTGCGCATTTGTACGACAGTAGACAGGTGTGCTCGATAGTTGCACTGAATACGTTTTCTGATGGTACTTATCAAGCATAAGTACGCTTACAACTGACTCAGTGTCTTGCTCGAATTATAAGTAGATGTTCCAGCTTACTGATGGCGGTTTGACTTCAGGGAATGGATGCACATAGAATGTCAGAATAACCTATCACTTACAGTATCTTTACAGTTGGTCTTTATCGATAACTACATTGAATCGCTTCCCTTGTTGGTCTATATACCGTGTCCACCGAAAGTGTATCCCATGATGATTTCAAACACAATTGATCAACATGTTTCGTCACTGTTATCTGTGTAATTGCCCTGCATATTTCAACGAATGAACATTTATTGTATAGCACATTATAGTCACCAGCACATAGAATCCACGAAGACAACAACGAAGAGGACTGACTGAATGGTTTCCCGCCATCTTTCCTTTCACCATTCCCTACCTTTTCCGGACGCACTATGAGTATAATCCCCCCCCCCCCCCCTCCTCCATCTCAAGAAAGCACTTGAGTTCGGTACCCAACATGCCACAGCAAACCTCATCACCGAACATTTAGACCTCAAAGCGTGAGCTGGTTGTTCCGTGTATATGGTATTTACGTACACGGGGGCCTAGCTACCAACCAAAACCAACAAACGGATAACACTATAACACGTAGAATATAATCACTGTGAGGCTCTACCTAACATTTCACACACGTCCAACGTCTGGGCTGGCTCTGTACATGCGGAAAGAGCTTCACAGGGTGCATGGTCTGAGAACGCATGCCAGAAGAATGAAATGCGAGGGTGCTCCACGCAGTAAACGCCGTCGCAAAACTAATACTCCTATGGTAGTTTCTGAGTCGTTAGGGAACGACGGGCAGGGTGAACCCCACTCGCCTGGAGAGGCCCATGACGTCGACTGCGGAGGAGCACGCTTGATGATTTCTGAGGAAGTGCGTTCCACGATTAGGTTTCCACCTGCGAGCGATAAGGTGGTGTGGTGTAAGTTGGAGAGTACATTGTGTGAGATACTTAAACATGAAGTCGTTAGGCGACAAGCTTACAAAATTTGGTGATGTCATATATGAACACTGCTCCCGCGAGTTCGGGACAGTAGAAAAGGCACAGCCGGGTGCCAAGTAGAATACTAGCAGGAGGCAGAGGGGCATTCTGAAGTGTCGGGCAGACAAGAATGCCCTCAGAAAACGGTTCAAAGCCGCTCCAGGCAGCGAACGGGAGGGGCTGTACGAAGTTTGGTTGCATTTAAAGAACAAACACAGTGCCCTCTGTCGCGCTGAGCGTTTCTGTGCCAACAGACGAAGAACCAAAAGGGAGCGAGAGAAATTCTTTAGGGACCCGTATCAGTTTGCCCGCGGACTATTCGAGCAACCGAAGTCTGGGACTCTGGTTGTCAGTCAGGAAGAACTTGAGTTACATCTACGCATGATGTACTCTGACAAAAAGAGGAGAGAGCCTCTCGATGACAATCCAGAGATCCTTAGCTGCCTCAAGCAGCCTGAGTTGCCGAAGGTACCATTTAAAATTGTACCTCCCTTTTGGTCTGAGGTTGAGGAAGTTGTCAAAAAGGCCAGCGGCAAGTCTGCCCCAGGTCCGAACGGTGTTCCGTACGTTCTTTACAAGCGTTGCCCGAAAATCCTAAAAATGCTTCACGTCTTGTTGAGACAAGCGTGGATCCGCAAACACATATGTCCAGAGTGGCAAAAGGCAAATGGGGTCTACATTCCCAAAGAGCAGGACTCGACGAGTCTTTCCCAATTCAGGCCCATCTCGCTGTTGAATGTCGAGGGTAAGATATTCTTCTCGGTCATGGCTCGCCGGCTCACACAGTATTTGATGGCTAACAATTACATCGATACGAGTGTTCAGAAGGGTGGTATTCCAGGCGTTTCTATGTGCCTTGAACACGCGACCATGATTTGGGAGGCTATCCAGAGAGCCAAGCATGAGAGAACCGAATTGCACGTAATATGGTTGGATTTAGCCAACGCCACATAGGCTACTGTGGCGAGCCCTTCGCATGTTTCACGTACCGGCAAAGATCAAATGATCGAGCAATATTTCTCTAAGTTCGCTTTGCGCTTCTCTACCTCGTCGTTTACCACAAGTTGGACTGAGTTGCAGATTTGGATAGCAATGGGCAGTACGATCTCACCCATACTGTTTGTCATGGCCATGCAGATCATGTTAGACGGGGCGGCCGGCTACGGACAAGACCTTCAAATTGGGGACCACTGGATGCCGCCACTACGCGCATTTATGGATGACACGACTATTATAACGGACAGCGAGGAGTCTGCCCGCACGATCCTGAAAAGATTGGACGTGGTGGTCCAATGGAGCGGAATGCAGTTCAAACCGCAGAAGTCGAGGAGTCTGTCTATCCTTAAGGGCAAGGTGTCGGCAATCAGTTTTACGGTGGCAAGGAACAAGATCCCCACGGTTCTGGAGGAACCGGTGAAGAGCCTCCGTCGCGTTTACGATTCGAAGTTATCTGATAGAGCGGAGGTCCGGCGAATACACGAGTCACTGGCTACAGGCCTGCTCGCGATCGAGCGTTGCAGGCTGATCGGGAAATTCAAGGTATGGTGTCTCCAATTCATGTTGATTTCGAAGCCACTGTTAGTCTTCAAGGTGACGATGACAGCAGTGGAAACCATGGAGAGAATGATCAACACAGCCTTGAGAAAGGGGATTGGAGCACCGCCTTGTCTGACCGACATGGCTCTGTATTGCAAGCAGGCTAAGCTAGTACTCCCGTTCAAATCAATAACCGAAGAGTTTAAAGTCGGCAAAGTTAGGCTCGCAATGCTCTTGCGCGAGTCATCAGATCCAAATGTCACCGCTGTCCAGCCCGCTGTAAAGACTGGCCAGAAGTAGAGGGTCCTCGATGCGATTGAATCTGCGCAGAACGCACTAAAATTGAATGAGATAATGGGATACACTCAAACCGACCGTCGAGGCCTAGGGCACGGGAAGGTCAATTGGTGGTCAAAGGCCTCAGCCAAAGAACGCCGAGACATGGTAATACAAATGGTGAGGGACAACGAAAACGAGGTCCGGGTCAAGCAAGCAGCCCAGCAGTCGCAGCAGGGCCATTGGGTCAGCCTGGAGAGCGCATTGCCAAGAGTACTCACATGGGGTGAGATATGGCGAATGTCCCCGTTGCGACTGAGCTTTATCGTTCGTTCGGCATACTATGTATTACCGTCCGGTGTTAACATGGTTAAGTGGTCTGCGACCAACGATCCGACTTGCCCGTTGTGTAAAGCGAAGCAGACGCTAGAACACGTCCTGTCCGAGTGCAGGAAAGCCCTAGGCCAAGGCCGATATACCTGGCGACACAACGAGGTGCTAAAAGAGTTAGCAGCCGTTGTTGACCAGGCTAGAATGAGGGCTAACGCTAGAGCCAGTTCTAATATCGTCCCCATACGTTTCCTCAAGGCTGGGCAGGTTCAAAAAGGTAAGGTCAACCGAAACGCATTCGCTCCATCTGTGCTAGACTCTGCGAGGGACTGGTTACTGGCGATTGATCTGCCAGGCTATAAACGGTACCCTGAGTAAATACTGAAGACCGGTCTGCGACCTGACATAGTTCTCCACTCTGCTGAGAAACGGCAGCTAATCCTGATAGAGTTGACCATCCCGTATGAGTCGCGTATGGATGAAAATCACCTGTTTAGGCTCGAGAAATACAGTGATTTAGCAGCCGGCCTGAGAAGAAACGAGGCATACACAGTACGTGTCTTTGCCGTCGAAGTGGGAGCTAGAGGTCTCGTCTCCACTTTATTGTACAATGTGGTTAAAGAACTAGGATTGCGCAGTAATGAACGGAAACGAACACTTAAAAAACTGGGCGAGGCAGCCGAAAGGGCCTCGAGCTGGCTTTTGACGCAACGCAACAACGTAGGGGACGGGCCTCGGTGAGCTGGTCCGGGTTTCTAGTGGAAAAGGGTTTCTCACCCTTGATAGTCCATCGTGTACGACTTGTCTGTCAGTGATCCTCTGCCACCTGCTAATAAAGTCCAACATGTGTCCGGTAAACCAACCGTAAGCTTGTCGCTCGGTCGTCCAGGTATGCTGACTGATCTAATTAGGCTACAGCCGCGGATTCTTATCTCACAGTACCTTCTGCAAATCACCAAGTCGTCTTGTCCCTATAAGAAAGAAAAACACCATGCAGCAGGGTACCAGCCCTGAGCTTCATGAACTCAGGTGGGCCCACCTCCGAAAGTGTCTAGGAGAATCATGGGCCGAAACACTTGTCGACGAGGATAACTTCTACTGATGACTGGTAGATCCCTGCTGTACTTGCTCCCTGTGAGTTTATTCCTTTGCTTTATATCTTACCTAATAAAAATGACTGGTGCCAACGGAAGAACTTATCAGTGAGGTAGACCTATAGCAGTGGTTGAAAACCATGCTTTTCTCAGATAAGTTTCTAGTGACGTTATAATAGTGGATGTGAGTTTGCCTTGTAACCAATAATGCATTGGCGTGGATAATGCTGATATAAAATCCAGTTGGATAAAGCACACATTAGTTACAACCACGACGTGCCATTCTGTTATGCACGTATTTTCGTCACCGTGGTAAAAGTGGATTTGCCTACGAATATAAAACGTCTGTGCATGTTTGCAGTAAGTTAACTGGCGTAATTCACAAAGAAGAGGATAGACATTTCTCAATGAGTTATACATTCAAGCGTTATCGTGAAGCTAAAGATGTTTCTTTGCAACAAATGTACGAGTGTTTAGATCAAACGTATCATTCGACTTGATGTATGCTAAGCAAAGTTCGTATACCCAATTTAGACACAACATTTTGTTCAATGACAGGTTTTTGTCGACTTCCTGTAACGAGATTTATGTCTCTGAGTGAATTCGTATCAGTTACAATAAAATGGCACTCTAATGTGTAGCTGTTAAATATTTCACTATAATAACCCATTGGTATAAAACTCTCGCAGTATCCATTCAGTTTGTCCGGCAGGTGGAACGATATTACTAGGATATGTTAAACAAGAGACAACTCTTGTCCTGATCCAACAAAGAATATTGTGGAAACTCCACACACATATTAAAATTCAATGCAAGCTGTTTGGCGGTCAGAAAGAAATTCGCACTCAGTTCTGGTATAATTTAAGACCTCAAATTAGTTCATATGTGGTCAACAAGAACGCAATAACAACGCCTATTTTCCCTATTTATATAGACACCCTAGGTTTACTGATGCCCCTTGGATACCATAATTACACTGGCACAAATACAAACTACTCATTTTTTACAACTTGTTATTTGCTAATTTACTGTACATGACATCGATAAACACATACCGTGTCAATGCTGCCTGATTCTATAGGAAAACCGGGGTACGCGCCTTTTTTTAAAAAAAAAACATAACCAAAAAAAAAAAAAAAAATGGTTCTGCGCTTTCTTGCTAATGTTCTTTACGTGGACTGTACAATTAAAACAATGTCATATTAGTGGAATATCCACACAATAGAGAAGACAATACTTGTCCCATTATTGTCATTTTAAGTGAGGTCTTCATGACGATGTCGTTAAATGGCTGTTGTCAGTCTCTGCAAGTTGGCGGTTATTGTTCTCGCTCTTGAAGTTCACAATGTCAGGTTTTGTTTATATTTCGTAAATTTGTTATTTGAGATACAGAGTTGTTTCATGCGATGCTCTCGCGGTCTACCAGACACTCTGTAGGGAAATACCCAGCTCGTGAGATAATGTTGTTTTTTGACGATTAATTTAAAAAAAATGGAATTTATGAGATCACGCTAAAGAAAACAGAAACGTGTGAGGACTGATAACACTAGTTCTGTGTTAGTTTTCTATTCTTCTTTGGCTACTTCTATTCTATTCTTCTTTAAAATACTTCAAAATAGACTAGGTCCAGAAGTTCCTCGAGATATCCAACCCTTAGAAAAGGAACTGGATATCAATTGTGAGATCCCATCTAAAGAGGAAATTAGAAAAGCTATCAATCTTCTCAAGGAAGGAAAGGTAGCAGGTCCAGATGGTCTCCCAGCAAAAGCTATGAGGGCAAACATAAACACATCAACGGAATTACCACATACATTATTTAGTGAAGCCTACGAGACCGAAGAAATACCAGCAGACTGGAGAGAAGGATATCGTGTGAGACTGCCAAAAAAAAAAAAAAGATGATCTACAGGAGTGTGAAAACTATGGAGGAGTTATATTGTGCCTCTTCATGGATAAAGATTAAGTTTTGGAAAGATTAAAACATGATATTGATAAAAAGCTAAGAGATAAACAGGCAGATTTTCGGCCAAACAGATCCTGTACTGACCAGATAGCCACAATCCGTATAATAATAGAGCACATCATTGAATGAACTCCCCATTTTACATTGGATGAATAGACTATGAAAAAGCATTTCACGGCATTGATAGGGGATCTCTCTGGAAATTTATGGGGCACTATGGAATCCTACAAAAAATTATTAACTTAATAAAGACAGCATATAAAGACATGAATTATCGAGTTTGTCATGAGGGAAAGCCAATAGATACATTTGAAATTAAAAACAGGTATGCGACAGGTACGTTTTGTGTCGCCTCTACTATTTGTATTGGCTATATAGACTGGATTTTGAAGATAGTAGCTGCTAACACCAAGAATGGAATTCAGTGGACCCCTTCAAAGCAGCTGGATGATCATGCCTTCGCTTAGGATATTTTTCTTCTGCCCCATTCACGGAATCAGATGAAAAATAAAATTATACTTGACGCGAAATCACAGCAGCTGGGTCTGGAAATCCATAAAGGAAAGACAAGATGATGAGAATAAATCAAGGTTCATGCATAGCAAAGAATAGAACGTTGGTTGAGGGTCCATGCTCAATTGGAGGCTAGAAAGACAGAAGAAGATGAATGCAAATGGGAAGCTGGCGCTATCACGATTGCGAGACTTTTGTGTGACGCTTGGTGATGAACATCTATGCCATTTTTGCGGGTGAAACACGAGACTCTACAACCAACTTCTCATGGAAAGAATCAGCAGAGGTACTTTGTCATGGCTGTTGGAACGCACGACAGAGCCCACATGGGAATGCATAATTTGCAGTGACGTCGATTGTGATAACATACCCTATTTAGTCACTTTGTTAGACAACTATCTACATTGTTATATGTGGCATTATATATTACGTCAAATTATTCTTGTCGTTTCTTTCTTGTGTTTATATTCTACTGTGTATCACTGAGCGTTGTAGCTTACCAGATGATCGATATCCAAACTAGGCCAGGTTCGTCTACCCTGTATGCTGCCATGCTATGGCAGTAGAATGCACAGTGTTACTTCATCGTCATATGTGTTTTATGTTATATAACGTACATCTTTTGTCTGTCTTTCCTGTCTATGTTCTTTTGTTTGTCTCCATTAGTTACCAGACAAGTCCATCCCTTTGTGTCACAAGGCCTTCGTGCTGACCACGTGATTATACGTGTGAATTTAGGTAGGTAGTTGTACCCCACCAGGATATGAAACAAGCGATAAACACCCGGTGATACAAAGTGCCACCATGCGGATGATGATGATCATCACCCGTGGAAAGGTCCCAGAAACCCCTTTCCGCCTTTATGGCCAAATTTATGACTAGTCCATATTTATGTGCCGGCTATATTCAGGGCCCCCGGCAGAAGCCAGGATGAGGCTGGAAAAAAAAACAACCTTGTGAATTGATACAAACTGTTTAAATAGAACTGGGATGTATGCAAACGTGACCTAATAGATACCAACATAGGCACAGAGACATGGGAAAAATCAGCTGCAGATCGACTATTATGGAGACAGAAAGTGAAAGACGGACTGTCACATTTTGAAAGAAACCGAACACAACGAGCTGTGGAGAGGAGGAACCGGAGAGTAAAACTGCCTCACAACGAGGGAGTATCTGCTTTTGTGTGTATCCTGTGTGGCAAAGACTGCCATTCCCGCATCGGACTTATACAGTCACAGCGAATGCTGTTCCCAAAGCCAGCGGCACATCTCCATAGTCCCCCGGGACTGACGGATGCCATTAAAATATAACTGGGCTTAAGGAAATGTACTGCACATTTTTAGTGACTTGTATGAGTGACCATCATCATCATCATCATCATCATCAGGTGCCTGGCCGACTACCTCTATCTCTCCTTCCACATATCATTCCAGTGGTCACAACATGTTCTATTTTCCCTCTTCTCATAACATGGCCAAAAAATGATGACTGTCTCCTTCTGATGTCTGTGATAAGTTGTCTTCGGGCTCCTGCCTCTTTCAAAACCTCTTGGTTGCTCTTTTTGGCTGTCCAAGGTATTCAAAGCATTCTTCGGTAAAACCACATCTCCAAGGCCTCCAGGAATTTTTTGGCCTGCCTACCTATTGTCCAGGATTCACAGCCATATGTTAAAACTGGATGTATGTAGCAAGCAAGAATTATTTTACTAACTCTCAATGACAAGGATTTATTGCACAAGATGTTTTTCATTTTATAAAATGCAGTTTTTGCCTGTCCTATTCTGTTTCTTATATCAGTTCTGCATCTTCCATCTGATGTTATCTATGTGCCCAGATACTTACATTTCTGTGACCATTTCACGCAAATATTCCAGTTTCAGCATTAAAAACAGACTAGCCTATTAGGCCCAATTTACGTAGGGATTGTTAATTAGGACCTTTACGCTTACTCTAAGTGGATGTGATTTACTGTTTTAACGGATGTAATACTAAAAAAGTCTGGCCATGGAGCTGAAGATATACCGTTGCATGGGATGCATCTGAAATGACCAGGGTTTCATCAATTTTCGCAGATCGTAACGTGGTAATGACACAAGATGTTCATGTAATCTGGCATTAACTGGACAGCGATTTATATAAATTTTTTTGCGAGCTAGATAACTTCTAAATTACCAATTATATTTATTAGGCACATTTGTGTGTTCCTGTCAAAAGTTTGATACTACATCGTAAGTTTGTTTCGCGGGGCTTGTTTTGACCATTAACACGATAGCGCATTTGATTGGACGGTACACTGAATGTGCTATTTAGATGGTACCTATCAAGTTGAAAAATATAAAAGATGAAATGGAGTTTTTTTAAATTGTATATGTATGTCCCAACATAATACTGTATGTTTGATGTCAAAGAATCCACGCTTACAGAATGTCCACCACATGTATAACACACATGGTCTTCATAGTTGTTCGATATCAGGATGTGGATTGTTTGTTTCCCTTAATAGCGCTTCCTTCTGTCAATGATTGAATGTGCATTCAATGAATACCATAATGCGCCTGCCACATTTCTTAACTAGTTTTTGCATATATGTTAATTAGCATTTAAAAAAAAAAAAAAGAAAGAAATATTCGCTGAATAGTTAGTACCTCATGGCCAGTGTTACAGTTGCTGAGAAAGCCGGATGTGTCTGTCGAAAAACTCGATTATCGTATCACACACATAAATAGTTTAACACGATTACTTCCAAAACAGATACATAAACAATGCCCCACCCCGAACCCCGATACACTCATTCTGACACATGCACACACACACACACACACACACACACACACACAAAACAGAGAGAAACAAAAATAGGCATATACAAAAACCAATTCTGTTTACATTGCAGTCCAACACATTTTGTGGCTGATTATCTTACACATTAGTGCAGAAATCAAACGACTTTTTACTTTTGTATTAGTAGCTCAGATTACACAGGACAGCAAGACCCTGAAACTGACAAGAGAACCACCAGTCGTTATTAAGTGTGGGATGCTGAACACGAAAATGACACAAACATCTGGCTCTTGTTTAGAAGATGAATTAATGATCATGTGAAAGCTATGCAGCTTGTGTATAATACACATGGGAGCATTTTTAAAGAGTGCATTTTCAATTTCAGATTGCAACAAATGTTGCGTGAGTTGCATTACCCAAACCAGACACTAAGCGAGAGAAGTATTGTTAACCATAAAATATGCAATCGGTAATAAAAAGCAAACTCTCGGAGTTGGGAGAAAAAGCTAGAAAAGACCATGGCAGCAATACTTAAAACATATATGTGACTGTAATTTCACAGGCAAGATCGGGACTTGGACACGCCCTGGTCCAACACACGTGCTCCAATGTCCGTGTAAGAAAAGTTCTAAAGTGAATGCAGGGAGAAATGTATTGATGTCATTTGCGGATCTCATGAATTGAGAAGAGCCCAGCAGTCATGGCCAGTTTGCGCATTACTTTCTGAAAGTAACATAACATTTTTCAAGTATGATGTAGACTGTCTGACTTATGCTCGTAAAATCAAATCCAACATTACCCACACGAATGTCGACTATTGATAGACTTCTCGAGCAGCTACACAGCAGTTAGTCAAAGCGATGTAGTAACCAGACGCGGTCTTGTAGTGGTACGTATCGATTGTCCATCATCGTGCTGCATACTTCTATTTTCTTACTGGCTAAGGTGACCATTAAAGGAAAGGTGGTGGACACAATATGTGACATGGAATCAAACCATTCAATTGATCTGCTATTCTGTGACTTTAGTTCTTCTTTTAATTAAAAAAAGGAGGGGGGAGGTATTGCATACAATTATGTGGATATCATAACGTATATGTATATGTGTATATATATATATATATATATATATATATATATATATATATATATATATATATATATATATATATATATATATATACGCAGATTGTGGAGAGGCATGATTTCACGCCAGTCAGCACGGCACCTGATAATGATGATGATGATAATGATATGCATATTTTGTTCTTAAGATGTTTGAAAAGCTGAAATAAAAATTCTAATTTTCCGTTGTCATATACACGCTCAGTCCTTTGAAATGTTTAAGACAGGGCTGTTTTTATCTCTGTCGCGTGACTGGCTTCAAATGGTGTTGTCCAATGTATTCTACACAGAGAGCTTTGAGAACTGTATCTGACTAATATTCCATCAACAACAACAAAACAGGTAATGCATTGGAGATACTGAATAAGAAACCTAGTCATTTCGGATACGAGTAGACCACATTAGAGGAGTTTTTATGCACGTGGGGGACTTAGAAGAGACAGTTCTTCCTGTTGGCAGTGTGGATAGGCAGTCGAAAACATCGATGAGTTCGAATATTGTTTATCTGTAGTGTCATGACCCCTGCTAAGTGTGTGCAAACTTGTGTATCCTAAGACCGACCATGTCTGTTGATATGTAGATTATTGTGTATATATTTGTAGATATATATTTGTGTGTGTGATATTGTTCATATATATGTGTATATATATATATATATATATATATATATATATATATATATATATATATATATATATATATAAACAAACATATCTCTTAATATGCGTGTCTTGTGTACTCTGGAGCAGGAATAGAACGCTGTATATTATCAATACCCAGCTGCGTCAAACATACACATTCTGCAGGTGGTGTCTGTGGATTATTTTCCTAGTTAGAGGTTACACTTTAATGTGTGTGTTGTTCGCTATTGGTTCCCTTTTATGTTTTTATTTTTTTTTACTATTTATGTTATCGTGTTTCAGTGTATGATCTCACAAACACTAAAATATATAAAAATTACGGTATTTAGTAATCTATGTTACATATAATATGTCTATGGCTAAAAAGAATTGATATTATACGAAGAGCAATCGTGCAACAAACCGAAATGATGTCTTCATCACAAAGGAATGACTTTGGGCAAGCAGATGTTTAGCATAAACCGACTACCAGTGTTCACATCTGGGTGGCTAACTAAAGTGTCAACACCTCTGCTACTAAAATAATCACATTTTTTTTTTTTTTTAAATAACAACCCAACAGTGCACATTCCAGATCCCTGGTTAAACATTAAAAGAAGTTATCACCGAGGGACATGTGACGGCCGCACCAGGCTCTACCTTACTTGGTCGTTCGGGTATGCAGACTGCTTTAATTATGCTACCGCAGCTACTTCTTATCTCACAGTACCTTTTGCAAATCACCAGTTCGTCTTGTCCTGTCGGAATAACATCCGGTAATACGTGCAGCAGGGGAAACCAAACCTGAGCTTCATGAACTCAGGTGGGCTCACTCTCTGAAAATGTCTAGGAGCTCGTGGGTCGAAACATTTGTCGACGAGAGGTTACTTCTACTGATGATTCTTAGACACCTGCTGTACATGCTCCCCTGTGGAGTTTCTTCTTACTTACGAAAACATTCTGTGGTGTCGGGAAGGAAAGTTTGAGATAAACAAAGAACGATCGTCTTTCGGGTATTCGGGTGTTTTGGGAATGTATAGTTTAGGTTTAGGTTAGCTGCGTATCCTTTTCAGGACGTTGTAGAACCAACCGCAGCAGCCCCTGGCTGTTGTGTTTTTTTCTAGGCAAATTTACGTCCAGTAGTTTGCCATTGCCTCAAAATGGACGGTAGGCGGGCCACTGTTTAAAGCCGAGGCAATTTTTTTGCTTCTGCCTGACGGTGGCCTATGCATTTTTGTTCCATTTATAGACTGAATATAGTTTCGTCGCCCAGCTCCTGAGTTAAATTCATGGCGTGACACTGTGAGCTGCGGATTTCATTTGGAATATGTTTTCGACTGTGACAAACGTGGTGGTGTGAATTGTAGATTCAGAAAATGGCGCGATGCCTGTAGTCGCAATTTTGGTGGTGCCGGTATGTGATTAAAATTGATTGCGTGGGTAACTGCAGATCTGTTGGTGACTTCTGCTACCATCAATGATGAACTGCATTTCTAATGTCGAACTGTTTGTGTTAGCACTTCGGATGGCTACCATATCCTTTAATGCGAGTGTATGCTAGATATGCTGAGACATAAGTCTGTCAATCTTTCCACAAAGGACTGTGATAAACATTCTGTGTGTTTTTCGTTGGCACAGGAGCGGATAAAAATGGGGTGACCCGTTTGCTATGAAGCTGAAACTAAGACTACCAGACTACCAGACTGCCATTGCCACTGGACGGTGGGTCCCCTAATACCACTGTCGAAACCAACACAAGGCGCATGGCCCGCAGCTGGGATCGAACCCGGTACCCTGGCATTATAGGGCGTTCGCATCGACTTAGAAACAGAGCCGACATTGGGGATATAAGGCTGGGCCTATACTGACCAATCGGTACTGTGTATGTCTTGTGGTCAGAATCACACCTGCTGCCTTTACTTCCTAAGACTTTACCTGGTACGCACTCTAGGCTGGGTCAATAGAGGAGCCAAAGACATTTTTGAACAAAGTCTAGCTCACTCAAGACGTGAACCCAAGACCTTCTGACACACAGGCGACCCTCTAGTTACTACACTACAGCGGCTCATAGTCTAGGTTAAATACATATATAAACAGCAGGTCCATGATTACACAGCCATGACATGCACGATCTGATCCAATAGGTGGTTAACAGAAGGCATTGTCTGTTCAGATAACCGGTAACGAAATATAAGTAAATCAAGACTCGTCTGCTGTTTCTAACTCATATATTTGTTCAGTAACATCGCAATGTACGTTTTTATGCACCTGCCAAATATTGATTTCATAAAGCTTTTAAGAATCTCCTACATATAAGAATGAGTCAAATGTTCTCAGTGGACCGCTCAACAGAACTGATGTTCCTATACAAATTGTGTTGTTGCTAGAAATAGTTGTTTAATGTATTTTTTAGCGTTACACCATCAGGAAATCGAAGAATGTGCCTTCATACATTTTATTTCGATTACAAGAATTGCAGAAAAACCAACCTCTCAGAGACAGATAAAATATATACAATAATGACAATTCATGTGAAAATAGAGAAACCTATGACCACTATACAATACTACTCAACAAGGAATCTATATAGAATCAGTCGATGGCCCTGAAGACCTAAGACTGATGACTCCATCCATGTATCACTGATCCCTGCCAGGTACATGCAAAGATGTAGGTTCATACCGAACCCCCCTATCGGGTTGGCTGAATAAACCTACACACCATCCTGGTACTCCTGTCATATTCAGGAAATATACCGGTGTGTCTCCTACATCAGTAGTCACACAGGAAGGTCGTCGAGGCATGTGGGATATAATCCCTCCCGTCTGATCCTTCGCGAGGTTCGGAAGGATAATCCTCCCCTCGTCACTATGTGCTCCAACAAACACAGGTAGGAACCCTGGTGTGAATTGAAAATTCTTCACCTTCTGGTCCTCCTGATGGTCTGGAGGTTTACTCCATTCCTCTTTAAAAAGAGGAGCTTGCACAGGGCATTGACTGAAAGGCTCAACAGGAACCAATGTCGTATCATACTCCAATAATGAAGTTTGCCCTGGCTTAACTCTCAGGACAGAGTTATACTCTGACAAGAGTTGTCCTATAGCTTGTTTCTGAGAGACAGAGAAAGTTGGGTTAACCTCTACATCTTTATAGGTCTCCCTGGGGTGAAGAGGATATTCCACAGCTGTGGCTTCTCCACCTTCCACCTCCATAGCTACAGAAAGTGTCAAGAGGGTCGGTGTGTCACTTACCTCTCTCTCGTTGTATTTCCGGAGGAGATTAATGTGATAGACCTTTGACTTACCTTTAATGTTGATCTTATAATGGATCCTGGATATCTTCTCTACCACCGTATAAGGGCCTCCCCAAGCTAACTCTAACTTAGACTTCCCTGATGGTAGCAGCAAAAGAACCAGCGCACCTCTTACGTGCACGAATCAAGTTCTCTTTAGCCAGGTCCCACCCTAGCTTTAACCTTTCCTTGAGTTCCTGCACATACTGTGATATGGTTTTCAAGGAATCATCTGCCCCCTCGTCTGTCCATGTCTTCCTGAGAATGGCCAAGGGTCCAGAAATGGGTCTTCCGAACACCAAGGTCGCAGGTGGAAATCCAGTAGAGGCATTGGGTACTTCCCGGTAGGCGAATAGTGCTGCAGACAGATACTCGTCCCACCTCTCTGGCTTTTCCTGTGTTAATCTTCTCAGAAGCGATACCAACGTTCCATTGAACCGCTCATTCTGGCCGTTCGCTTTGGGTCGGTATGGACTGGTGCAAATGTGTTGAGACTTGATTATCTGAAACACTTCCTCCATTAGTTTTCCTTTAAACTGAGATCCATTGTCTGTCAATATCTGCGAAGGGAATCCCACTCTGGTGAAAATGCTCATCAATGCCTCTGCCACAGTCTTACTGTCAATCCTCCGAAGTGCAACAGCCTCCGGATACCCTGAACAACAGTCGACCAAGGTCAATATGTAAGCATTCTTCTTCTTTGTGAGAGGAAGTGGTCCCACCAAATCGACCGCCACTCTTTCAAAAGGTGTGGAGGTGACAGGGGTTTCCCCCCAGTCCGACTGGTGCATTCCTGCCTTTGGGAGCTACCTTCTGGCACTCCGGACAGGATTTGACATAACGCATGATATCTGCTGACATACCTGGCCAAAAGTAATGACAGGCAATGCGTTGTGTCGTTGCATGTATTCCCATATGGGCACTATAGGCTATAGTGTGCCCCATCTGGAGAATCTGCTGTCTATATGTTTTGGGTACTACAAGTTGACTGTGCTCTGTATACTTGTCACTTGCCCATCTGTAAAGCAACTTACCTTTCATGAAGAATTCTTTCTTCAAAGGGGGATTGTGACTTGCAGTTAACTTTTTAAAACATGCCTTAAGGGTTGGGTCACTACTTTGGGCCACCTTAATTTCCTCAGGAAGAGGATTTACATGAGGAGAATCCTCTAAGGCACTTTTATGTTGTGCTCGGGTGGTCACCGCAGCAAGATGCTCTGAAGGTTTCTTCGGCTCTGCTAAAAATACATAAGTAGCGCCAAGAATTAAATCAAAGGTACAGAGTTCGAGCACTGCAGCCTCAATTTCCCCCGAGACATACTTTGAACGGACCTTAATCTTAGCAATAGGCAAGTTTAAAGGTTTAGCATCCAATGTGGCACATTGGAGCTGTATGAATCTGCCAGTATACTGATCAGGTTTTACAAACTCTGGCCTCACCACACAGCCGTATGACAAACCACTATCATACAGACAATTTAAAGAATATCCATTAGCCCAGACCCTCTCTACCACAGGTGGCCTATTGGAACCATTGTACAATTGTTCCTGGGTAGAAGGTACTACAGTAGACAACAAAGCTGATACTTGTAAATTCCCTGACTGTTTGGATTTACATTCCTTAGTCCAGTGGTTATTATTCTTACAAATATGGCAGTAAGGCTTTTTAGGCCCATTAAAGGGTTGTCTATATTGTGTTCCCTGAACTTTTGAGGGGTTCTGGGGTTGTGCTTGGGATGAATTCTTTTTAGGGGATTCATTTGGATGGGTTTTATGACCATTACCATTATTTTTCCCTTGGCCCTGGGCCTTGGGTTTCCCACCTATACACACTTCTTTATGTGCCATCTCATACCTCTCAGCATACATCAACATCTCACTCAGTCTGTCAGCACCATTCTCCGTCAGGAAGGTTTGCATAGGGCGAGGTAATGTCTCTCGGAGTTGTTCCGTTAAGATCATCTCCTGTAAATCTTCAAAAGAAGAGGAGTATCCAGACATTTCCCTCCACCTGGTCAAATATCCCTGAAGGCGACTGGCGAACTGAGGATAGTTCTCCCCTGTCATCTTTCTCTCATTTCTGAACTTCTGTCTGTATGTCGCAGCATTAAGTTCGAAACGTTTCAGCAAAGCCTGACACAAGGCATCATAATCAGTCTCAGTCCCGGTGGGCATCCGTTGATAAATCTCGTATGCCTCACCCCTCAAACCTTGAGCCAGCTTCAGCGTGTACATATTCCTTTCCAAGTTGTACAATGATGCCAATTTGCCAAATCGGTCTAGGTACTGTTCAATATTTTCAGCCTTCGGGTCGAAGACTGGCATAGGGAAGTTCATCGCTTGAGCTGAGCTACTGTGTGTTGATGCACCATCAATATCAGGTGTTGAAGATCTGGGTCTATTACCCTCTCTCTGAGCCTGAAGTTCCAATTCTCTTAACCTCACCTCCTGTTCCAACTTCATTCTTACTGACTCCCTCTCAGACTCAATTCGGAGTCTTTCAGTTTCTCGAATTCTCTCAGATTCAATTCTGAGCCGTTCGGTTTCTTGCACCCTCTCAGATTCAATTCTGAGTCTTTCAGCCTCACGGGCTTCCATCCTCATCTCACGTTCCGTGGTTTTAATCCACTCGGTCATTTCTTTACCCTCCAATCCCATCTGGACAGCCATGTCCTTCAATTCCTGTATGGAAATTTTTGACTACGACATGCTGTCTTGTCAATCTAACAGTCCACAACAAAATATATTGTCACCAACAATGTAAATATAATCAACAATAGATTAAATTGTCACCACCAACCAAGGTTGTACCTAACCCAATGTACTTGAACACCACAAAACCACAATGATTACAAATCACTCCTAGGAGTATACTCTAAGAACTGACCCAGAATGGTCACAACTGTGTTAACAAAAAACAAACACTGAACAACTCCTGGCCAAGATCACCAGCAATTTTAAAGATTGAACAGTGTACAAAACAATCCCACGACGAGACCACAGATTTTTGGTGATATGTTGTTCTGTCACATATCACTCCTGTCGCGTGCCTAATGTAAGGATTCCTCCTTCAGAACCAACAGCACTCAGAGATAATTATGTTGAGTCGTTTGGCTCGTATTGGTCTAAGGGATTCCCCGTGGCCAATATACGAATCAACTTATCTCTGGAGTAGGGCAACTCAAGTATTGTCACTACAAAATATATCAGTATATAAATACAATATTTCTAGGCACACTTGGCTGGACACCCCCACTACTTACTAAAGAAAGCCCCCAGGTTATGATAGTTCATTATCATAACCATGTTAACACATATAATGAAGATACATACATACACAACTGCTAAACACTTAAAAAGGTGAAATAGAGACACCTAAGTCAGCCATGAAAATGAATGCATGTAATCAATATAAAATAGATTTATAAAAGTGAGACAATTGCCAGATCTCCTAGGCTAGATCTCAGGATATCCTGTCCAAATCACAAAGATACTACACAGACAGAAGGTCTTGGAGATGACATCTTGTCATCATTGGACAACCTAGGAGCTGTGAGGAATAAAGCACATAAGGCATCAAACTGCACTTAGCCTCTTTCTGTCTATGATGCCTCCCTCAGCTCCTGATGATTCGACTGTCTTTGACTCTGGTAATTCTGCTCAACTGGATCAGGTAGAGAAAGAGTACTTCACCATAGAAGACACAGCAACTGTACCGGTATTTAGCAAGTCTCTATCACCAGTAAGGACACACAATGTCTTTGAGCCACACTAAGCTCTAGCACTGGTAGCTGTTTGAGGTACCATCTCCCACATGTTGGAGATGTCAGGAACCTTCACAGGTGTTAGCTGGTGGGTAACAGTTTGTTTCTGGTGGTTTGATGGTTGGTGGATGTTGGTTGGACTGTGAATCTTCTGCCAGCTCTTCAGAAAAGATACAACCTGTCAAGAAAATAACTCAACATTAGTCATCACCAAGAGGGTAACATCTTGACAGGAAAGACAGAGCAAGCATCAGTCATCAACCCCCATCTGCTGACTCCTCCCTGCTCTCCTGTTTCATTCCTCAGATTGCCTCTCCAGACCAAAAGACATAAGTCTCCTATATTTATCTGTCTGTTTAGTGCAAGAGAAGGCAAGTCAGATATACAGTGGAGATAGATAAAGTGGTCTAACACATATATCACTCTCCCCCTCACTCTGCACACAGACACCAATATTTACTGTCAGTACCTGCATTCACTAGCTTTCCCAACCGCCCCAGCACTCATTGATCTGGGTCAAGCACACACATACTTTGATTAACAAAGCCCTGACCCAATTCTGTCCCCATTTCGTATGTACAGATTCTTTAGTTAGTTTAAAACGTACACAATTGTAAGGGTATTAAGTTTTAACAGTATGGGTGGTTAATTGAGGGCATACGCTATTTAGTCTGTACAGTGGAAGATCTACGTTCGAATCCGCTTCTCTAGCGATCAAGAACGGTCGAACTAAGTGGGATCACACAGCCGATACTGATTTCTCTACAGCAGTGACTACTTTACAGACATCATTCTAGGTACTCGTAAACTATAATTAACTTACCCAAGCATATGTAAAAACCGAGACATTCCAGATTGCCTTGAAAAGTGAAATTTATACAGGCACAGATTAACACATCTGGACGCTTGAGAAGCTGGCAAGGAGAATAGCGTCACTTAGACACTTCAGGCGTTGGTACAAAAGAAGTTCCTTGTATACTGGGGCAAGGAGTAAATCGGTTTCCACGAAACCTCAAATAACTCCCGTAATATATCTCCAAGAGATATACATTTAAAAGTGGAGTTTAGTTAAAGTAACCAGAAAAGGCAGACATAATAATGTTGTCCAATACAGGCCTATATATATAGATATAAGGGACTATATATTTCTGGGCGAGTCCAAGTTTGAATTTTGTGCAGATCACAGGTAAGACAGGTTATCAGCCTTACAGACCGATGCATAGTGGCTATCATTTCACGACAGGTCGGACAGAGAATCCTTTTCAATAGACGTTTCAAAATACTCAAATAAACTGTGGTTCTGACAGTCTGTCACTCTGAAAAAAATCGGTGCGAATAACATCTTTGCAGTCGTCGAAGCACACTAAAATTGTCTTCACTTTCGACTTTTGAAACTGATTTTGTTTGTCTTGTGGTTTATGGTGATGATGATAACTTCGACTTAGCACTTTAGTGTTTAGTTGTGGGATCTCTGCAACAATCAAATTTAAGAAATGTGTATATCTGTGACGCGTTTTGATGATGCCTTTTGCATACTCAATACGCTGATGTTTTTGGTCATCAGACAAGGAATGTAGTAAAAACCGGCAAGTAACTTTTTTTCTCGGCCTAATCTTCCACTAAAATGTTACGAATGGTCTCTCTATTAACATCACATGCATCCGCTATCATCCTAACAGCAAACAACGATCTTCTTGTATCTGTTTAACTGTTGCAATGAGTTCCTCATTACGAACAGAAACTGGGCGTCCATGTATATTTGCATTAGAAACAATTTCGGCGCCACTTTTGAATCGTGAATACTACCTGAAATATGTCTTTGAATTCAATCATGTGAATCATAGATGACATTGTTGTCCTAGCCATAACAACATCAGTATCATTACCTGATTGTCAGATGTTTCCGCGGGTAATGGCAGATGTAGGCTATGTCGGATACAAACTCATAAGCTTCTAGTTGGTGGCATAGACAAGTATAGTTTATCTTAACAGTGTAAATGTGATACTAGATATTCCTGTGTCCATCGATAACACGAGGTTTTCTGGTATCTCTTCCCTCTCAGTTTTCACGGGCTTGGGACCGTCACGTGTCACCACATAGACCACGTGGCCTGATTAAAAAGATGTGAACTTATTACTGGTTCAGATAGCATTGCCATGTTGGGTTAGGTTAGTAATGACATGCACGTAACTGGTTAGTGAACAAACTAAACTAGTGTCAATAATAATTCAACATGCGACACCAATGTTTATACACACAAAAGTTAGATCAGTAAAACTCGCTTGCTGCTTCCCGTATGCATGTCTGTGCGTGTGTATATAGAGATGGAATAAAAATCTACGTAAACGAACACGATCATAAGATCCCATTTTTTTTTATTTAATTCACGCACAGACAATAGGTTGTTTCCTGTTCAACTTAGCTCTAATGTCGACACAGCCTAAAATGGATATAGGTAAAATCAGGTGTGAAGTAAATGCGGCCGTGTGGTATTAAATACTTTAACGATCTCACGTCGATTAGTTTAGGAAACAAGAGTCTGGAGTAAACCGTAAACAGAGATGATTCTTGCGCAACTTGAAGTAAAGACATGAAAGGCTGTGGAGAACCAAATAATGTCTATTAGTAGATAGCTAAAGTAAACAAAAACAAGGATCTCATCAAGATAGCAAATCTGAAACAGGAAGGAGTAAAAGAAGTTACAACAGAAAGTAGAGACAGCATTCAAACAACTTCCACATGTAGTTGGCAATATTGAGGAAGAATGGAGTATATATAAAAACACTATGCTTAGTATTGCAGAATAATTATGTGGAAAACGGAAGAGTGGAAACAGACGGGGAAATAACAAATATTCACCTTGGTGGTGCGAAGAAGTAAAAGAAGCAATTAAAAAGAAAAAAGACTTATATAAACAGTGGATAAAATCAAAGAAAGAAGAAGATTATATAAACTATAGACTGCAAAGGAGAGAAACCAACAGGAGTGTCAAGAAAGCAAAACAAGCATCCTGGGAACGTTTCGGTGAGTCACTAGCAGAAAATGAGAAAACAGCCAGCAGAAAATTTTTCAAAGTGGTTAAAAATATGCGGAAAAGAGATGAGAGCTACAGCCCCACTGAAATAATTAATGATAAGACAGGAAGGCCATTGATAGATCCACCCGAGATAGCAGAAAGATGGAGGGAATACTTCAATGAGCTCTTTAATCCTCTAGGAGATCATCAGGAAAGAACAACTAAAGAACACAGAGCAACAGTGTTAGAACCACACATATTAATGGATGAAATAAAAAAAAAGTTATTAAACAGTCTCCCAAATATAAAACACCAGGAGCTGATAGATTACCAACAGAAATAATTCAAGCAGCAGGTGAAAGCAGCATCAGATGGCTTCACAGAATATTTAATGCAACATGGGTACAACAAACGGCCCCTATTGATTGGCAACATGCAATAGTTATACCATTGTGGAAGAACAAAGGAAGCAAACGAGAATGCGGTCAATATCGAGGCATCTCTCTTTTGAGCCATGTTGGCAAAATGTATGCCAAGATAATAGAAACAAGACTGAGACCAGTGATAGAACCACAGCTGGCAGAAGAACAGATGGGATTTAGGAGAAATAGAAGCTGCACAGATGCAATCTTCACGCTTAAACAGTTAATAGAAAAGAACATTGAATACAATAAGAACTTATTTGTGGCTTTCGTAGACCAGGAGAAGGCATTTGACAGAGTCGACAGACAATTACTATTTAAAATAATGGCAAGATATGGAGTAAGCGAGCACCTCATCGAAGTGTGCAAAAGTTTATACAGGGATTGTAGAAGTGTAGTTAGAATAAATCAGGGAACATCTCATCCTTTCACAGTGACATCTGGAGTAAGACAGAGGTGTGTCTTATCACCACTGCTGTTTATCACCTACATCGACAGTATATGCAAGAATGCCAAGCCCATGAATGAAGATCTTAGTAAGATCAACGAATTACTCTTTGCAGATGACCAGGCCTTGATAGCAGATACAGCCATGAAATTGCAACAACATCTAACATCCATGAATGAAGAATGTAAAACAAATAATATGAGAATCAACACTGAAAAGACAGAAGTAATGTCAATAGGAAAAAAGAAGACATAGCAATAGAATACAAAGACATTAAACAGGCATCTGAGTTTAAATATCTGGGATTTACATTTACCGAAGATGGGAAATTGGAAAAAGAAATTGACATTAGATGCAGTAAAGCAAACCAAGTATTGGGACAGCTAGCCCCCCTCTTACAGCATAAGACAATCCCAATCAGCACAAAGAGACATCTTATTCAAAGCATATTTATTCCAACTCTGTGCTACCAGTGCCAGACATGGTCACTCACAACAAACCATAAAAGAAAATTAGTAACCACGGAAATGAGATGTCTGAGAAGGGCTGTAGGAGTGACCATAAGAGATAAGATCAGGAATGAGATCATAAGAGAACAAGTCGGCACAGAACCAATTCTGGATTACATACAAAGACAGCAAGTGAAATGGTTTGCCCACTTAGAGAGAATGCCTTGTAACACCATACCATACAAAGCATACATGGAAAGAGAAGAAGGACGTAGAGCACGGGGTAGACCAAGAACAAGATGGAAGGATAACATCAGAGAAACTCTACAACAGTACGATGTGCCTATGGTCGAAGCAGCCAGAAGAGCTAGAAACAGAACTTTATATCTCCCTCGACACCCACAGCGGTAAAAGAGGAAGTGAAGAAGAAGAAGAAGAGTAGATGGGGGAAACATCTACAATTGTTAACTGAGTAAACTGTTTCTACGGTGTTTGTTAAAAGCTAACATCTGTGAGCGGTTTTGAAGACAAGAGTTAGTAAAATAAAATACTCTAATTAATGGAGGTGATTTTGTTTACGTTAGTACATGACTCTTTATTGCTTATTCATTGACGATTTTTTACAAGAAATAATAATTACAATTAACTTTTAAACTACAGTATGTGGTAAGATCATTAATGAAGAATTAAATATAATAGTATACGAAAAGAATTTGCCCTTTAAAACTAAATTAATTATGTTTTTGTATAATGTAACTGCTGACTGTACATATTTAAACACTAATTGTTAATTTACTCTGCAACATTTAATTACAACAACAACAAAAACTAAACTATAATAGGTAAATATACACAACATTCTTTTAACGTTTTTAAATGTACATTAAGGTTATTTAATTAACACTTTATCACAAAAATAGGTTACCTTCACTTAGACTGAATAGCAACGTTCGGCAAATTTAACAAAGCCTTACAAATTCGTTAGTTGAACAACAGACAAATTAGAATTAGTAGTAATTAAAAATGTCTTGAAAATTATGATTAACTCATTAGGTAAACACTTAAATGTTAAATATTATAATAAAATGCATACTTACAGACTGTCAATGAAATGCATACTTACCGACTGTCATAGAAATGCAAACGTACAGACTGTCATAGAAATGCATACTTACAGACTGCCATAGAAACGCATACTTACAGACTGTCACAGAAATGCAAATGCACAGACTGTCATAGAAATGCATACTTACAGACTGTCATAGAAATGCATACTTACAGACTGTCAAAGAAATGCATACTTACAGACTGTCATAGAAATGCATACTTACAGACTGTCATAAAAATGCATACTTACAGACTGTCATAGAAATGTATACTTACAGACTGTCATAGAAATGCATACTTACAGACTGTCATAGAAATGCATACTTACAGACTGCCATAGAAACGCATACTTACAGACTGTCAATGAGGTTTTTGTGAATATCATGCTCGTGAAGTTCGGCCAGAATTTATGTCGCTGAATGTCCTAATGCTGGGTCATATTCCATCGTGGTATATAGTAGCGCAGTACCGAATAGTGATTTTCACTATTCGGCCGAATACGAATAGTGGGACCAACTATTCGGCCGAATACGAATACGAACAGTGTATCATCATCATCAGGTGCCTTGCCGACTGGTGTTGGCGATTTTGCCTCGCCACAATCAGCGATCTCCGGCAGCATGTATCAGTTCGTGTGCTGACACACCTCTAAGACATGCAACGACTGTCAAGAATCTTCTCTCGTTGTCTTTTTCTATCTCTCCTTCCACATATCTTTCCAGTGGTCACCACATGTTCCATTTTAACTCTTCCTATAAGATGGCCGAAAAATGATGACTGTCTCCTTTTGATGTCTGAGAGTAGTTGTCTTCGGGGTCCTGCCTCTTTCAAAACCTAGTGTTTGCTTTTTTTAGGCTGTCCAAGCTATTTTAAGCATTGTTCTGTCAAACCACATCTTTGAGGCCTCAAAATTTTTTTTGGGCCTGGCTACCGATTGTCCAGGATTCATAGCCATATGTTAAAACTGGATGTATGTAGCAAGCAAGACAAAGATATATTGCATATGATGTTTGTTTTTTTTTTTATATATATATATAAAATGCAGTTTTTGCCTGTCCTATTTTTTTTAATTTCAGTAATGCATCTTTCATCTGATTTTATACATGTACCAAATTCGCATTTAAATCATCGTTTCTTTCAGGCGTTCGTTCGATGTAATTTAAATGCACCTCCATATTCTCGTTCGCAATATCTTCAATTTGATTTGGGCAAAGACACCCCGAAAGAACGAAAAAATGCATGCTCTCTCTCTCTCTCTCTCTCTCTCTCTCTCTCTCTCTCTCTCTCTCTCTCACACACACACACACACGCACACACACACACACACACACACACGCACACACACACACACCGGATACACTTTCAAGTTTCTTCATGCCTTCTTTAACACAACAGTAGCAGTGCCTAAATCTGTCGTAGCGGGGAAATCTGCGACCCGGGTGCGCCTGCTGACTCCAAGGCATTACAGCAGAGGTTCTAAAACTGGGTGGGTATGCCAGGGGTGCCGCAACGAAAATCAAGAAAAGTCGGGTATAAATTGTGACATTATTAATGAGAGAGTTATTTCAGTCCAGCGCAGTGTATGCAGAAATCACTATTCGTATTCGGCCCGACCGCCACTATTCGGCCCCGAAGCGAATACAAAGCGAATATTCGGTACAGCCCTAGTATACAGACACCAGCCTTGAGTATCAGGAGCAACCTCGAAATAATTGGGGTCATCAAGAAGCTCGTACATGTTGCCTAAGATTGGTTCTGCCGAGAACATCATGCACCAGAGAGTCACACCAAGCGAGTACATGTCCAGCTTGTAAGGATCCACAAACTCACAACAGTCTATTTCTGGAGCAGAGAAACACCCGGTGCCACGAATGTCTTTCGTACAGACCACAGTGTCGCCTGGTGGAATGAAAAACGATAATCCAAAATCTCCAATAACTGGGTCATTATTAGCGTTGAGAAAAATTTTATCCGGTTTGATGTCGCTATGTACTACTCTCAGTTTATCATTGAGATAACGCACAGCACACGCCATCTGGACGAAGTACTTGACACACAACTCTGGGGTCATGGTGTCTAGATGAAAGGCCAGTGTTCCGTTAGGACAGTAATGAGTACAGATGGCCAAGTAGTCAGGACAGCGGGCAGATATCGTATGTGTGATGATATGTGGATGAGACCTACTAGAGCCCAGCGTGATTACGTGTTGTGAGTTTACATCTCCATTGCATATCACCAGCAACCCCCCCCCCCCACCCCCAACCCCACCCATTTCCATTGTTTTCTACTCATTTCGTGGAAGAGGGCTGTGATTGAAAACAATGTGCGTGTGTGTGTAAATAATAAAAAAAAAAAAAACTATAATAATAATTATTACACATGACGACGTAACAAACAATTATGGCTTTAAAGTAAAAACTAATCTTTCTATCAGCCGAATCAGTTACTCACAATATTAAACCTAAATTTGTTTTCAGGAAGTATATTCATCTTAAAGAACACTTTAATCACAGTAATTAAATACAATATTATATGACGCCGACGAGACACACTATTGTAGATAATCATCGACACTTAAAACATTATAATTAAGGGACTATACTATTTATAGATCATATTGGGTTGTTGTTATGCCTAGTATATAAATAACAGTCTGCAAATAAGCCAGCCCTGTAAAACGGATGTGCATGCGCAACTTAGGTTACGGAGCTGACCAAAAGTAGATGAAAAACGGGAACTTTGGGCTGGAGATTAGTCTTCTTCAAAGAAGATGAAAGAAATAACTTCAACAGAAAAAGTGTAGCGGTTAGACACTAGCCTGCAGCTCCAAAAGTCACGTGTTCAAAACCGTAGGGAACAATATTAAAAACAAAATACAACCTTGGTAGAGTCCTGGAAAGCAAAGGCGGATGGTATGATGTTGACCAGTATATGAGTCTAGCTTCACATGCCGGATGTCCAACTACCATATCAATGGACCTATGGTTCCCCCCCCCCCCACACCGCAACACTCCCGCCAAGAAGACTTTAACACTAAATGCATTGATGCGATCATAATTATTGTCTCTGGGCATTAAGACTACATTAACGACAGTGCCCTAACTGACTAAGACTTTTAATTCGTATCGCTTATAGGTTATGTCAGTTTTATATATATATATATATATATATATATATATATATATATATATATATATATATATATATATATATATATGCGTGTGCTTGTGTGTGTGTGTGTGTGTGTGTGTGTGTGTGTGTTTAATACATTTATGAAATTAAAGAAAAAAAATAACTGATACATTTAGTATGTTTTGATAGCTTTAAAAAATGGTAAGAACCCCAAAAATATGTCGGCATCCTTGATTCAAATGTGCAAGAGTTGGCGTCACTGTAACTGAAGTTTTTTTTTTTTTTTTTTCATTTAGAAATACGTTTTATTGTTGGATATAATCGAATAGCTAAGGGAAACAAAAACATGAACTATGTGTATAAAGGGAAACAAAAAAGCCGTTATCTTTCCATAGAAAATATGAAAAATGTTAAGTTCATTTAATTATTGTGAATGCACATTTGAGTCCTGCTTTAAACGGCAGTCAAGTCCAATCAGATTGTTATTTCTTTAAACCTAATTAGAATGTTTAACATTTAATGTAGCGTATTTCCACTGTCGGATAGTATACTACAGGGTGATTGTTTTGTGGGACGTGAATGTATATTTACCATTGTAATGCTATTTATGCATGATGGTTTCGTGTACTCGTTTAGCAAGAATATTTGGCAGGTGCAGATATATGTACCTTATATTCCAGTAGAATGAGTAGATTAAACGCTTTTCAGTTTCTTTTTTTTTGGTCTCTATAGACACAGGAAATGTCAGATAGGGAAAGTGACAAGATGTCGCCATAGAAAGAGCCAAAGGGGATTACACATGATGCCGATGGTGACGAAGTAGTTTTCAATCAGAAAACACGATATAAATCATAAAGTGTAATACAAACTCAGACTTACGGTTAGAGATTTCAGCTTGTGAACGCGAGGAAGAAGACGGTTGAGAGTGTTTGTGTGTGTGTGTGTGTGTGTGTATATATATACACCTATATGTATGTGTTTGTGTAGGCCTGTGTATATATGTGTTGATTTATATGTGTGTGTGTATGTTTGTGTGTGTGTGTGTTGTGTGTTTGTGTATTTGTGTGTTTGTGTGTATGTGTGTATGTATGCGTGTTTGTGTATTTGTGTGTGTGTGTGTTTGTGTGTATGTGTGTATGTATGTATGTGTGTGAGTGTGTGTATGTGTGTGTTGAATCATTAACCATCATGGTATCGTTAAAAGAACATCTTGTTACAGCTGCCCTGGAAATGACGAAAAGGTCAGGTCAGTAGAGTGCCATCCCCTGAACAACTATCGAGTGTCTTGAGTCTGCGATCTACTCTCAGATGACAAAGTCTGTACCTGGCCGTAACAATATGATCTACAACTAAATGTGGACTTCTCTCAGATGACAAAGTCTTTACATGGCCATAACAATATGATCTACAACTAAATGTGGGCTTCTCTCAGATGACAAAGTGTGTACATGGCCGTAACAATATGATCTATAACTAAATGTGGGCTTCTCTCAGATGACAAAGTCTGTACATGGCCGTAACAATATTATCTACAATAAAATGTGGGCTTCTCTCTCATGACAAAGTCTGTACATGGCCGTGAGGATATGATCTACACCTAAATGTGGGCTTCTCTCAGATGACAAAGTCTGTACATAGCCGTAACAATATGATCTACAACTAAATGTGGGCTTCTCTCAGATGGCACAGTCTGTACATGGCCGTAACAACATAATCTACAACTAAATGTGGGCTTCTCTCAGATGATAAAGTATGTACGTGATATTACGAGAATAATCTGAAACTAAATGTCGGCTTCTCTCAGATGACATTCTGTTCATAGCCGTAACAATATGATCTACAACTACTACGCATTTGTTACAACATGTGATTCTGGTGTTCACTTATTTTATTCACTGTGGTAAAACTGGCTGTCTGAGAATATGAAACACTAGTGCACATTTTGAAGGTTTATATTATTTAATATGGTGTTATTAGTTAGTTAGTTAGTTAGATAGATAGATAGCTAGTTAGTTAGTTAGTTAGTTAGTTAGTTAGTTAGTTAGTTAGTTAGTTAGTTAGTTAGTTAGTTAGTTAGTTAGTTAGTTAGTTAGTTAGCTAGCTAGTTAGCTAGCTAGTTAGTTAGTTAATTAGTTAGTTAGTTAGTTAGTTAGTTAGTTAGTTAGTTAGTTAGTTAGTTAGTTAGTTAGTTAGTTAGTTAGTTAGTTGGTTAGTTAGTTGGTTAGTTAGTTGGTTAGTTAGTTAGTTAGTTAGTTAGTTAGTTAGTTAGTTAGTTAGTTAGTTAGTTAGTTAGTTAGTTAGTTAGTTAGTTAGTTAGTTAGTTAGTTAGTTAGTTAGTTAGTTAGTTAGTTAGTTAGTTAGTTAGTTAGTTAGTTAGTTAGTTGTGTTATCATCATTGTACTCCTTACATGTCAGATCATCCTCTTGGTTTGAACCCCAGCGCCTGGTGGCTAATTGTCCACTTCTATGTTGATTAACAATTCCTCTAATGTGCGTCTCGTTTTTTCGGTACCGATCATTGCTCCGAAGTCTATTATTCTTGCGAGTGATGTAGATTCACTGATCCCAAAGTCCGCTACCCTTCCAATTTCTCGGAGGGTATTAATACACTACGTCACTCTAATGGTGATAACAAAGTAAGGATGTACTGCTATTTCCAAATGTCAGCGCTGAAAGAGCCTTCGCCTTCCGTTATATTCTGGCCGAGTCCAATCTCTGTGTCCCGCGATCTCCTTCGGACAACTTCATAAGTGTAAAACAACAAAAGATAATTGTCCTGTGTTGAATAATGAAACATCTTGTTTCCTTAGTGAAATGTTCATTTATTGCAGTGAACATAAACATGTCTTTAATGGCAGGAGAGTCACCTCTATTTTCTAACATTTCAAGCAGATACACAACATACTGTTATCTCCTGAGGCAAACGATGCCGGGGGGGGGGGGGGGGTGTATCGGCTCACCTGCGGATCTGAATGTCTTGGGTTCGAGTCTGAACTAAAAAGGCGTTATTTTTCCTCAAAAAAAATTGCTTAGGATTCCAAGTCGGCCCAGCCTTGAATGGGTAATAGGCGAAGACGCAGAAAGTAAAGGCGACCCTTGTGATCACATCGCCAAAGGAAGCCAATTGGTCTATAAAACATGTGTCTAGTATTATAAGCCTAATACCCTGAAAGCGTATACTTCATCTTCTTCACATCCTGTTTTACCAATACCGGTGTCGAGGAAGATATAAGGTCTTGTTTCGCGCTCTTCTGGCTGCTTCGACCATAGAAACATCGTAGTGCTGTAGTTTTTCGATGTTATCTTTTCTATGGGACAATGGCCCTTCACTTTGCACACGCAAAACATGTTCTTCAGCTGGTTTGAGAGGCAGCTGCGCAAACATGTCGTGGTTGCAACAGACTCACAGAGCATGTTTAAGAAAAGTTGGGAAGGTATACTGCCTGTGTACTGCGTATTGGTATGCATCGCTTGAGAGATCCCTAGTAGTTAACATTCTTCGGGTTTTTCAGGAAATGAATGTATGTCGTCAAACGAAAGCGTAGATAGACTTGTTGGTTCTATACCGCTAGGTAGAAGATTGATGCATTACAAACTGGTTGTTGCAAGGTCCTTGGGAACAGGGGTGGCGTGGGGAGCTCATAATAGACTTTGCAGAGGCACAAAACATCATTACTGTTCGATGGACCCGGTGCAGCGAGAAGAGACCAGGGGACTTGGCTGTTGCTCAACACTTACTGAAAAGGCGTGACAGACAAAAGTTCAGACTGTTACTGGTACCAATGTCTTTATTATAGGAAAAGCAGAAGAGTTGACTATTGTATTTATGAGTGCACTTTAAAGAAACTTGTTCATGATCATACACATTTATTTACAAAGTACAGCTTTGTGCACCTGCTAAAAACGAGAAATAAAAGGTTAATGTGGAGTGAAATACGATGAAATTGGATTGGCTTTCTACCCCACCAGGACATCACACAAGCGATAAACACCCGATGACACAAGGTGCCACCATGCGGATGAGGATCGCCGTGGAGAGGTCCCAGAAACCGCGTTCAGACAATTGGCCATATTTATGGCCTGCCTATATTGCGGCCCCTGGCAAAAGCCAGAGTGGGGCTTCAAATAACAAAAAAATTTCGTCCTAACAAGGACGAAACACGTTAATGATGCAGTAACGATGAAATGAATGAATGAATGAATTTCTACCCCACCAGGACATCACACAAGCGATAAACACCCGATGACACAAAGTGCCACCATGCGGATGAGGATCGCCGTGGAGAGGTCCCAGAAACCGCGTTCAGACATTTGGCCATATTTATGGCCTGGCTATATTGCGGCCCCTGGCAAAAGCCAGAGTAGGGCTTCAAATGACAAAAAATTTCGTCCTGAAAAGGACGAAACTGAATTACTAAATATAACGATGAAATGTTACTAACAGCAGCATTTGTTTTTCGGGATGTAATGCGATGCATCTTTAAAATATCGTGTTTGGGAAAAAATAATTCACACAGATCATGGAAATAATAGTACATAAGTTCAATGCGATTTTTGATTGTCCAAGAAGATTGTTTGACATTCCTGAGTAACGCATGCATATTGTAAGCATGTTATGTCATTTTATGTCAGCTGCATTGCTGTTGTGAACCAATACACAGATGAATTGCTTCCCTTGATCTATTAAGTAACAGGCTCTTCGTAGAACGCCAAACTTGTAATAAGACAGTGCCTAGCCTGATATCTGAATTGACCTCTGGTATCATTGATAACATAATCTTTTTCTGACTGACGTGGCTCTTTTTCTGGGGAGCACATTCTCATTTTTACGCTCTTTGAATGATCATACAATTTATTTTAGTTTACGAGAACAATGCCATCTCTGCCTTATTCTATTTTAATATCTTAATATACTTATTGTCCCGACTTCTTCTAACATTTTAGTTCAAAAGCCAGTACCAATCAAGAGCTGCCTATCACCGTGTGGGAGACAATTTTTAGTTATTTTGAAGCGGCACAATGAGTCGTCCAGGGACCGCAATATAGCCCGGCCAAAAATACGGTCTAATGGCTGAATGCGGTTTCCGAGACCTCTCCAATGGTGATCTTCATCCACATAGTTAAACTTTGTGTCATCGAGTGTCTATCGCTTGTGTGATGTCCTATTGGGGTAAAAAATACTACTACTACTAAATCAAAAGCCTTATTACCACAGAATGTCCATCATTTAAATAGGTTTGTTGCCACAAAAACATGAATGTTCTCTTAATTATTAAAGTAAAACTCATCCTAATTTCTGGTTGCCAATCTCCATTGTTTTTAGCTACTGACACTAGAGAAAACAAGGGTGGTGTCTCTACAATGGAGGTTGCCCACAGTGTATCAGTTGCTATAGTATGTTCCTATGTCGCACCCTCAAACTTAAACAAAGGTCTCAAATACCTTTGTACTAATCATTATTATTGTTCGCCGGTGGGCTAAGAGTGGCCATACCATTATGAATGTGTAATGTACAGTTGCACAGGTGCTGCTGTTGATTTAAAAAATCAAATTACTTGATCTTTGCTTGACTAATAGTTTCTGTACCAATAAAATAAAAATAACAGTAATTGACATTCATATGTTACCTAAAACCATTCGCATAAAGATTGTTTTAGGCAGCAGTTCACATGTGCAGCGATACGTGGTTATTTTTTCGATAACATAGCCTGCATACAAAGACATATTATGTTTTCGAAACTCACGGAAGACTAAACAAGGAGACAAATCACATGGGATTAAAACACCCATGAACTGGGTTACACTTACGTAAATGAGAAAAAGAGCGTGCAGTTTATCTTGCACACACCTGGCGAAACAACAAGGTGCTAAAAGAGTTAGCAGCCGTTGTGGACCAGGCTAGGACGAGGCCGAACGCGAGGGCTAGTCCTACCATCGTCCCCATACGTTTCCTCAAGGCTGGGCAAATTCAAAATGGTAAAATCAACAAAAACGCTGTATGCAATTGCTTGTTGTTGTTGTTGTTGTTGTTTTTTTTTTTTTTGCGTGTCTATGCCTTGGGTTTTCAAACCGATTACTACTAAAACATGTGCAATTTGATGTTTTGCAAAGTTCACGTCACAGGCTAATTGTATAAGTTTCATAAGTGTTTTCTTTTAAAAAAAAAAAAATTTAAATACCGCATATAGGGTTAAATACACATGTCTTATCGGCGTTTTACTCCCTCCAAAAAACGTCGTTTAGAAAACTTGCAATTTCAACAATAATCATCATTTTAAATGATGTATAGCTCCTCTACAAGTCTCATTAGGAGTGTCATTAGTTCGGTCAAAGGAAAAGAAAAACTGTATAATTAAAAATTCGCTAACATTGATGTATACCCATAGAAGTTCAATGATGAAATGCGTGATAGAGGATAAGACAGCAGCCACAGGATTTTGATTTTGGAAAAAGATGTTCTTATAGGCACGCCTAACAGATATCAGCCTTATGTTTCTCTTAAGCTAAAATGAATGTCTATTATCGTAAATCAATGCATTTTTCGGGCCTGTAAAATAGTGATACAAATTTGGACCGATATCGTGTGTGGCTAACTATAGTCATGTCAGTCAAAATACGTACTGAAACTGGTTGTGAGCTACCATGCAGTGAGTGTGAATTTTTTTGAAATTACATAATATGCCCAAACACAAAGCAATCACAAATAATTAAGTGACACAGTTTTATTTTAAACTGAAAATCAAGGGAGACAAACACAACACGTAGGTACCAGAAAATCACCAACAAGGGAAAAAATGTAGCAAATGTCTGGATAATTAGCATGTGTTAATGTTGAAACTTCTTTTTTTACAAAGGAGGATAGGAGTTGCACTGCTGCCAGCATCTTGCGTTGGATTAATTATGGACAATGAAAGAGATGCAATGAATCCACATCACTCGCCAGAATGGCAGACTTGGGAATTAATGCAATGAGGATAACCCAACTAACTAACTAACTAATGAAAGAGATCTGAAAGAAATATCTGAAAAAGAAATGTTACAGTGGTAGAAAGAAAACATCAAGAAAGGAAAAGAACGTGAAAATATGTCTGCCAGTGATCAAGATTTTTGCCAGAGTGTCAATGCAGTGATTTCTCTTAATTAACTTACCTAGTAATAGGTGTTTTTAAGGACGAACTTTTTTGTTATATGAAGCGCCACCCTGGCTTTTGCCAGGGGCCGCAATACAGACAGGCCATAAATATGGCCAATTGTCTGAACGCGGTTTCTGGGACCTCTCCACGGCGATCCTCATCCACATGGTGGCACTTTGTGTCATCGGGTGTTTATCGCTTGTGTGATGTCCTAGTGGGGTAGAAAGTCAGTCAGCCAGTCTGCAGTGATATAACTTTTTTAATATGATTTCTCCAAAAACAGTGAGCAGCCAATGGGTCATACAAAAGTGAGCGATAGTATTTGTACAGACAACATCAGTACAGAAAACAATGAACATGAAGGCAATGAGAACACATAGTGTAAGGATGAATGTATGAAAGAAGTAACAAAAGACACGAATGACAGTGCATTGGGTGATAGAAACACACCATCCGTACTGAAAGAAAGTGAAACGAGGATGAAGAGTGAAAAAATAAAAAAAAATTTTTTAAAAACTCCTATTTATAAGCAGGAACATTATAAAAGAATCATCATACTATATAAGTGACTACATTTGGCTAATACAATACATCTTACGTATCATGTGGCAAATTATTCTGATAATATTCCAAACAAACAATCTAGAGTTGTTCTGTATTATCCAAAGTATCCATATCCTACAACTCTATGTGACTATATTTACAAATCCTGCTACAACTCACAACTATCTGTAATTACAGAAACTTGTCAAACGTCTTAGAAGTGCTTCACTACTAATTTTGCTTTTTGCTGAAACTATTACTTTTATAAATGATCTATTTTAAACATTCTCCACATTCTATGATCACACGACTGTTTATAAGTTGACGAGCTTTTGTAAGATTATATCTGTTTTCGTTCTTACGGAACGGTCACATGGTTATATTTTTCCAGTCATGTATAAATTTTGAAACGAATAATAGTAACAACAGTGTAACGCTGCACTGGATTTACAAATATGACAAACACACGGAATACATTAGAACTGATGTGCCTACCAGCAATGATGTCAAGACTGTCGCCAGAGCGTTGATAATGTTCGAATACAATTGTAGCTCTCACTTTGATCAGCATGTGATGGTGGTTTTATATTGTCTGATTCCACTACTCACCCCTTCCCCCGCCGTCCTGCACCTACCCCTCAGAGACAAAGATTAATAAGATTATGATGTAAAATCAACAGGGTTAACTATTAAGTCAAATTGCATATGCCTATTTCTGTGACAATTAGCCTTGTATGTAAACAATGTGGCTCACAAATATGACACTATAGGATCATTTAATTGTTTCCTTCCATCTTAGGACTGATATCGTCTGTTTTTTTGTTTAACTGTGTGTATCCGAGTCGCCATATGTGCGTTCTTAGGTCGATACACATGACAATAAGTGTGCCATAGAATACTTACATACGTGGCATATACAACAAATTTCTCAAGTTGTTAGTGGTCATCAGGGGATGTCAGCACATTAAGTAGGTACAGTACAGACTCCAACAAGGGAAACAATACAAATCCATGTCTTGATACAGTTCAGCTGCTTATATAATGCATGTGATTAAGGAATCAGCCATTCTATATGCATCGATTCGTTAAAATCAGACCGCCAGTAGCAGGTTTTCACGTCTTGTGCCAATCTAACTAAGATACTGCGTTTGATGTACGTGCACTGAAGTTTGAAACATAACATCATAAAACACATTCATTCCAACTGCCTATCAAATGTGTGTGGGAATTGTCATTCACGCACTACAACAAATAGGTTAAATATTTTGCATGCAATTTTTGGCAGGTATACGTAGATATGCCTAATATAATTTGTAACACCGAAAGTACTCTGGCGTGTGGGAGTTATGCCTCTGAGCCTGAGAATTTAGGGCTGCATGGCTGGGTACATTCAGCATCAACAGTTTTATCTAGTAGAAACGACCCCCGCCCCATATAACTGACCGGAAAAGTTCTTTTATTGATTTGTTGCAATAAATAAAGAAATGCACAATAACCTGGGCCTCAAATGTAGTTCGAATTAAACATTGTAGTCATGTGGTAACTAAAAATGTAACCCATGTAATTGTCAGGGTTTGGGAGGAGTTAACACTTCATGTATAATAAACACAAGAAAAACAGAAAGTGTTTGTCATTTATAGAAAGAGATAAACCGATAAAGAGTATCTATTTAAAAAAAAAAAAAAAAAAAAGCACAAATAAAAGCCCTAACCATAAAAAAAAAAAAAAAAAAACGAAAGTACTCAAATTGGGAAACGCTGCGTTCATTGTGGTCCAGGAAAATGATAATGGTTAACCACTCTTTGATTTTCAGATATCATGCATATAATCTATCGCCTCAATCAAACTGTCTATATATGTATACACTGGGGCACGATGTGCTTGTATCTGTCTTGGATAGAACATACAATCAAATATATTATTCAGTGTGCTTCTCATACAGTTTTATCACTGTTGTTGTTTGTTTTTTGACAATATTGCTGTCAATGCTGATTGACTCTTCATTGATTTTACAATTCACATACTATTCCTAAACCCAGGACCTTCCAATCCGTAGGCGAGAGTCTAGTCGCTGTGTGCTGTTAAAGATCGCAGATTGCGGACAGGCACAATCGCCCACACAAGTAAGCAATGTACTTGATGATAATTATGAACGTTCGAGAAATATCAATACTGTCACTGTTACACAATGAAATAATTGCAGGTTTTGAAAACAGTTTGATAGAACTTGCATAGTTTCTAACAAAAAGTCACTCGAACTGTCATAATGGTTAATGTCACGGAAGACCCCATAGTTGTTGTTTGTTTTTTTTTTAAAATAGAAATCAATTGACTGTGTTTCCATCTGTTGCAGCACTATTTATTTTTGTTTCCATTTTTATTTGATTCATTGAGTCGATAAATCTGATATCTCAATCACCTGGACGTCTTACGAGAGCCGCAGCAGTGTAGCGGCTAAGACTTTGTCAGCCAACCAAAATTTCTTGCATTCGAATCCGCACCAGGCGGGTATGCGAAGAACAAAAATAACACCAGCTCTCATGTCGACCCGGCATTAAATGGCATCAGGAACATCGCGGAAGTAAAGGCTACGGGACTAACGTGCATCACTCATCTAGTACCGAATGATCTATAAAAAGGCCTCATGCCAACACAAAAGTAGGGACCGCCTGGTGCGTCACTGTCAGGAACAGAGCTTTTACTTTTTTCACTTTTACCAGGACGTCTCAGTAGTACAGGGACCTTCATATAGACCAGGTAGTAATGTGTTTAATTGCCTAGCACGGCAAAAATATAATCTCAGTTAAACCATTTAGGACGCAACATTAACGACACAGAATAGTTAGTTATGACATGAACGCAACCTGAGAACTGTTTAGCTTTAGCCTTTATCAGTAAGAGAAGAGCTGCATCTTTTGTTCCAGTCTTCTGCCAACCCAGCTCGTGTGTCAGTGTTTATACCAAGTTTTTTTTTTCCTCCGAAGTCGGAGTACATCTGCCGGAGAGGCGGGGAACGAGTACTGCAAACAAATAAGCCAGTAAAACGGATGTACACGCAAAACTCAGGTCAAGGTAAAAGCCAAAAGTCCATTTTGGACGAACAACCGCGACTTACCGCCGGAATTCACAGCCGGTGAACAAGAAGAAGAAGCAGAAGAATACCAAGTTTGACTCTGGTTGTAAATAACCTTCAAGGGAATTCGTCCCAAACTGTTTATCATTGACTCTTAAGTGCTTTAGCACAAAAATACTTATAGTGCTGTCCACGTGGAGACAGTGTATTGATGAAAAGAACATTGTATGGATGTCTGGATCTGTTTCGGTTCATGCTTGATTTACCAGTGGAGAGGATCTCATCCATCTAGGTTAAGTAACCTGTTGTATACTGGACGGCAGCCCGCCTGGACACTTAGTGCCATTTTACTGACATCACTGCATATCCTGCAATAATAATCTTTGTTGTGTCATGATGCATTCCTAGGTGTCCATTAGAGTCACTTTTGTTCTTGATTCATCAGTGACATTTGTTTGTCATATTCTTGACTTCCATTTTCAGAGTCTTACATATGTTATAATGATTACTACTATTCTAGATTCAGAATTGATTGTGTCATATCTCTTCAAGTTCTTGTAGATTAGGGTGTGTGTGATTGTAAGATTGTCAAATCCATTGTTGTATAATTGTATGACTGCAATAGGTTTGCTACCTAGTCTCGGGGCTATCAAGTAGTGAGAATGTCAGACCAAGTTGTGCCTAGAAATATTTATAAATATGTAGTGCCATAATTTGAGTCGCCTCACCTCTGAGGTGTGTTGAATGTTTACTAGAACAGCGGGATTCCGCCTAGACCAATGCGAGCCAACATTTCAACATAACTACATCCAAGTGCCTTGTTGGCTCATTAGGGAAAACCCTAATAAAGACACGTGACATCTATTATACGAAACATCGTGAAAAAAATAAAAATCGACATATCAAAAAGGAAGGACGATACCGCGTACCGTTGGGTACCACCAACAACAAAAAGCCCTGTATGTACTATCATGGGCCCAGCCAGGCAGACTTGCTGCTACATAATTGATATAATTCAGTAAGTCTGCTAAGACTATCACAACACAATCTCTGCACACGAAACAGTGACGAATAATTACGTTACACCGTTTTATTATAATGTGAAAAGCAAGGGAAATAAACTCAACACGATACAACGTCAAAATTTTCACATCTAACCCTAACCCTAACCCAAACCCTAACCCTAACTCTACCCCTAACCCTACCCCTAACCCACACCCTACCCCTAACCCAAACCCTAACCCAAACCCTAACCCTAACCCAAACCCTAACCCTAACCCTACACCCTACGCAACCGTATGATGACATGTAAGTATGTCAATACGGACGGACTATCCGAGATCATAGATACACCAGTCAATATGGGGTGTCGAGACTGTGGGCCAGTCTATTATGATAGGGGAGTTGATGCTGTTATATGACAGTACCCTCCCCCATACACCGACTACTGCTCTCTCTCTCTCTCTCTCTCTCTCTCTCTCTCTCTCTCTCTCTCTCTCTCTCTCTCTCTCTCTCTTCGAAGGATTTGAGTGTCATCACCTGACGATATTTTTTGTAACTGACCTTTATATCCCTGTCTATCTGGACTAAAATGAGGAGCAGGAATTGTAATGAGCATTAAAGGCGGCTAGTGTAATATTTACCACACCATCTTTCAAGTAACAGTACAACTAATACTACTACCACCACCACGGAAACTAAAATAATGTCACTGTTGTCTGTTTTACCATCAGAGTACACAGGGAGTCGTGAGCCAGAAGATTTGACGCCGCATGGCTAGTGCTGTCGCCACGGACTGGTCAGGTAAGGATGAGTAATTTCGCTCCCCGACAGAAAAACATCATTACCGCACTTTTGAAGAGACAGGTTTTTCGCCATCCTCAGCTAATCGTCGACGATAGAGAGGATATATGTCATTGCCAGTGATAGTTTCGGTATGTAAGTCTTTTGGGTATCGTTTCATGCATGTTCCATCAGATATGCATGGTGAATTATTGTCGATTAGGCCGCAAAGGGCCAGGAATAATGTTTTTGATGACGACTTAAAAAAAATATGGATCAATGTTTGGCATCTGGTATTTCTGCTGGGATGACTTAATCAATGTGATCTGGTGTGATTTTGTTGATGATCTAAATCAACATGTGTGCACGTGCCAATCCTCTTTTTTACCATTTGGTGGAATACATCCAACAGCGGGTCTCTCCAAAAACACGATGCTTGACAATGAAATCCATTACAGGTTTCAATTTTTGTTTAAACACACGCGATGTAATATAATGACAATCCGATGATAATTGTCCAGGTAACAAAAGTTCTTTGATTTCATCCCACGTAGGATTGCATGTAAAAGTGATAAATAAAACTGGACGGCCATGTGCGCGAACAAATGTCATTGCAACGTGTGCATATTCATGAATGTGTCGTAGACTCCCTGTAAATGTTGCTGGTAATATGACCATTTTCCCCAACTCATTGGGATTAACATTGCCATCATTAACAACTGCACTTAGTTTGATTTAATCGAATATAGAGGAGTCGCTCGGTTTCAATTTTTGCGTACATATCGACAATGTAATGGTGGAACTATTGTTGACATTTTAAGATATGATTGTTAGAGTTTTCACGAACCATCTTTCGATATGAATAATAATTCATGGCACTGACTTTCTTATTCTTCTCCTCATATGTTTGTGGATTTCTCAATTTGATGTTGAAATGATATCCATCTTCTCCTTGCCAAAATAAAACTGGATATTGCAATCCGTCATATGGGCGATGAGTTTCTTAGACTCGCTGAACATCACCATTTCTGCGATGAAGAATTAAATCACGCGAGGTAAAGTCTTCGCCAACCATAACAATTACCACTTCATCAATTGTTGTTGATGCATTGTACTGTCTTTGTGTTGGCCAACTGGTGTTTTGTTAGCTCTGAGTACAACTTTGTAGACATCAGCTGGCATTTGTTAAAGAGCAATTCTGAACAATCTAATTAATTTGTTGTGTTGATCAAATAAAGTTTGTAAAGCAGCAACTATTTCTCGTTGTGTCCCTTTATTGAATCGACAACGTTGATTAACTTGTTAATCAGTGTTTCCCATGAAATAAATCTGAAGAAATTTGTAATCTGCTTCAGGCAGTGGTAGTAAGGAGCCAGCACGATGATAAATCTGGCCTTGCACTTTGAATGTCGGCATGAGATTCTCGTGCACAATATTCGTTGCACCGAATGATGTCATCTGGAAACACGAATTGTATTTGCGAATGTTTGCCAAGAAATGTTTCGACTGGCCTGTTTCACCTGCTACCAATGATGATAATGGTTCGGGTGGTGAATGTAATACTGGAAATTTAACTTTGCCACCAGCGCAGCACATACCCGGCGTTTCATTCTTAAATTTAAAGGCACTGCAATGTACTCACAATTTATCCATTTTGCCAATAAGCACCCGTGGATGAAGACTGTAATCATAATTGCTGTTGTAATGGAATGCACCAAGATTCAAATAAACATGCAGTGTACGCCTGGATAAAATGCTGCGCATTCTAACGGTTTCCAGTCACGCTTTCCGTTGCTCGACTGTTTCTGATAAACGGACTTGAGCAATGCGTGCTCTATTGGCTTCCAATCTTGCTTCTCGTTGCTCGTCTGATTGAGACGATCTGGCTGCAGCAGTGTGCACTCGAAAGTTTTCGAGTCTTGCTTTCCGTTGCTGGTCTGATTGAGATGAACGGGCTTTAGCAGTGAGCACTCGAATGATTTCCAGTCTTACCTCATGTTGCTCGTCTGTTTCTGAAGCAATTAATACCCTTCTCTAGCGTGTTTTAGGTGTAGATGGACCAATCGCTTGTTGTTTGGGAGGCATAACTGCACATTTTGACAAAATGGTGAACAGCGTGTGAATTTAGTGAGCGCTGATCATTAATAGCTTGTTCGTCCTCACGCACTGAATGAAATGTGACTTGAAGTATCACTAAAATAAATGCAACAATGAGCATGAGATAACAATTTATTTTGACTCAAGAGGAAATGCATAGAAACTGTGCAGCAAATAGTAAGAAAAGGCGGTAAACGATATGAATAGGTTTCCAGTGTAGCAGTAAGATCTGTGGTATATGTCTTGCGACTGTGTAAATGTATATAACTCTTTTTGAATAATAGGAGAAAGCCAACCAAAATTGTGTAGACATGTAAAATATAGCAGTTCTGAATAATGAGAATAATAATAGTAACACGCTAGACAATATGATAAAGCCAACAGATAATGTGTCTACATTTATCATTGTGGGATTTAAGAAGTGGTCCACACATGTATTTCAAGTTTAAAAAATGTGCATAATGACTGATGTCAGTGAAATAAATGCGCTCACCTGTTGAGATATTTCTAGATTCTAACACTGACCTGAGACGGAATTTCATATACATTTATATAATTCTTTTGTATAACAGAAGAAAGCCAACCAAAACTGTTGTACTCATGATTATGAGTATGAGAAAAATAACAGATGATGATTAATGATAATGTGTATACATTTATCAATGCGGGATTTAAGAAGTGGTCCACACATTTTAGGTTAACAATAAAAAAAAAATAAAAAAATGTACATACTGATTAATGTTACTGAAATAAATGTTCTTACCATTTTAGATATTTCTAGATAACACAACTAAAAACCGATGGCAATTGTTTTCCTTGTAGTATAACTTAAATATCGAGGGCGGATGTTGACGATCGAGCGCCACTACTACGCATGCACGGTAAAAATCGATCGCACATGTGCATTAACTAACGTGGCTATAATTTAATGTCACTTAAAATGGAAATATAAGTTTAAAAGATTTTTCCAAAAATTGTCGCACACTATCTCTAACAATGACAGGTTGAATTTCAAACTATGATGGGTGTATTAAAACAAACAAATCCTGAAAATTTCAGCTAAATCGGTTCAGTAGTTTCCGAGTCTATAGACTATAAACAAACACACAAACATTTTTATATATATATATATATATATATATATATATATATATATATATATATATATATATATATATATATATATATATATATATATATATATATATATATACAAAACACACAAACATTGACTTATATATATATATATATATATATATATATATATATATATATATATATAAGTCAATGTTTGTGTGTTTGTATATATATATATATATATATATAGATATATATATATATATATATATATATATATATATATATATACTAGCTGTACCCGGCCACGCGTTGCTGTGGCATAGTTTGGCTAAATGGAAATGAAAGAAAATAGAAATCGCACGTGTCTAATACAATCATTGTCTTCTCAGATATAGAGGTAGTCTTTGATCCCCCCCCCCCCTCACCACCACAACTAAATCCACCTACTACTCTCTCCCCCATCAAAGGTTTTTGGAAAAAAAAGGCAATGGAAATCGCACGTGTCTTATATAGTTAATGTCGCAATCATTCTCTGCACAGATATAAAGATAGTCTTGTTTTACAACTTTAGAACACGCACCTTATAATTGTGTCTTTATATTAGTGGTCGTTTAAATGGTGTTATTAACACAGTAACAAAAATGGTTATTTGGTTATCACATGCTAAAGCTGTTTGTATTTTTATAGGAGACGGAAGTAAAGCTACAACTGCACTTGTAAATAACAAAGTAAGTCGTAAAAAAAAAAAAAAAAGCGTTAGTAAAATATAAACAAATTAGGTAATGAGAACTTGAAAATCACGTGTAAAGCTCTTTAAGTTCTCTTAAATTTAAGTCATTACCCCCTCCCCTCCCCTCTTCCACCGACTACTGCTCTCTCCCTCTTCGAAAGATTTGAAAATCATCACCTGGCGATATTTTGTTGTTCTTGTAACTGACAATGACATCCCTGTCCATTCGGACTAAAATGGGGAGCAGGAATTGTAATAGGTATGGAATGGGGCTAGTGTAATATTTACCACATCATCCTTCAAGTACCAGTACAACTACTACCACGACCACCACCACAGTAGCTAAAAATAATGTCACTGCTATCTGTGTTACCATCGGAGTAGACAGAGAGTCGTGAGCTAGAAGATTTGGTTCCGCATGGCTAGTGCTGTCGCCACATACTGGTCAGGTTAGGATGCCTAATTTCGCTTCCCGACAGAAGAACGCCATAACGTTACCGGCGGTCTTCACATGAGAGCACTACGGTGTAACAGCACAACCACAACTATTACTGCTGCTGCTACTTTAAGTGGGTAAAGCAGTTACTGTGACTTAAAGCTCTCTCAGTTAACAGTTGCCCCCCCCCCCCCCCCCCCCCCCCCAAATTCACCAACTCTTTACCTCATTGAAGTAGGAAAAAAAAAAAACACTTGAAAAGCAAATGAAAACAGGAAAAAAAAAAAAAAACATAATTAGGAAATGAACGCTATGGTGAACAGCACAGCTTAAAATTCCAACGCAGATGAAATAACTAAATCTAAATGAAAATAAATGGAAAGCTATGAAATTTCAGCGTAACCATGCAATCGGAAAGTTTAAAAATGCAATCATAAGTATGCGAAATGGTCAAATGTAATTATCAAATGGTTTACCCATTTACTTGTCTTTTTTTTTAGTATTAAGGGCAACATGGCTAGTGCTGTCACCACGACAGAGCAGATGAGGATATTATTTTAGTCCGGGGTAAAAAAAAATTAACTACTGCGGATTCGAACCCTGGTCTCCCGCATAGGAACCCAGTGTTCTAACCATTCGACCAAGCAGCCACTTCGGAGCAACGAAAAGAGAACTAAACTAGAGATGTGTGTCCCTACTACTGTGTCCTGACTATAACACAACTCAAAACCGCAGACAATTGTTTTCTCATAAACAGATACTCCTGATATATTAATGAAACAGCACAACAATAGAAATCGCACGTGTCTAACACGGTTAATTAAGTTAATGTCGCAGTCAATGTCTGCGCTGACGTCGAGATAGTCCTTGATCCCCCCCCCCCAATCGATGGTTGTTTAAAGAAAAAAAAAACAGAAAATAGAAATCGTGTTTAATATGGTTATTGTGGCAAATATAGAGATTGTCTTGTTTGCTGTACCACGACCTACTCTATGTATTAGAGAAGGCGTTGACTGCACGTAACTCGCCGGCGAATAGTGGAAGCCTTGCGTTCTGACTACGGCGCATACGCAATTACTAACGTGGCTATAATTAGATGTCACTAACAATTTAAATATTAGTTTCGAACATTTTTGCTTAAATTGTCGCAAACTATCTCTAACAATGACAGGTGATGGGTGAACATCCGGTATCAAAACAAACATATCCTGAAAATTTCAGCTAAATCAGTTCAGTAATTTCCGAGTCTATAGCTCATAAACAAACACACAAACATTGATTTATATATATATATATATATATATATATATATATATATATATATATATATATATATATATATATATATATATATACATTATATATATATAAAGAGAGAGAGAGAGAGATAGAGAGAGAGAGAGAGAGAGAGAGAGAGAGAGAGAGAGAGAGAGAGGAGGCGGAAAGAGAAAAGAGGTGATTGGAAGAAAGGAACAGTTTTGCATACATGGATGTCCTGTATAAAGAATGGCTTTGATTATTCACCATATCCTGCAAGTTTAGTTTATGTAACTGCATTTTGATTCGACGAAATCCCTGTGCGGGTCCCGGGGGCCTAATGTAAGGAAAACAAGAATAGACCCACTATCGAATAGCATGTCGTAAGAGTCGACTAAGGGAGAGCTTCCTTCAAAGTCGCAGTGCACCTGCCTATGAGGCAAGGAACCAACTGTGGCATGCACATGAATCATATCTGTAAAACGGATGCACATGCAACAATCAGGTTCTGGGAAAAGACACAAAGTGCAGAATTGGTCGAACAACCAGAATTTCCGCCTGAGTTTACAGCCGTTGCAGGTGAAGAAGAAGAAGCAGAAAGATCTAAATGTAAAGCCCCACCTCAGGCTGTCGTCTGGGGAGCTTATAAAGGTTTTCTGTGACTTGCTCTTGGGGGATTCTCGTCCGAAAGGTGGCACTTTGTGTCGGCAGATGTTAATCGATGGCTGTGCGGTCCTGGTGGAGTTTTTTTTTTTTTTTCATCGAACACCGGCTGTGAATTCCAGTGGAAGGTCCCGGGTAATCGTCCGCTTGGACTTTTGGCTTTCACCTGGACCTGATTTTTGCGTGTACAACCGTTTTTTATTTCCCTGCCTCATGGGCAGCTGTACTCCGACTTCGAAGGAAGACGTCAGGCCTATTTCTAGGGTGACTGTGGCCATTGTTTTGTGTGGGTCGAGACGTTGCCTGATTTGTGTGGTGTCCGCTTTGTCTCCTTCTCCGCAGGTATTGCCCCCGGAGTACCCCTTTGGGGCAGCCCCCTGTGGAACAGTTGGCCCTCAAGGGAAGGCAGGGGCAGATCATGGGCATTCCCCGCCATCCAAGGAGGCTTCCATGCATACAGAGCCGGCACATGGCGCTCTGGTTCTGGGCTCACCCAAGGAATCGTCACGTCCTGCACATGCCTGCTTAACCTCACAACCGTATCAAGCCTCCCGCTCGACAGGGGCTGCGCCCTCTGGAAGTCAGCGGGGAGCAACCCGTGGGTTTTGGACTTTTGTGACTACACAGATAGGTACATTCTTTTTTTTTTCTTCGCACGTTGGATTTCTTTGACGAGCCGTTAGCCCGACAGAATTTTACATCCTGCATCAGGCATATCGTTATCAGTTTTGTCCCAACACTCGGGCCAGTGGGGTCTTTGGGTGTGGACATTCGGTCTTTTTCAGTTCAATACAAATTTTGATGGTCAGATTTTGATCCGTATGATCTAGTTTTGTCAGACATTTAGGTTTAGTCATCCGACGGATGGTTGCTGTTGTGGTGTACCACAGCGCGGTGACGACGACACTGAGGGTTAACCGAGGATGTACATGAATGGCCAGCCTATGGATGGTTGCTGTTGTGGTGCACCTCAGCGCGGTGACGACGACACTGAGGGTTAACCGAGGATGTACAAGGATGGCCAGCCTATGGATGGTTGCTGTCGTGGGGTACCTCAGCGCGGTGACGACGACACTGAGGGTTAACAGAGGATGTGCAGTGAACAATGTTCTCTTTACTCCGCAGTCTTTTAACCAAGGGTTGTAATTTTGGCTGTACGTTTGGCAAACCTACTCATGTTCCTAATGAGTTTTGATAACATTTTTCACCCAAGCGTTTGGGGGCGGGCTGATGAGAGCCACAAGGACACATCACCTCTGGGGGCCGCCAAACTCCGAGATCCCCTGTCAGCTCTGTTAATGCTCATTTGAGACATTATCCGTGGCGCACGACGAGGACGTGCTGTAGGGGTCTTGCGTGAGGTTCCGTACAACCAGGATAGTGAAGGACTGGCGCCCGAGTGACGTACGGAGTATCTCCTTATACTCATCATGTTGGACTTAACTTCCCCTCACGCCTGTGATATAAATCACCGCGCCACCTGGTGGGGGTTGAACGTCACTCTCTTCCCCTACGAACCAAAAGACTAGAATAAACCACTTTTGTCTTTTCTGGATGATATGAGCGCCCCGGGATGTGTGTTAGGCATTTAATAAATTGGAAATTTTGGGGGAAAGTGAGAGAAGGGTAGGATAGAGATACACATGCGGGCGAGAAGCAAGCAAATTATAGTTAGGAGAAGAGACACACAGACGCGCGCACACACACACACACCACAGAGAGAGAGAGAGAGAGAGAGAGAGAGAGAGAGAGAGGAAGAGAGGGAGAGAGAAAGAGAGAGAAAGAGAGAACCACAGATAAAAACCTTCTGTCTATACCCCGTATATAGGTATGCTTTCTTTTATGCTTTATGTGCCACATAGAAATTGCAACTGAGTGTTTGGAAAATGCAGGTTATAGACATGTGACTGGGACAGGAAGAAAAGAGGCGCACAAAAAGAGAGTGAGGAGAGGTGAGAAGGGATGTATGTTTTGCATGCACTGTAAATAAAATAATATTGATGTATCATTCATTGGGTCATATAACTTTTCATTGCGTAACTGAATTGTGTATGTATGTATGTAAGTTGTACCCCACCAGGACAGAGCGATAAACACCCGGTGACGCAAAGTGCCACTATGCGGATGAGGAACACCTGTGGAGAGGTCCCAGAAAACTCGTCCAGCCTTCAGGCTATATTGCGGCTACCGACAAAAGCCCCGGTAGGGCTTCGAAATGAGTAAATATGGAGTCCCACATGGGGGCAACCTTAGCTATGAATTTTCAGTAAACCAAAAAGTTGGAAAAAAAAATGAAAAAAAAAAAAATAAATGCATTTTAAAAAAAGTTTTTTTTTTGTAGCCCCATAGTGGCTGTAGTAATGGGCCCAAATCAAACCGAACGGTCGAACGGGATTGCTGGTACCTGTACCTGGTCGAACAATTTCCAGATGGTGACACTTTGTGTCACCGAGTGTACGGTTTCGTTGAGGTTGAACCACACCAAAATTGTGTGCGATATATGGATCTGTGATCGGTTATGTCCCTTAGAATAATATCCATGTATGTACAACATTTATGTCACGTGGAGTTTAAATGTAAACCTATTTGGGTAAAACGTAAATCAGAACGCCGACGCATTTGCCAGGATCACTGGGGTCAAGGACCTGTACAACTGTGCAATGGGAGGGAACTGTGCAGTGTTCATGATGGAATGTGAGCCACGATCGTCATGCTAGGCATGAGAGAACTCATGTGGAGGTGATGAACTGTGTGTTGATATTAGACGTAGTTCACTCCATGAAGTCAGAGGAGCAGTTAGCTCTACGATTTGGGAGAAAGACAACGCACCGTCAGAGACCTGAGAAATGATGTCATTATTAGGTGAGCAGTTGTAACGCTGGATCATGGAACTCGGGTGACGTGTGTGAATGTATGTTCAAGTCTGGGTTTTGTGTGTGAATGTATGTTCTAGTCTGGGTTTTGTGTGTGAATGTATGTTCTAGTCTGGGTTTTGTGTGTGAATGTATGTTCTAGTCTGGGTTTTGTGTGTGATTGTATGTTCTAGTCTGGGTTTTGTGTGTGAATGTATGTTCTAGTCTGGGTGTTGTATGTGAATGTATGTTCTAGTCTGGGTTTTGCCAGACTTTTGACCATTGATATGTTTAGTATAAAGAAACCAACTGCCTGTTTTCACCTCTGATCTGCTAACTAAAGTGCTGACCCCCCTGCAACTGAAATATTTGCTTTATGTATACAAATCCAACAGTGCAAATTCCAGATGCCCCCTTTAACATCCACATAATTTTTTAATGAGGGACAAGTCACAGCCGCACAGGCCACTACTTTACAGAAGCATGTTGTCCTGTTTGGGAAGGAAAGTCTGAGGTTAAGAAAGCAGTCTAGAATAACTACAGTTGATAATAGTGGGTCCATGAGTACACAGACATGACTGACATGCACGATGTAACGCTATATGTGGTGACCAGAGAACCTTGTCTGTTGAGATCACTGAGACAGAGATTTAATTAAATGAAGACTTGCCAGCTGATTCTAACTCACACATATTTGATCTGTAACATAACAAGGTACAGCTGTATGCACCTGCCAAAAATGAATACAAAAAATTCATTCCTGAAATCTGCAGTTTACAATCAGTCAAATATTTCTAGTGTACTGGTAAGCAAAACGAATCTTGCTTTGGCATATTATTTGTTGCTAGAGATCACTGGTTGTTTTGTTTTGAAAATTATCCCCATCATAAAAATAAAGACTTGTTTTCAAACATTCTATGTCGATTATAGGAATTGAAGAGTAAATGATGTATGTGAGACAATTACATCTGATAACTTTAATGATATTTACAAACGTATACAACATGGTAGTTGTTTCCCTTGTGCGCTTGCCAGTTGGTCATGTGTACCGGTCCCTCTGGCGCTGTGAGAAGATACCGAGGGATCTGGCTAACGCTCAACACTCAATGGAAAGAGGAGACAAATATACCATTAGACAGTTATTGGTGCCATCGTAACTGCATCTATTCGCTTGCTGCTGAAGATAGGGACGGATCACTTACAGGGGTGTCCTGAGTGCTCTGTTGTCGATTCTTAATTCAAAATTAAACATTCACCATTCATGTTAATTGCACGCAAGACAAAAGGATGTGGACACACACGACTACAAACGCCACATGACATGGGTTTTAAGAGCGAATTGCAGTTACTACCGAGAAACCTTATTCGTTTGTTTCCTTTGACCATCTACTTCTGTTCCACATGAAAAGTTAACCTTCAGTCATCGAGGTGTTGTAGTAGGAAAGTTGCTAGCCAGCTGACCTACCAGCCTCACAGAACAGTCTTGATCTCTTGACCTCAGAGGCGGATTCGTGGCATTTGCGGGGACTGGTGGAGAGATCCATGTATATTAGATATCACAAATCGAACTGAGAAGTCATGGCTAATAATGGTACCTAGTGATGTCTAGGGAAGCAAAGAGACCTGCATGATGTTGACCATATCAAACTCTAGAGAAGGCTCCATGTAAATATACTGGACTACCTTACTGCTCCCTCTTGCGGTTTTAATTAGCTTGGACATTTTTGTAGTTAGTTTAGACATTACTGACAACCAGAGTTTAACATTTTAAAAATCAAATTCATTCATTTGAAAATGAAGGAGACTGTTTTGCAAATTAAAAATAATCGTGAAATGCTAAATCTGAACATGCCATTGCAATCATATACTATAAAACAAAGGCACAATATATCATCGCTGTTCGAGGAGTCCGGTGCAGCGAGAAGGGACCAGGGGACTTGGCTGATGCTCAACACATACTGAAAAGGCGTGACAGACATACGTTCTGACTGTTACTGGTACCAACGCAACTGAAACTCTGCGTTTGCAACATCTTTATATAGGAAAAACAAAATAGGTGACCACTGTATTTATGAGTGCGCTCTCAAGAAACATGTTCATGATCATAGACATTTATTTACAAGGTACAGTTTTGTGCACCTGCTAAAAATAAAAATATTAAAACTCAGTGCAAAAATACCGTGGCAAAATGTTATCAACAGCAGCATTTGTTTTCCGAGATGTAGCACGATGCAGCTTTGAAATATCGTGTTTGGAAAAAACAAGCACACAGATCATCGAAATAACATTACATAAGTTCAATTTGTTTTTTGCGTGCCCAAAAAGATTGTTTGATATTCATTAGTATCGCATGTGTTAGCATGTTATGTAATTTTATGTCAATTGCATTGCTGTCGTGAATCAACACACAGATAAATTGCTTCCCTTTTTTATTAGGTAGCAGACCCTTCGGAGAACGCCACATATATAATAGGACCTGGACTAGCCTGACACCTGAATTGACCTCTGGTATCATTGATAACATGTGCTTTCCTGACTGCAGTCCCCCTTCTTACAGTGATCACACCCTCTTCTTTTACGCTTTCTGAATGATTATACAATTTATTTTAGTTTACGAGACAGTACTATCTCTGCCTTATTCTTTATTTTTTTATTTTTTTTATTTTTAGACACATCTAATGAGATTAGTACAACGCGACATAAAGTCAGTGCAACGAACCTGTAGGACATGCTTAGCAAATATAAACACAATGGTTGTTAATGAAAGAGGCTTGCATCGCTTGGTATCCTCTAATGAGAAGTAGATCACTGATCAACTGCTCTTATTTAGCCACATCATTGAATAGTTGCATTTATTTAGCCACATCATTGAATAGTTGCATTTATTTAGCCACATCATTGAATAGTTGCATTTATTTAGCCACATCATTGAATAGTTGCATTTATTTAGCCACATCATTGAATAGTTGCATTTATTTAGCCACATCATTGATAAGTTGCACTTATTTAGACAAATAATTCATTAGGCGGCTTAATTTAAACACTTCATTGGTCATTTGATCTTGTCTAGACACAACGTTTTATTTGCTGCACTTATTCAGACATCATTGATTAGTTGTACGTTTCTAGACACAACATTGATTAATTGATCTGATTACCATACAGCATTATTAGGCTAAAAGTCACAACCGCTTCAGATAGAAGGAGTTGACCCAACAATTTCCTGCGACTGAAAGAGTTAAATATGGCAGTAGACAGCAAAGTTATTTTTTGCAGAAATGAGTGTTTAAAATAGAAGGATTTATATTTACCGAAGATGTCAAATAGTACGAAGAAATGAACACACGAGGAAGTAAGATATTACAATAGGAATAAAAAAAGTGAAAATTTCATTTATCTTTCCTGTTCTTCCTGCCAGTGGTTTTCTGGTGTGAAAAGGGCAAGTGTCTCTATAAAGTAACAGAAAATTCAGGTTTACACACACTAGGCAGGGGGCATGCCGCTACAGATAAACAATGTTTGGACTCAGCGATGTTTTCGACTGCCACATTGCCACATTGCCAGTTGGAAGTACTGTCTTTTCTATGTCCACCACGTTCATAGCGGTTCCTCTAATTTGATCTTCCCATATCTGACAAGTAATCAGGTGGTCAGGCTTGACGTTTAAGTGACCGATCTGGTAACAAATCGAATATTCGATGTACACCGATGCACCGGAATTCGTTAACAACAGTGTCTGACTATGGACTGCTCAACTGTAAATGTGCAATCTTTTAAACACTCAATAAAATACAAACCCACATAACAGTGACGAACGATATTGTTAATTTTTATTGGTGGTGATCAGGGAATCCATTCAAATGGTGTAAAAAAAAAAAAAAAACATGAGAAAGGGAAACGATCCAACCTTTGTCTTGATTCAGATCAACTTGAATATTTTGTATATGACAAATGAATCTGACATTCTAAATGAATAGGTTCCATAAATTCAAACCGCCAGTAAAAGGTTGCAACATCTACTTAGAATTCAAGAAATAAACTTTGATAGATGTATGCAAACTGTAGCTTCATTGGTAACATCACAAAACATATTGATGTTAATTGCCGATCGAACCTGTCTGACTGCAGGCGTTCTCATTGGTTATCGGCTTTCACAGTTACATTAACGTGTATTTTTGGCAGGTACACATACGTGTGCCTATGTGTAATTGGTAACATAGACAGTATCTCAGTTAGGAAATACAGCAGAACCTCGCTTAACGAGCACCTCTCTTAACGAGTAATTTGCGTAACGAGCAAAACAAATTTTAAAAGAATGACTTGCTTAACGAGCGACGTTTCGCATACCGAGTGGGGAGGAGAACGGATTGTGCCCATGTTACATCAGTTTGTGTTTAGCACTCGTTTCTGTAGCATCGTAGTGTCGCTTGTGATCACACATTTTCTCAAACTAGTGTTATATTGTGATATATGTACATGAATCCTCCAGGCCTACAAGACGACCTCACTGCAGAATTTAAGCTCATCAAGATCCTGTTTCCGCCTCCTATGCGCGCTGCAAATGTATTTAATGATAATGTTGTGTCGCATTTTCGCCAAATTTTGAAGCGTCGACAAAAACGATGTCTCTGGACATCTTTCTTGTAGAAACAAATAATTCCACGTTTGAAGAAAAGATGAAGATGATTTACTCTCCTTAACAATATGCCTATAATTTTCGGTAAATAAACGTTATACATATCATTTTGTGAGTATTGTTTTCGGCATGGAACGCATTATCGTATTTTACAATAATTTATATGAGAAAGATTGTTTCGCAGAACGACTGTTTCGCTTAACGAGTATGATTCTGAACGAATTATGCTCGTTAAGCGAGGTTCCACTGTACTGTTTTCATTGGTTTCCAGGGAAATAATAAAGTTCGACAACTCCGTGATTCAGATAAGACACTGATGTGGCCTGTCATTTTCACACAAAAAGTCAATCTAATTGTTTGAATTAGTGCACCATGAAATTGCAACAACATCTAACATCCATGAATGAAGAATGTAAAACAAATAATATGAGAATCAACACTGAAAAGACAGAAGTAATGTCAATAGGAAAAAAAGGAAAACAGATCTAAACATAGCAAAAGAGTGCAAAAGCATTAAACAGGCATCTGAGTTTAAATATCTGGGAAATACATTTACAGAACATACTACATTGCATACGGAAGTTAACATTAGATGCAATAAAGCAAACCAAGCATTGGGACAGCTAGCTCCCCTCTTACAGCATAAGACAATCCCAAATTTTTTCCAACTCTGTGCTACCAGTGCCAGAGATGGTCACTCACAACAAACCATAAAAGAAAATTAGTAACCATGGAAATGAGATGACTGAGAAGGACTGTAGGAGTGACCATAAGAGATAATATCAGGAATGAGATCATAAGAGAAAAAGTCGGTACAGAACCAATTCTAGATTACATACGAAGACAGCAAGTGAAATGGTTTGCCCACTTAGAGAGAATGGCTTGTGACGCCATACCATATAAGGCATAAATGGAAAGGGTAAAAGGACGTAGAGCACGAAGTAGACCAAAACAAGATGGAAGGATAACATCCGAGGAACTCTACAACAGCACGATGTGCCTATGGTCGAGGCGGCTCGAAGAGCTAGAAACAGAACCTTATATTACCTCCGACACCCACAGCGGTAAAAGATTAAGTGAAGAAGAAGAAGAAGAAGTGCACATTAAATATCATAAGTGTGTATATGGAAACATTACTTGTACGAAAGCCGTCATGATGTAGCGGCAAGACGATCATCTGTAGATTATAAGGTCATGGGTTAAGATCCGAACGGAATTTGACATTTTTTAAAAAGTGACCTTGGCTCAAAGGTGGAACTAAGCTCAATTGAGTGCCAGGTAAAGCATTGGGAAGTGAAGACCACCGGCATGAAGTTGACCACATCCCCACTAAGTGGCGATTAGACTACGAAACACATGCACAATACTATATGACAAATAGCCCAGGATTCCCGAAGAAGAGCACCCTACATGACTGTTATGTTTATGTTTTGTCAACGTTTCAACATCAATGCACACCGGTGTTCCCCATAAGTACTCCTTTCTAATTCTAACTCAAGCCTGAGTATGAACAATCTCAGCACAGTGAACGAACTTCGTTGCACCAGCAAGAAATCTGCAATCCGATGGGTAGGTATTTACATTTAGAATTACTCTATATGTGGTGTCGGCGTCAATTGCTTAGGAATGGTGGACGCACTTCATAATACCGGGATGCCGGGTTCTGTCCCAGCTGCGGGCTTTGCTGTTTGCGCGTCGACAGTGGTATCGAGAAGCCGACAGTCCAGAGAGCAATGGCAAACTATTTGAAGTAAATTTGCCTAGAAAAACCACGCAAGCTGAAAAATGCAGGGTTCAGTAAAGGATACGTAGCTAACTTTTAACTATATAGGGTACATACCTGTTTCAGGAAATAATTGGTAAAAATTTAACAGCTGGGAACATGATATCGTAAAGTGGCATGTTTTCCCCGAGTCTTATCTGTCCTCTAATCTGAATTCTTTAAAACAAATGACTTCTAGAACAATCGCTCCACCCCTTCCCCCCAGCTCCCTATTTTAAGTTCTTCCATTGAGCTTCTCAAGGCCTGGTTATTCAATCTTATATCTATTTATATTTCTATCTTCACTTCTTCCTCAGTATTATCACTTTCACATAAAGTATGTCTGCTTGAGAAAAAAAAAAAAGTGATTCTACTTTATAGTAGTAGTAGTAGTAGTAGATTTTACCCTACTAGGACATCACACAAGCAATCCACACCCGATGACACGAAGTGCCACCATGCAGATGAAGATCACCCGTGCAGAGGTCTCAGAAACCGCGTTCAGCCATTAGACCATATTTATGGCCGGGCTATATTGTGTGTCCTGGCAAGAGCCAGGGTGGGGCTTCAAAATAACGAAAAATACCATCCTTCATGGGGATGACTTGTAGATAAGCTGATTCCACTTTCCTTAAATTCGTTACATTACCTTGTAGACATGCTCTGTGTATCTGTCTCTTTACCTCTGTAGTAACAGACATGCACATACGATTGTTTAAGAAACTGTTAACTCTCTTATAATATCTTCTGAGAAAGTTGATGTGATTTACTTTGTCTCCTTCTGATATCTATCTTGTAATTGGTCTTAGATATTGTATTCTAATGTTGCATGTTGAATTAGGAATCGACATCACACGAATCGGGACACACCACAAGCGCTCCGATCCCATCCCCTGAAGCACGCGAAGAGTTAAAATTCCGATGGTACTAGAAACTATCTGATTGTATATCCGTCTCGCCTATCCCCTGAGTGCCAAGGGTCGTCCAGATCCCCTTGTATCTCCTCGCAGTACCATTTTCCTGAGACAGAATGATCTATCTGTTTCTCAGCACTGTTCATTCGTATGCAAAGCGCCCTCACAATATACAGTTTGTCATAGATCTGTTCACCACCAAGAGGTGCAGAACCGGCCGGTCTATTTGCCTGCTCATTTTCCAACACACCGGAGAAAATATTCAAAGGATGCTAACTACCCCGGACCTTTGAAGTGACGCTTGCCACTCTGCACGGAGCATGTTGTCTCCACCTTTCTCAGCATGTTTGTTGAGTCTGTGAGTTTTCCAACTGTAGCTCTACCAAAAAAGTTAAAATTAGGCAAGAATAATTTTGAACTAAGTGTAGATATCAGAGACATTAGTAAACATGTTCCTGGTGACCACTTATACTCTGTCGTGCCACTACCAAAGAAACCTATTCATAAGTATGTTAAATCAGTTTTACTATTTATGGGATACAAATACAATGAAATAAACGTTAACAAGGGAAGCAATAAAGTGCGTATATTGATAGAAAACAAATAGGAGCTTGGATTCAAGCAAAAACATTTCCTCACAATTTTATTGCATCATTTACAGGAAACCAAACAATTGTTGCAATAACTTACAAGATGTGTGTCTTTTACTGTATTATTATTTTTAAATTATGATTATTATTTCTTTTAAATTTACTGTAGATGTCTGCCAAATTCACATTGCCCTCCTTCTATTATGTTGTATAACTAGCTCTCATATGTGATGCGCGCTTTCTTATACTTACGTTCTTTTTATGACGTAACTTTTTGTTATTTGAAACCCCACTCTGGCTTTTGCCAGGGGCCGCAATATAGGCAGGCCATAAATATGGCCACTTGTCTGAACGCGGTTTCTGGGACCTCTCCACGGTGATCCTCATCCACATGGTGGCACTTTGTGTCATCGGGTGTTTATCGCTTGTGTGATGTCCTGGTGGGGTAGAAATTCATTCATTCACTCATATGTGTTCAGTTCAATTTGTTTGTTTTTCCGGCAAACTAACCAGGGACGTAATTGGCGGTTAGGACATAAATAAATTTGGAGCTCTGTCTAGTCATTCACATATTTACGTTATTACGGTTTTGTACACCATGTAATGATACGGAGCCCGAAAGTAACTATTTTTCTATAAACAATTGCAGAATGAAGTAGTTAACACATTCTATGTGTGGAAAATATAAACAGGAAAATGAAACCAGCTGCTTAAACAATGCACAGCAAGGAACATATTCATTATTGGAGGTATGCCAGAAATCAGAACATTAAAAACATCTGACACTCGAAGAAAAATATAATTCCAGGAAATCAGCAGTCAAATGTACGAGAACATCCTTTAGTCTATGCCCTGTGACGTTATTGGTCATGTCTACCCCCTTCAACCTCCTGTTTTGTTTACTTCCAGTCAGTTGTGAGACAAATACTTCTGAATGTTATAATGTCACATTGCCCAGAATCTTTTCTCTCGGTCTCCCTCTGCCTCCTTTCCTTTCAAGCTTTCCCACATTCACGATGCACTCCATTTGCTTCTTTTCGTGACATGACCAACGAAAGTAGATTGTGTTCTTTTGATGTAGTCGATCAGTTAACTTCATGGGTCAGGTCTCTTTTCCAACACGGAAACCATGTACACAACAAAGCATGTTTGGTATATACACATCTTGTGTATCGCTGGTAGCACAGTATTTGTTCATTCAGCTTAGATTCTCCCGACAGCAAAATACCTATCAGGAATCAAGGAATGCGTATATGTTAATAAAACCCAGCAGGGGTTTCTATTAAAAAACAAACTGTTACCTGAACGAAACAATTAAAAGTGGCATTTGGTTCAGAAATTAAAGATGTTTACGCTGACAATTTAACAGGTGGATTCCAGGAGGTGAGATCGACAGCCAATGTTGGGACGCATTCTTCTTCTTCCTTGTCTTCTCTTCCACCTTGTACCTTTGCGAAGTGCCAGGATGAGCTCTGCTAAGATCACCATTAGGATTGATGTTCATTTCTGCAAGGCTGTTCTGAATGCCATCACTCCATATTTTCCGAGTTCTTTAGCTCGCTCTATACCCAGTGTCACGTTTCAGTGTGGCTAGCTATAGTAAATAGTACCTAGGCATTCTTGTTAGGTTTCAAAACCACCTCTTTTGTTGTTCTTTGATGACCTATAAGACTGACTGTATTCCTAACATTTGTCTGATTTCGTGATTTCGTATTATGTCTTTTCCTGAAACTGCTGCAGCTCTTCAAAGGCATTCCATCTCTGTTGTCACAATGTTACGTTCATTAGCTGATGTAACTGTCAACGTTTAGCACTGATAGTTTAGTGTTGGCCAAATATTAGTTACGATAAGATTTACTTTAGTACTCCGGGGTATCTGCGTGTGTGTCAACAGGGGTGATAGTTGCATCATTATTTGATTAGCTTTAGCACATCTTGAGCTCACTGTTGCGACGCCACTACGACATCATTCGCGGAGAGATGAACGATTTGCAACCATTGTTGTCTGACCGCCATATTGATAAGTTCTTCTGGCAATAACAGTTTACGTTTATAAGGTGCACTGTGTGTACCTGCCAAAAATCTGAAACCACATTTCGTTTCTACACTGTATCTTCAGAAATGACTGCAGTCCGTCCGCTTCGCAGGGATTGTTATACATTTTATTTTTTTTACAAATTTGTTGTCGGGAAAAACAATTGTCCATTGTTCATACAAAGGGCAAAACATGAATCAGTTATAAACTGTTTAAACTGTAAATGCACAAATCTCTTCTATGAAGACAGGCTTAGTGATTACGAAGTTATTAAAGGGGTCAAATTATCTTTCTAGCGGCCACATAATAATGCACAGCTAATATTGCGTCCTTTGATGGCCAACTTATATTTACATCCCTTGATATGATTTTTGTTAGTCTGAGAAGAAAATATATTGTTTATATTTTCCATAACCTTACAAAAACATAACATAGTTTAAATAAGTGAAGGCTTTCCTGCATTATACACACATTCCAATGCAAACCACACAGTAAATATAACAGGCAAATAGTGATTGTTCATATAGTGACATACACAGGATGAGACCAGTCAATGTAAGAATTGTAAGACGAATTGTCACCATATGTTTACTAGCATGACTAAGCATATAGCAACTCAGTATGTGACATACTTAAACAACTCTTGACAGTATGGCAATCAAGATTCCATTACTTCCCTACCAGTGTGTTAAACAACGCTATAACGTGTGCAGTCTTGAAGCGTGTTTGAAATGTGACGTGGAAGGGCGTAATGTTGCGTATGGAGTTCTTCTAAACACATTCCTCTCTAACATCCGTGCCCACTCGGTCACCAAAGGGAGCCAAGAATGCCACTCTAATGGCGAGACCCCACATTAAATGTCACCCAGACAACGTGCACCACAAAATGTCACTTTAACAGTAAGTGTTATGATCTGTTTCACCAGGAGCCATTCGTGTACAAGTCAGTCCTTTACGCGGCAGAGTGAATCCCCTGTTCGAGTGATCTCTAGAACTATCTCATCAAGGATCCAAATGTGTCCACTTACTGATCTTTGCTTGAAAATTTGATTGATTCTGAGTAAGTTAAGGCTTATTTCTTGTTCTTTCTATTCCCATCGCTCTTGCATTTTTTGCTTTATTTTCTTTATTCATCGGTATGCTATCAAGCCCTGATCATCGGCAAAATATAGTTCGTTGTTGTTAGTATGTAGTCTGTGTGTACTTTTTTTATTTCCATGTGCCCTATGCCAGCTATCCCAGTTAATTAGACTGTACTTATTTCCAGTATGACAGTACGCATATGAAATGACTAGAGATGCATTCCAGCCATGTTTTCGCAATGACAATAAATCATGTTTACATCATGTGGAAATCAAAATGTGGCCAACCCTTATATTTTCTCGGAACAAATTCTTTTTGCAGCAATGAAATTTTTAAAAACTTATATGAGGTACACCTGTGCGTACCTGTCAAACATTTTAAATCAGATGAAAAGATAAACAAATGGCCCTTTTTGCAATATGACAGTGTACCAGGTGTGCTCGAAAGTTGTAATGGCTTTATTATAAGGTGTAATTATGACGTTCAAATATTTACGGGCCATACACAGACGGTTACAGGTACCCCATGCAGATGTACACATTAATATAGACTATTTGATGTTGAGCAATTCATGCATGCAGAATGCCCTTTGCGTTTCTCCGCTAAACTCTTGACTTCACAGTTGATCAATAACAAGACATATACTACATTGTTTCCCTTGGATGTGATTTTCTTCTATCTATGTCTGTGTTTGTATCCCGTGATTTTCATTTTATAATCAAATTGCCTCACCTCTTTATCTCTTTATTCGTCATTGTCTTGTTTCCAAGCATTTTGTTGCCATTTCACAGAATGACAAACCTAGTTGCTGTATAGTGCATCATAGTCAGTTTCAGTACATATTTTTACCGCCACAAATATAATTAGGCACACATGATTTCTGCCACAATCGTTATGTCGGTTCTAACGGACCGAGGAATGCGCTGATCTATATATATATAAAAATCAATGTTTGTGTGTTTGTTTGCCCCCTATAGACTCGGAAACTACTGAACCGATTTAGCTGAAATTTTCAGGATATGTTTGTTTTGACACCAGATGTTGAACCATCATGGTTTGAAATTCAACCTGTCACTGTTAGCGATAGGTGACCACAATTTAAGCCATAATATTCGAAACTAATATTTATAATTTTAGTGATTTCTCATTATAGCCACGTTACGTGCGATCGATTTACCGTGCATGCGCAGTAGTGACGCTCTATCGCCAACATCCGCCCCCAACGGCTGTCGACATATATTTTGGTTGGCTTTCTTCTGTTATTGTTATTCAAAAGAATTATATAAATTTACACGACATTCCGTCTCAGGTCGGTGTTAGAATCTAAAAATATCTAAACAGGTGAGCGCATTTATTTAAGTAACATAAGTCAGTATGTACACGTTTTTTGTTTACTTTAAATAACAAGTGTGGACCATTTCTTAAATCCCGCGATGATAAATGTATACACATTATCATTAACCATTATCATTATCATCTTTCTCATACTCATTAGTGTCGGCTCTGTGGCTAAGTCGATGCGAACCCTCGCTTCGTAATGCCGGGATGCCAGGTTCGATCCCAGCTGCGGGCAATGCGCCTTGCGTTGGTTTTGAAAGTGATAGCAAGAAGCCGACCGTCCAGTAAGCAATGGCAAACTACTGGACGTAAATTTGCCTAGAGATACCACACAACAGCCAGGGGCTGTTAGGGTTGGTTCTGCAACGTCCTGTAAAGGATGCGCAACAACCTTATTATACACATTAGTACAAGTAGTACAACATTTTTGGTTGGCTTTCTTCTGTTATTTAAAAGATTTATATAAATTTACACGACATTCCGTCTCAGGTCAGTGCTAGAATCTAACAATATGACAACAGTCATTATGCATTATGTACATGTTTTTGTTAACTTCTAACAAGTGAGGACAACTGGTACTTCTTTAATCCAGCAATGATAAATGTATACACATTATCATCTTTCTCATACTCATGAGTACAAGTAGTACAATATTTTTGGTTGGCTTTCTTCTGTTATTCAAAAGAATTATATACATTTACACGACATTCCGTCTAAGGTCAGTGTTAGAATCTAAAAAATATGACATCAGTCATTATGCATTATGTACATGTTTTTGTTAACTTCAAACAAGTGAGGACCACTTCCTAAATATAGCAATGATTAGTGTATACACATTGGTCCATCAGTCATTATGTACATTTTTTAAACTTCAAATACATTTGTGGACCACTCCTTAAATCTCACAATGATAAATGTGTGCACATTATCTGTTGGCTTTTTCATATTGTCTTATATACCATCTTTTCTTACTATTCGCTGCCCAGTTTCTATGCATTTCCTCTTGAGTCAAAATAGATTTTTATCTCATGCTCAGATTTTTTTTTTTTTATTTCAGCGATACTTCAATTCACATTTCATTCAGTGCGTGAGGACGAACAAGCTATTGATGATCAGCGATCACAAAATTTGTAGTTATGCCTCCCAAACGACAAGCGATTGGCCCATCTACACCTAAAACACGCAAGAGAAGGGCATTAATTGCTTTAGAAACAGACGAGCAACGTGAGGTAAGACTGGAGACCATTCGAGTGCGCACTGCTGAAGCCCGTTCATCTCAGTCAGACCAGCAACGGAAAGCAAGACTAGAAAACGTTCGAGTGGGCACTGCTGAAGCCAGATCGTCTGAGTCAGATGAGCAACGAGAAGCAAGATTGGAAACCATTAGAGTACGCACTGCTCAAATCCGTTTATCAGACACAGTCGAGCAACGGAAAGCAAGACTGGACACCGTTCGAATGCGCACTACTTTATCCAGGCGAACACTGCATGTTGATTTGAATCTTGGTGCATTCCATTACAACAGCAATTTGGATTACAGTCTTCATCTATAGGTGCTTATTGGCAAAATGGATAAATTGTGCGTACATTGCAGTGCCTTCAAATTTAAGAATGACATGCGGGGTATGTGCTGCGCTGGTGGAAAAGTTAAATTGCCAGTATTACATTCACCAACCGAACCATTATCATCATTGGTAGCAGGTGACACAGGCCAGTCGACACATTTCTTGGCAAACATAAGTACATTTGCAAATATGTCAACAAAGGAGGCGATGTGGCAGTCTTTGGAGTGGGACATGCAGCTGCATCTATCGATGAAATCAAGCAATATCAGCTGGGGCGCTACATTAGTAGCAATGAAGCGGTATGGTACATTTTGACATTTCCAATTCATGAACTACGTCCAGCAGTTGTTCATTTGGCAGTGCACCTTGCAAATGGACAGCGCGTGTACTTCACTACAGAAAATGCACATGCACGAGCATTGTTACCACCGCCAACCACGTTAACTGATTTTTCTCATTGTGTAGAGATGATATGTTTGCAAAGACACTACTTTATTCTGACCTGCCAACATACTACACATGGAATGGATCAGCTAATAAGTTTCAACGTTGCAAGCAAGGTCAAGCGGTTGGCTCCTACTTTATATTCTACTGATGTTTTAGGCCGTTCATCCCAAAAATGCAGATTGCTTTTACTTGCGATTACTTTTAATCAACAAACGGGGACCGACATCCTTCCAGGACTTGAGAACAGTTTATGGTAAAGTATGTGCTACTTACCGTGAAGCTTGCCAGGAATTAAATCTTCGTGACAATGATGCACATTGGGACACTTCACTTGCTGATGCTTCGAATACTGCTCGACCACAGCAAATACGCACATTATTTGCAATAATATTAACACCTTGCTTTCCATTTAATTCAAAAGAGCTTTGGGAAAAAAATAATATTGCACTGGCAATCACATCTTCTGGATTTGCTGCAACTCTTTTGGATGGTGGCCGAACAGCGCATTCAGCACTTAAGTTGCCTTTCAAAATGCATATCACTGAGACACCAACATGCAATGTCAACAATGATTTTGCAATAGGTAAAGTACGCAAAGTATGTCAACTCATTATATGGGACGAAGTTTTCCCTATTATCACACAGAATTACATAAATCATTATTGGCTCAGTGAAGGTGCTATCTTAGCCGCTAAAAACAAGGATGTGTATGCCATGAATCCGAACATCTAAGACAAATTACCAGGCGGAGTGACAATGTATAAGTCTATCGATTCTGTAATGATTCAAGACTAGGTTGTCAATTATCCAACTGAGTTCTTTAATTCGCTTGATTTGCCAGGCATGCCACCCCATGTTTTAACCTTGAAAGTTGGCGTGCCTGTTATTTTTCTCAGAAACATCAATCCGCCACATCTTTGCAGTGGTACCAGGCTTTCAGTGAAAAAGACGGTGCCCAATATCATCGTAAGTACAATTTTACATGAACATTTAAGGGCCAGGATATACTATTACTATATATATATATCGTTGTTCGAAACCGGGCGGTTCCCGGCACTCACCTAGCCTCTAGGCAATGGGTAACAGAGTTAACACTGGGGTAAAAGAAGGAAAGCCGCTGTAGCTACGGATTTTTCGTACAAAGATCGAGAAAAACAATTTATTTCAGGAGTTCAGCATATCAAGTAACCACCGCGCCTTGGTCTGCTGCAGATCGTCTGATGAACTAGGACACATATGCGGCACAAGCAGACATTGACAATAGAATAAGATAAATGTAAGGGAAAGTTAACCAGCGTCATGGCACAAAATTATTAACCATAAGTGCTCTGTCACCAGTACCGACAGCTGTAAGAAACTGTCCACCCGTGTCGCCGCCCGTACTAAACTCCGTAGCTTCAGCGACGTACCTCCGCCATATAATGTATGGATGTTAGTCGCTGTGTTGTTTTTAGGGACATATTTGATAGATGTATTAGGAACATTACCCACTGTTTCTAGGGTTCAAGTTAACAGACAACCTTCTCAGACTTACTGCATATAATAGGGAAGAACCTAATAAGAACCCAATAGGGAAGACTGCGGTATGCTGACGATATAGTGTTGATGGCTGAAACGGAAACACAGCTGTAAGAAATTATGGATATAATTGTAACAGACAGTGAAAACAAGGGTCTTAGTTTAAACTGCAGAAAAACAGAAATAACAATAATTACAAAGAAAACTGACCCTCCAAAATGCAACATCAGAGTAAATAGAACAGACTTCAAGCAAGTTGATATGTTTAAGTACTTGGGTACCCTGATAACATCCGATGGAAGATGTATTAGAGAAGTAAGTGTCCAATATCTCAAGCAAAGGCAGCATTTTACACACACACAAAAAGAGAATATTTTATGAAATCTTTTTTTGCTGAGATGAGAAAGATAATTCTCCAAAGCTATATAAATCCTATCTTGATGTACGGATGTGAGTCATGGACTGTTAGTAAATTAGTGAAAACTTATTTTGAAGCTGCCGAGATGTGGTTTTTATTGAGGAATGACCAAAATACCTTTGACAGATAATAAGAGTAACAAAGATGTCTTGAAAGAAACTGACTCAAGAAGAGACTGATTGCCCACATCAGGGTAAATCTCTACATTCTTTTGTCATGTGACGAGAAGGACAAAACTGGAGTGCATAGTGACAGTAGGAAAGGGAGGAGAGGAGAGGCAGAGGGAGGCATATAGAACAGGTGTTAGATGGTTTGACATCATGGCATGGAAGATCATCTGTGTCAGAGTCAATTGAAAGTACATGAGACATAAGGTTGTGGAAAAACATGACTACCAACGCCACACGGCAAAGACTTAAAGAAAAAAGAAAAAAAGTAACAAAATAGTCATAAATTGTGTGTCCCAGTAGTGTGTGTATGAGTGCATGTGTGATTGTGTGTGTGATGTGAGAAACAGTGTGTGATGTGAGAAACAATCACATTCCTGTGTTTGACAACAACAAAAAAAGCAATGAACAAGACATGTTGTCTATTCTCTACCCTGAATATTCGACACACTTGTTCTTGTCATGGGATACGGTCTGTCTGCCACAATAGTTTCTTCGTTTAATACAGGGCTCACCGATATCTGCACAGTCGCCTCATTTCTGTGGAATAATAGCATACATACATACATAATACATGCATACACCCTGCATGCATACATACATACATACATACATATAAATTTACATGCACATACATACATTTAAAGAAGGGGAAAAAAAAAAACGGTGAGACCATCATAAAATAGAAGTAATTTTTTTCTAAAGGGTAATATCTTTATAATGATGAATTATTTCAAAAGTATTTGTGCAATGTTTGCTCATACATCGTTTTATATTTTCGAGTCGTGTTTTATTCTCTGAACATGTGCACAATGTGTGTGTAACTGTGTCTGTGAGTCTGTATCTCTCTCTCTCTCTCTCTCTCTCTCTCTCTCTCTCTCTCTCTCTCTCTCTCTCTCTCTCTGTGTGTGTGTGTGTGTGTGTGTGGTCTTTCTATGTGTGGAGTAAAAACTTACCAAACATCCGGTTACCTCCCTAATAGACACAACTATAGCGATAATTGCTATAGCTGGCATACATTTACAGAATTTCTATGAGTGCCGTTCACAATATTTTCTGTTACTTGATTAATTCATAATATTTAACGGCCTCAAAAGGTTCCCCCTCTGTTTATTTATAGGAATGACGTATACACAACGGAACCTACCAATCAAATACCTTTCTTAAATGTTTGTGTATTCTAGACAAAGCAATAAGGTCTTACTGTGTTCGTAAATTGTTGCTGTGATTGTTATTCGACATTTGCTTCGTTAATATAAATTTCTGTAATCTATGGTGCCATTTCAATGGGTTGAAATAAATTCTGTCCGTATTCCATAGTCGTGGATTTCAAGCTGTACGATAGACATGGCCAATGAGACACTTTTTTTAGGGGGGTGCCGAGTTGACCATGTATCTTAGTGCACTTGTATTCATGGCTAGGCGCAGACGCCATCTCGAGGTGACCGGTTCAATTCCCGGCACGGTAACTATAGCTTTAGATTTTTATGTTGTCTAGTGTGCTCTTCTATCTTTCTACTTCTTTTTATGAGTGCAGTTCACAATACTTTCTGTTACTTGATTAATTCATAATATTTACAGAACATGATTGTCACTGACGTAGTCTCTCTCTTTCTCTCTTTCTCTCTCTCTCTCCAGCCACTTCCCCAGGGTTACATGCTTTCATAACTATGAATCTTTAATGTAGTCGATCCACACTTGCAGAGGTCTGCCTCTGCTTCGTTTTCTCTATGTCTGAACCTTCCACCGCCGTCCTCTACAGGGCACCACGAGGTATAACAAAATACCCCAGCTTTCAGGACAGAATGCTGTTGATGAGCCAGTTCTCCTCGATGCCCAGATCACGCAGGTTGTCTGAGCTCCTCTTCTTCTTGGACCATGCTATACTAACAATTGTTCTGTAGCCTATACATTTAAAAGCTCCGATTTCCTCCCCTACCCCTCTCAGTCACTGAGTAAAAGTGAGACTCGCAGTTGCAACGAAACATAATTTTGCAAATATCCTTATGTTGTGGCTTTGACTCCTTCTATCTCATAGAGTTTGCTTAAGGTTTGAACAACAGATCATTATCATGGCACGCGGGTAGTAACCCAAATGCGCTCTGTTCTTCTACCAAATCAAGTCCGAGTCCGAAGAAGCTCAGCACAGTGCACAGGCTCTGTAGCACCGGCTAGGATCCTGAAATACATTGGTTACATTTTTAACTCAAAATTTTGCCCGGACAGCGCCCTTGGGCTACTCTTTTCGGTTTCCAACTGCCAAATTATTTTGTTTTTACGTGCGCAACAATGCACACGGGCGTCCGATCTCACTACCCAGAGACCAGGGGAAATTACTAGAAGTCCAAGTCCACGTGAAAAAAATCCCAGCTCTTACCGGGGATTGAACCCGGAACCTCTAGCACTCGAGGCGGACACTGTGCATCTTTTGCACGCAGCCCCTTATTGAGTTTGCTTAAAAGGTTAGTTGCGTATCCTTTACAGGATGTTGCAGAACCAACCCAAACAGTCCCTTGCTTTTGTGTGGTTTCTCTAGGCAAAGGTTGCTTAAAAGCGAATAATATTTTGGTCTTAGTGAGTGAAACAAAGAATTAAGGAATGTCAGCACAAAATGAAAAAGTCCCTTTACAAGCCAGTGACTGTCGCATGACAGAATCCACACATCTACCACAGTAGGCAGGTCCACAGTCTGAACACCCCTAAAATCGTCATTGTAACTATGAATTAGTATAGGCCGAGCATAGTTATATAGTTCGTTTGTTGTGGGGGGGGGGGGGGGGACTAAATAAGAAAAATCCCTAATAATCACTATGATATTGACTCTTTTAGGCTTTTAGTGTCGGATTACACGTTAGGACACATTTTCTACGCCTATTCTAAATAAATTGTCTGACCGCTGCACTGCATTCGTGAGCGGGATTCGTACGCTAACTGCTGTAGTTGGGGAACGTGTTTGTATGCGTCACTTCTCTATGGTCGGGTCTTTGAGGCAGTCGCTTTCCTTGTGTGTTGCCAATAGACTGTTAAAAAGAGAAGATTCTTCATTCTCTTTTCATTTATCATGGGTGAGTTTTCATAGGGGCTTTTAATTGAATATTTGTACTCAAAGTGTCTGTGGTGTGGGTAAGTAAGGTCAGCAGATTGATAATGCGAATCTGTTTGCCTACGATTCTTGCGATGGAAGACGGCGAAGGGAGCTCCGGATGGGAATGCACTTTCGGCTGACATTTCTCGGAGAATTCTTCGAAATGGCCTTTTAAACCTTTTCAGATCAATCAATCCACATATGTGGAGTGGGTTTATGGTATTGATAACTTTGTATGATTAGTTATTTGCTGTTATTCGGTATCAGAACTTGGTAAGTCGCTGAACCGTTGTAAATGACAAGGAGCTTCTGGACGGGCATGTCGTCATATCCGCTGTTGCTAGGAGACTTCGTAACCACAACAAGCTTAGACTGTCGTATTATTTTCGGAGAATATTTCAGTCGATCTTAGTTTTGACTTCATCGCCTATCCCTTATCTTCCCTATTAGTGGAAAAGGTATTTTAGAAGGGAGGGTAAATAATGGAGATCTGTCTAACCTTCGCTACAGGACTGAATCCAGGAACTATTCGAGTTAACGATCTAGTACTCACTCTAGGAAACTAAATGGATTCCAAGATAGAGGTAACCAACTTTCCTGGTTTGGAATAACCTCAAGTATATCTGAGCATTGGGAGGGGGTAAGGACTTTGATTAACTGGGAGCTTTGGGTACGGTTCGCTCATGGCTGTTGCTTTGCGTTTTTCAGGATTTCTGAAGATCCAACAAGTGTCCGAGTCATATAGAGTGGTTCCTTCTGCCACCACCCAATAAGCGATTGACGTGTGGTGAATTGCTGTGCTAAATGTGTGGACGATACTTGAGTCGACATCTTCCGATCTCGACTTGATTGTCCTTGATTAATGCCAGAAACTGCTTCGTTCCTGTGAAGTCGTGTTGTGAAGCACGGCAATGTGAAACTCCAATTCGGCATCTTGAGAAGCTGTTTCGTTCCTGTGAAGTCGTGCTGTGAAGCTCGGCAGTGTGAAACTCCATTCCGGCATCCTGAGGAGCTGCGAGATCTAATCAGATAAGTCGAAGTGACAGTCATTGAATGGCTCGACTCCAAATGGGCCTGTGTAATCAGTTCTCCACCTCCGCCATGATGATCCAGGAATTTGATGTGTCTATGTAGAAAAACTCTTTCTCTTGTGTTAGATTTTCAAAGATTTGAACATTCCTTTTGAATTCTTCACGCTACTTTTCGTCAACTTTGTTATGGTGAATTGATTACATTATTGTTATAGTTCATCAGTCTTCTGGTTAGTAGAAAAGTTTCGTTTTATTGAAATTCATTGTCTTATTCAGAAAGGTAGTGTTGTCTTGTCAAGGTCACTGTTGATTACTTGTTCGACTGGGTTTACATTGTACCAGTCTGGGGGCAAATCAGTGGTGGGGACGTCTGGCCGAGAGGTACCCAAGTGTTCATAATAACCCTGTGGAGTCAGAGCTCGTGTCACCTCATCCCTGAGACAGGTTGAATGGAAAGTTTGAACCGAGGGTTAGGCCTCTAGACGAACGAGAGCCACCATTCAAAACACTCCTGTCTCAGAGCACCTGAGGGATTTGTGAAAATATTCTGTAAGTAAAGGTGCGCGACAAAACTGCCATACGACAGTGACGTAATGGGCTTAGCAGAATAGACTCATTTTGTAATAGACCAATCGATGGGTGCTGCAATCACCTCGTTGGGGAATGTGGTCAACACCAGGCCGTCCGCCTTTACTTCCCAGGACTTTACATGGTACCTGATTAAGGTTAGGTCGACCTGGGAGCCAAGGTCATGCTTGGAAACAGTCCAGCTTCAAGGGGATTGGAACCAACGACATTCGGATCCTCATTCAAACCTCCAGATGCTCCATCACGATGGCGCCCGCAGATAGAGAATTGCGAAACATATGGTTTAGTAGTGTGCAGATAAAGCATATACCAAAAGAGGAGAGGGACTCAGAACAAGAGGTAGACCAAGAACAAAATGGGAAGATAACATCAAAATCTACATTGCCACAATGTGTCTGTGGTCAAAGCAGCCAGAAGAGCACGAAGCAGGACCTTATATCTCCTCGACACCCGAAGTGGTAAAAGAGGACGTAAAGAAGAAGAAAAAGAAGAGTGCAGATAATCAATAAATTAGTTCAGAGATGAACAAACATTGATGGATTTTTAAGAAAACAATGATGAGAAGACATGTATGCTAATATTTTATGTGTTTAACACAGAAAAAAAAATCGCCTACCACTATCGCATACTGTCCGCTTTAGTTCAGTGGTCGCTTGTTTATGGGC